>CM018043.1:49117865-49717865 GCA_008638375.1 Nyssa sinensis | reverse complement strand
TTCAACATCGATAGTTAATTTTTTCCCCCATATTACTCACATCATTTGGATCCGTTTGCGGTTTTTCTTGGTCTTTTTCGAGCATGGCCACCGTTCTAACTTGCCAAAGACGAGTTCTTCTCAATTTGGGGATAAATGATAGAGAAAAGGAAAGACTACTCCACAGGTTATACATTTTGATCCTGGAAGATAAGACTTCTATCATTATATTTTTAAATTTTAAATTTCATATTTTAGGTGTTTATCTTTTTGTGGTTTGTAGAGTATAGGACCACCAGGTAAAGAAACTTGGTGGTTGAGCGAGGAGTTCCAAAAAGTATTGAAGGTAAAAAAAAATGTTTTAAAACTTGACAAAAAATTAGAAATAAAACAAGTTGGGAAGCATATAAAAATGCAAAGAAGGGTAGTAAAGAAGACTATAAGAGAGGTAAAAGACAAGACATATGATGATTTTTAGCACAAATTGGGTACAAAGGATGGAGAGAAGAACGTATACAAACTTGCTAAGATAAGTGATAGGAAAACCAAAAACTTCAATAATATTAAATGCGTAAAGAGTAAAGAGTAAAGATTCAAGATTCTTGATGAATGTTGATGAAATTAAAGGTAGATGAAAAAACTATTTGGAGAAGCTATTGAATGAAAATCATATAGAAAACTCAAGTGTAGAGAACTCCTTAAGCAATAGGGAAGATATATTTTTTCGAAGGATTAGAGTGTCTGAGGTAAAAAAATGTTTGAGAAAGATGAAAATTGGTAGGGCTTTTGGACTAGATGGTATTTCTATTGAGGTTTAGAAATATTTAGGGGAGGTAGGTGTGTCTTGACTAACAAATTTATTTAATAAGATCATAACAACTAAGAAAATGTCTGATGAGTGGAGAAAAAGTATTTTAGTACCCATATATAAAAATAAAGGGGATATCCAAAATTGTATAAATTATTGTGGCATGAAATTAATGAGTCATATTATGAAAATCTAGAAGAGAGTGATCGAACACCAATTAAGATTTGAGGCAATGCTTATCAGAGAATCAATTTGGGTTTATGCCAGGGAGATCGACAATGGAGGTTATTTATTTACTAAGAAGACTTTTGGAGAGGTATAGAGAAAAGAGGAAAGATCTTCACAGGGTATTCGTTAATTCGGAGAAAGCATATGATAGGATTCCTTAAGATTTAATATGGTGGGTTTTGGAAAAAGGAGTTACAAAACGATAGAAGATATGTATGATGGGACGGCTACTATCGTAAGGACAACTGTTGGAAAAACAACTGAATTTTTTATTACAAGTAGGCCTGCATCAAGGGTTTGCATTAAGTCTGTTCTTTTTTGCCTATGAAGCACGGACACTTTATTTTGGCTCACGTGTCTGTATCGGACACCGACACTCTCGGATACTTCCCGGATACGTGTCCGAACACTTGAATCATGTAGGTTGATGATAAAATGAAGAAGTTTTTTATTTAATGACTTTTTTATTTTACTGTCTTAATAATATTTTTTAAATTTGTGTGTTTATATATCAATTTTAATTAAAATAACAGTAGGTTTTTATTATATGGTTATATAAAAATATAAAAAATTTATATATATTCAACGTGTCCCTAACGTGTCCATGTCTTATTTTTTTTGAGAAATAACGTGTCCGTGTCTGTGTCGTGTCTGTGTCCGTATCCGTGCTTTCTTAGCCTTTTGCTTTAGTAATAGATGAGCTTATTAAGCATATACAGGATGAAGTTCTATGGTATTTGCTGATGATATTGTTTTAAGAGAAAATTACATTTACCCCCTGTAGTTAGCCCTGTTTTCACGTAACACTCGTGTAGTTTAAAAGTTGACACTTAACCTCTGTGAATTTAAGATCAAAGTGAAACTGTTAGGTTTTCCCTCCAAATACATGATGCGTGTATTTTATGTACTAAATATGCGATTTTGGATGGATTTTGAATTTTTTTTTACATAAAATTCCCATTATACCCTTTGTTGAAGTTGGGAATTAGGGAAAAATTCAGAATGAGAGAAAACCTCCTCCCTTTATCGCCACCATGTATCTCCTACTGCCGCCACTGTTTCTTCTCTAACCTCATGATGATAAGGGAGATTGAATGTGTGTACACCCACACAATTACGTGCTTGCATCAGATTTACATATATAAATGTCATATATATATATATATAGACACACACACACACGCACTTAAGAGAGAGAGAGATGGAGAACTTGTGATAGATCATATATATAGACAACACACTGCACGCTCAAGAGAGAGAGATGGAGAACTTGAGATAAGACATATAGACACACACACACACAAACATTCTATATTGGCATTCTGCCTTTGATTTGATTTCAGAATTAGTTTTGAATCCTATTGTTTAATCTTATATGATTCTAGAATTGGTTTTGATCCTATTGTTTAATTTGATCCAATATGTGTGTGTGTATTTGTATTGATATATGGAACCCTAATTTTGGAGAAAGAGATGAGGTTATTTCAGTCTTTTTGTATATTCCGTTAACGGAGTTTTGAATTTCACTTTGATCTTAAATTCAGGGAGGTTAAGTGTCAACCTTTAAAGAACAACGGGTTATGTGAAAACGGGGCTAACTACAGGGGAGTAAAATGTAATTTCCCCTTGTTTTAATTAATGAAACTAAAAGAGGGATAAATGATTAATTAGAAATTTGGAGGGAGGCTTTAGAATCAAAATGACTCAAAATAAGTATGATAAAAACTAAATATCTAAGAATGAAATTTTAGTAAAGCTAGTAATACAAACGGGGATGGAGTGAAAATCGAAAAATCAAGAATTAATAAAAAGTCTAGGTTCACTTGTTCATTAGGAGGGAGAAATTAGAGATTATGTTACTCATAGAATTAAAGTAGCATGAGTTAAGTGGAGGAGTGCTGGCGTATTGTGCGATCGACGTAGACATTTAAAATTGAAAGGTAAATCTTGTAGACCAATTATTAGACTAGCTATGTTGTATGAAACAAAATGCTGGGCATATGTTAATAAGATTAGTGTAGCCGAAATGAGGATGTTAAGATAGATTTGTAGTAAGACAAGAAAAGCTAGAATTAGGAATGAACATATTAAGGAGATGGTAAGAGTAGCGCCTATAGGAGATAAAATGAGAGAATATCGGTTAAGGTGGTATGGTCGTGTAAAACAAAGACCAATAAATGTACCAATATAGAAGAGTGATATGGTTAATATTAAAGATCATGCTAGAGGGCGAGGGCAACTAAAATAAACTTAAGTAGAGGTAGTTAAAAAAGATATGATAATGTGTGGTCTAACAGAGAGAATGGCCTTAAATAGAGAAGAATGGTGAGGTAGGATTCATGTAGTCGACTCCAAATAATTGGGACAAGGCTTTGTTGAGTTGAGTTGAGTTGAGTATCTTTTTGTGGTTTGGCTATAAATAGGCTGGTTGTAAAGGAATGATTAGTTTTTGGATGAATGAAAATTTTATTTTCGTATTGGTGTGGATTCCATTACCCTTCTTATGTACAGATGCCTAGGGTTTTACAGTTTTTCCTTCCTTAGGTGCGGATTCCTAAGATTGTCCTGAATCACATGGTTTACCCATGCCCTTTCAAAAGCTTGGCCATGTGCTAGTTGTACAATTTTATATGTTAAAATCAAATTTCTTTGTATAACAATAACCAATGAAAACAAGAAAGGAAATATAAAAATCTCTCATCATATATGTATTTCTTAATTTCTTGGGTTGGCTACAATTTACAAATCATGCTGATGCATTTTGTGTGCCCACTTGCTCATAGTAAATGATAAATACAGCCTTTTAAAGTACATGATTATATCTAAGGGTAGTTAATATTATTTGTCTAATTTGTAAAGTTTAATCTCTCTCAACAACTATGAACACACTATAATATGGTACTAGTGCTAACTTACCATATAGTATTCATAGGATAAAAAAACTTTTAGTTACTGGGGAAAATAAATTAACGGGCTTTGTGTCATATGGGTCGTGACTCAACTATTTTGTGATATAGCCTATATTTGCTTGATATAAAGAGTTTGTTTTTACATTTGATCACAATATATGCAAAATATCTTCATGTGATATATCATATATCCATTGATGTATTTGATATTTTGCAATATAATTGTAGTAAGTTCTGATCTTGAAACATATCAAAATATCAGTATTGTAAGTGACCAACATCTGATATATTTGAAAGGCACTGATAATCATTGGTGAAGTTCATGAGATTTCATGCACTAACAGGAGATGCTTGTATTTAATGATGAAATATGCTAGCTAATTAATATTTCAGTTTCTAGCCAAGAGCAATTAGGCTCTGTTGATTGGAAGTTAAGGGCTATGTTTGATATTTCCCTTCGAAGTAGGTGCATGCATATATTTCATTGAACTTTGATTTTGTTTCAGCACATGCTGTTGGGATGTTCATCACCACCATTCATTTTGAAGTATTAAAATGATGGCTAATGCATGTGTCATTGCTTATACCACTTAGCACAATATGCTTATATTTTTTTCCCCTTTTCAGCTTATATTTTTTCTTGTTCATGCTTCCCAACTTCCAAGGAGCTGTGTTAAAGTAGATTGTTGAAGTTTGTTACATTATTAATTGGAAAATCTTATGCTAGTGTCCACGAACTTCACTTTGTCTTGCTAGGGAATGTCTTGGGACTAGATTGTGATTTACTGATGTAGCTTTACCTGCCCGAGTTGCTCACTGTGTTGATAAAAAATTGAAGCCATAATTTATTGGAGGTTCGTGTTGAAATCCCATTTGAAAAGTGACCCAATACCTATCCTTTTGGCAGATTTGGATTTTGTTATTAGAGGGGATACATTTGTCTAGACTGAAGCTATAGGTTTTAAGAACTTTTTTGGTTGTTAGTCCATTTCAAATGTGATCTTGGTGTCTATGTGGAGTTTGGAACTTTGGAGCTTCTTCTCCAAGTCAATTGGAGCAACATATTTCATGTGGTTTCCAGGGAAGACACCTTTATCAATAAAATGCCCAAACAATATTTGTTGGTATTCTCACTTTATTTCCTTTAGTTTGCATCTGATGCAATGGAACTTTCTTTTCCAACTCTTATATGATCTTGCTGACAATATATGACCTTAATGAAGATGATTTGTGCTGATGAGTGATATCTGTTGAAGTGATATTGACTGACTAATGAACATTTCTGCATGAAAACCTCGTTGGTGATAAGAAAGAATTCCTTTTTCATTTTTTTTTGGGGCGTATATAATTCTGTTTTATTGCTTCCTGAAAGTTAAATGTGGCTATATCTTTACCATGATTTTACTGAACACAGCGTAGCATGAAGGAAGATGTGGCCAACATAATAGCACCCTTGATGATGACGACGCCGATCACCCGGTGGCCATTTTTTGCCTTCTTAGGTGGGGCCATGTTTTGCTTGCTGGCGAGCTGCACATGTCCACCTACTTTCATGCCACTCCGAGCGTTTCTCATACATCATGCTTCGGCTTGACTATGCTGGGATTGCAGGCCCTCATCTCAACCTCCTTCTATCCTCCTGTCTACTATTCCTTCATGTGCGACCCCTTCTTCTGCAATCTGTACTTGGGATTTATAACTCTCTTGGGAATTGGCACAATCTTGGTTTCTCTCCTTCCAGTTTTCCAAAAGCCTGAATACCACACCATGCGGGCATCCCTCTTTTTTGCAATGGGCATGTCGGGTGCAGCACCCATTCTGCACAAGCTTGTTATATTTTGGCACCGGCCTGAGGCACTTCACACAACTGGTTACGAAATCTTGATGGGGGCTTTCTATGGGATTGGAGCACTGGTTTATGCGATGAGGATTCCAGAGCGATGGATGCCTGGGAAGTTTGACATTGCTGGGCAGAGCCACCAACTTTTTCATATACTGGTAGTGGCAGGGGCTTACACTCATTACCGTGCAGGGCTAGTTTACCTCAAGTGGCGGGACCTGGAAGGATGCTAAGGTAAATAATTGATGATGGATGGACTAGTTGTTCTATAATTGTTGTTCGTGTATTACATGATTTAGGTGTGTATATAAATGCAGGATGGGATTAGTGCTGCCCAGGCCCGTTGCTGGTATGTGAACCTCTTCATTAATGAATGCCCTGATCAATGTCAGACATTTTAGTTAGATGTGCTTTGAATAATGTGTTCTTTTTGTTTTCCATTCAACCTATTTGCTGAAATGATGATGAGTCTTGTATTCACAGTTAGTATCTGTTGGGCAGAAATAACTATAAGGAGGAACCAACTTCTGTCTAGTACCTTCTTCTGGACTGAACAGTTCCATGGCCTTATTGGATCATGCAGACAATGTGCTGATGTATCCTGCTGTCCATGTGACCTAATAACGCCGTGGAACTGTTCAGTTCAACCGAAGGTACTGGGGACATTTCTTAATGAAATAGAGGATTCATTTCTTTTATAAGGCAGGATCCACCACTTGTAGTGGGGCTCTCTCTCTCTCTCTCTCTCTCTCTCTCTCTCTCTCTCTCTCTCTCTCTCTCTCACACACACACACACACACACACACACACACACGAGAGAGATGGATCTTCTCAATTTCAAATGAAATAGAAAGACTCTCAATTGGTATTGGACTGAAGATGAAATGGAGAGGGTCAATTTTTCTCATAAGGTATGACCCCCTACTGTTAGAGATGTATATAAAAAATGTTTAACAGTCTTAACGGATTTCAGTTATATTTCTTTAGGTGCAACTCGGGTGGGCGGGCATAGGTTGAGTCATGTTCAAGCTCAATCAAAGTTTTAAAATAGTCAATCCGAGCTTGGCCCAGCTCTAGCCCTAACCCTGTTTATTATTTCTAATTTTTAGAGTTTTATTTATGATTTCTTTAATAAATTGTTATTTTTTTTTCCTATTTTGAGTATAAATTAAAAGCTCTAATAATTTATCTCAATTTCTCCTTTTAAAAGAAATAAAATATCGTTAAAATAATTCTTTAAACATAATTTAATTATGAAAAAATTGATAAGGATCAACAAAATTTTGAAATTATAAAAATAAAAATATTAATTTTTGTAAAGAATTTTTATTAATTTAATGGTAGATAACTAAAATATTAAAAATATAATATATAAAATATTAAATTCTGGTTTAGGTTGAGATTGAGTTTTCAAAGTCTCAATCCAAGTACAATTGTAATTTAAATTGGACTTGAGTTTTTTTGTTCAAGTTCAATTCAAAGTATAAAAAATAAATTTTAAATTTTAAAAAAATTCATATCAGGCTCGGATTAGGTTTGAGTTTCTTTTAGCCGTGTGTACAATTTAGTTATGAATAGTTTACAACAGGTTTATTGTTAGAAGAGAATGTTAGTCTATAAATAGTTGATGTCCTGTTATTTGACGACACACATGTAGAGTGTAGACAGTATGTGCAAAATTAATAGAGAAGAATGCTACGATCAGTCGTGATGCCTAAATATTCACGATTTGATTACTAAGTATATTTCATGTGTATATGATATAGGTGTGTAAAATACACTCGTTAATTAGATTATGAATTTTACAATTCTATTACTGACCGTAACACTCCTCAACTAATAAAACATTATGTTTGTGAGCAATGAACATAAAGTTTACTTTTGTTTGGTGCTGCCGACACCTAAGTTATCCATCTGAAGTTTCTAAATAATGTCATTCACAACAAACGAAGTTTAAAGTAGTGGATTTTAACCATTTTAGGAGGTTCTTGGTTCTGAAATTTTTTGAACTGAGTCCGATACAATAATATGCTAATGTATTTTTTTAATAAGATTCTGCCATGTGATATGACTCACCTATCTCCTTGGTTTCCTTCATTCCAGTGCTCAATCAATTATATCCTTTCTAGACAGACCCATTATGGGGTCAAAACAGTGTTAAAAATAGTTAGACAAGGTTTGCTGAAGTTGTTCTAGCTATTGATAGGGATTTGGATCTCAAATATTTGCTTTGGGTTTCTGCAACTTTTGTGTAAAAGCAGTAAATTTAGAAAAAGAAAATCTCCTCCCTTTCTAGAGAGCAGAGACTCATCATGATATTATTATGAATACCACCAAGTTTTGATAGGAAAATGCTATGTATTTACATTTATATTGTCAACATGGTGTGGGTTTTCAAAACTCGTTGTCGTAAGCGTGATTTCGTTCTTATTAGATTGAATTAGACTAGAAAAAAAAAAAACCCTTCACTAACTCGAATGGTAATCTGAATTTAATCTCCTGTGACATCATGTATTATTTTTTATTTTCACGTAATGTGATTCTTAAAAACATTATATAATGACACATCACATTAAATATACAGATGAGAATAAAAATATAAGATATGTAATATTACTCGTTTATATTAATATTCTTAGCCACATATCCTCATTTACTCCAAAGAAGTTTGAAAACAAAATATGAGAGAATGAATGGTAAAAAAAAAATCGCTGACTAAGAGTCTATTTGGAGGAGTTTCAGATTTTAAATAGTAGATTCTAAATAAGTTATTATTAGAAAATAAATTATAAAGAATATAATTAATTTGTTATTTGGTAAAAATTATGTAAAAGTGATTCTAACTGTTAAATCATTTTACCATTAAACTTCAATTTATTAACTTTGTTGTTAAATTGAGTTAAATGAATTGGAATGACTAAAATTTCAATGTCTTAGTTTAAATTATTTATGACACAAATTCATTTATACAAGACTTAAATTTATTTATTTTTTTTGTTACTAATAGACTCCACATTTGTAAGAGAAGTAAGACAGAAATGGGTTATGAAAAATGAAATATTTATTATTATTTTGTTTTTCTCATCGCCAATGCAGTAAGGTTAATTTAAAAAAAATTCTTCATTAGTCTAAATATATTATACCCGAATTCAATAAATACTTGACATATTAATAAAATATATAAAAAATGCCAATAATTTTTCTGATATATATATATATATATATATATATACACACACACATTGAACACTCATTGACTTGGGTGTAATGCATCCAAAACCAATGGATATTAGAGGCTACCAACGATGGGAGCTCACATGGCCGGACCCATAGTTGTTCTGAACAGTAAACATCTCTGGAAGGTTGGCTTTGGAAGATGCTCACCCCAACAACTAGACAGTGGAAAAATTAGTTGGGTCTACCAAGACCGGACACTTTAAAAAGTTATTGGCGGATTCAAAGGAAGGCAAGTGGCCGTGTCATTTTCAAAACTTTGATATTATATTTTTTATTTTTACTTTTATTAAAATATTTTAATAAACTTATAAATTTGTTTATATATTCATATGAATAATTCTAAATTTTAATATTTTTAATTTTATAATCTTTAACTAAAATGTCTAATTCCGTAAAACTTTAAAAAAGGTACATATTTTTAAAACATCAGACTTAAGTGAAAACATCGGGACAGGTTTGGTTTAGGTTATAAATGTGTAGGTAATAAACGAGTTAGATCCAAAATCGACCCGCAGTATATCTGTAATAAATCAAATAGATTCAGGGTTGTAGATGGTCTTAGAATATATTTAGGAGAGCGGGTAACGGATGAAATCGTGTGTCCAACTCACAATTTTCTTCCCGCTCCAAATAAGACACCGCCTACCCCGCGATTACTCTCTCCTCCGCCTCACGAAACTAACCCTTACTCTAATTATTTTTTATGTTGCCAATTAAATATCTAACTACGGCCTTATTTGGATGGGCATTTTCAAACCCAAACCACACTTTTGTCTTATAATGTTGCCTGGTTGGCGTGGTTGGGCCGCGCTTATTAAGCCCCAAACGGGCGGTCTGGAGAAGTGAAGCTGGTGGGCTTAATTCAAAACGTCCAGACCACCTCTTTAATTGTTTAACAATTGAGCTTCATTTTTTAACTTTATTACAATCAAGTCATCGCATAAGTGGACCATTTACTTTCTTATTCTTAAATGCCTGCTGTATCTTATTCATTTCAATAATATCAAGTCATGTGTAATATAAAATACAAGTGATAAAATATTATTTAAAAAACTACGGGTCACATAGTGCCCTATATCAAAGAAGGACCATCTTAACGCAATGCAAATATTCTTTAATAAATTTAATATAGTTATGTAATAATATATTTTTTTAATACTATTTAATCGTATATATAATTAAAAAAATTATTTTATTTTTAATATGACAGAATGTCGTTAGATCAGACACTAAGTGGAGCGCCTCACCTAATTTATTTGCTTCGGGAAATGTGTCGCTCGTAAGGTTACATCAACTGCGATATGGACATTACAAAATCGTCTTTTAATTATCAAAGGGATACGTGTCATGCTTAGATAAGATCTACGGTTGTCTGGGACCGCAGGGTTCATTTTATGGGCTATATGGGCTTTCAGCCCAAAGAGTATCATTCATAAAGAAAAGACCACGACGGCCCTCTAGGAACTCTATAGGGGCCCACGGTCAGCAATTCGGTTCCATTTTCAAAGAATGCTATAAAAGCCCAAAATTTTTGTTGGTTCTAATTAGAAAATGACAAATTTTATCTACACTCATGACTCTGTCCAAATCTGTCTCATAGTTAATAACTTTTTAGTGATTTATTTAAAATATGAATTGGGTAAGAAAATTAATTTTTTATATGGATAAAAAATGAGTTTTAAATGAGTAAGGAATGGATTGTGTAATAATTGGTATACTACTTTCAACTCTCACGATTTCATCTCAAGACAATTAAAGACTTAAAACGACTACTTCAAATGAGAATTTTTTTAAAAAAAATTAATAAAAATATTAAAAATTATTTAATATTAAAATATATAATAAAACTCTAATACATATAAATCTTTTTAACGCTTTGTTCCATATATACAAATATATATATATTTTCTAATATAAAATTATAAAAGTGTTTAAATAAGAGAGATGTATATGTTTAATTAAATTTTAATAACAGAGTTCTTATATAATTTAATAATTAAATAATTCGATTCCGATTCTAATTATATGTATGTATATATGTTATATGCATATTATATATAATTTATATATAACAAATTATATATTATATATACAACAGTTTATATATGTAGATGTATGTATGTATGTTATATACATATTATATATAACAAGTTATATATATATATATATATATATATACACAACAGTTTATATATATATATATATTAATGAATAGAGTTTAAATTGATATATATATATATATATAAAAGCATGCATATATTATATATTTCATTATAAAATATAAAATAACAATAACTGATTGTTTGTCAACAACTAGGTAAGGACCTTTTTCATGAATTCACACACAACAACTAGATCATGAAATATTATACATATCTTGATTATTTATATAAATATATATATATATAATATATTAATGTCGTAAATATATAATATGATATATATATATAAATATAGTACTTGTAAATCACACTGTATATAATTTTCTTAATTTTTTTTATTTGGAGTTTGGTTCTTGGGTTGGATTGGTTTACTTGAACTTTAAACCGGAATCACCTGAATATTCTAGTTCTCGAACCGACTAAACCCAACCCAAACTATCTTTAGAACCGACTTAACTCAACCCATTTAGTTTAGGTTTACGGTTCTCGTTTTTTTGTGCACCTTTATTCTATGTATTAAAATTTTTTTTTTTTTTTCGAAGTTTAGATTTGATGGGATATAAAATAAAAATATATATAAGAGAAGATCAAATATCGGTCAATGAGTTGAATTTGGGTTAACTTGACCTATAATGTACCTGTCCATATTTGACTTATTAAATTTGAGTTTAACCTATATTTGACCCAACTCATTTATTGTTCACGTAAACCTATCCATTTTGCCAGACTTAGTTCTAACCATTTTGTTGTCTTTTATAAATTATTTATGGAACAGAAAAAAAAAAAAAATCATTAGCATGAAGTAGGAAAGGTATCAGATGGGTTTGGGGCGCGAGACTCTTTTTCCTATCCCATTTTATGAAAAAAAGTTTCATCCCAAATCTATTTAAATTTCATGATAGGCGGAGTTGGGTTCCATCCGGTCCTTATTTATTTTTAAACTTTTATTTATTTATTTTATTAAATTAATTATAATTAACACATTTCAAACAAAACAATACACTGTATTAAAATAAGAAATATATATGTTAATAGATAATTAAAATGATATTATTTTCTTTTTCAAACATATAACTCTATCAAATTTGTATAAATTTTTAATAAGTAAGAAAAAATATTATTATAAATATTAGTTATATAGTATAAAACTTTATTATTATTTTATTTTATATAATCGAAGTGGAATAGGACGGAGTGCCTACTATCCCATATTCGTTCTAAATTCTAACAAGTAGAAATATTTTCTCTTAAATTTATCTTATTAGAAATAAAATTGACAAATTTTTAAGGAGAATGATTAAATTGTCATTTCCAACATGAAGTATTCTTGAAATTATTTTATCTACGACTAGCAACCACGACAAAGAGATGGTAATAAAAAAGTAGTTCATATATTTTACAGCTCTGACAAATGAAACCAACTCTGACAAATTCATCTTATTCATAAATTATAAAAGGGTTAATGTTCGTTTGATAAAAAGTTTTTTTAAAGTACTTTTTAACTTCTTTAAGTAAAAAGTTAAAAAAAAAAAAAGGAAGTAAAAGGTAGTATTTAGTTTGTACCAAAAAAAATAATTTAAAAATTTAAAAGTAAAAAAAAAAAACACTTTTAAGTAAAAATAATTATTTTAACTACAAATAATTATTTTTAACACTTTCTATAAGTAAAAATTTACTTCTATATTTCTTTTTTTTTTTTAGTTCAAATTGTTTACAATTACCGGCATCCTCACGCTATTGCCATTGCTACCACTATTACTGTCCCACCATCGTCGTGGCCGCCACCACCAGCTCCACCATCCCATCATCACTGCCCCGCCCCTTCCACCACAACCACCACCGTTGTCGTCATCATTACCGTCGCTACTACCGTCACCATGGCCCCCACCATTGCAGCCGTCACTCTTACAATCCTAATATTAATTTTAAAGAATGATTTTAATGAATACATTAAAAAAAATTAATATTGAAATAAAAATTATTTTTTAAAAATAATTATTAAACCTATTTTAACTTTTTTTCAAGTACAATGTGATTATTATTTTTTTTAAAGTTATACTGTCCTCACTAGTTAGGATTGCTTTATAAAATACAGAGGCTAATGGAAAAGGAGACATCAATTTAATATTTTACAAGTTTTCATAAGAAAAAAAATTATACTTTATATTTTACAAATTTTCTCACATTGTAGAAAAACAAAGACAGCTCTATTATTTTTTTCATATGATTAACTTGAATTGCTTTATTTTTTTAACACTATATTGTGATTGGATGAAAAAAAATGGAATACAAACTATTATTGATTTTATGAAATTACATTTGCTTTAATTAGTGACAAGGATGGAACTAGGGATGGTTACGGTGGGATGTAGTCTTTCCCAAAATTTGACCAATTTTTTTTTTTTGACATTTTATAAATTAGCCCATTTCAAAGTTTTACCCTAATTTAGTTTTTATCTTTTATTTCTTATTTTTTATCTCAAAATTTTTATCCTAATTTTCTTTTTCTTTTTTTTAAATTTTAGTCCAAAAAAAAATTCCTTGACTATTCACTTGATTAGTGAATTTTATGTTGCTCCACTTAGACAAAATCCTTATTCAGTCCCTGCTTCTCATAATCAATCCATCGTAGCCCCCACGAAACATTTGAGGATTTAGAATCGTAAAAAAGTTATTTAGAAGATTATATAAATGTGCATGTATTTCTCCCCAAATCATTGTCTATTCTTTAATCCATCCACACACACACAGACACACACACACACACACACACATACAACGCAAAGGCAAAATTGGTATAAGGGAATCTGTGAGTGCATTCGTACCAGTGATGATTTTGTATCCGTGATTGTCAACGTGATTAATTCATAGCACTACGAATTTGTATCAGTGAGTGTCAATGTGATGAAATCGCATATGTGTGTGTGTGTTAATTTTCCTTTTTTTTGAATGGACTGGTGGATGAAGACAACAGACTGATGCATGGTTCACGGCGGGATATAATGCTTGATTTAATTGACAGTTTGTGTTATCCACAGTATATATATATATATATATATATATATATATATATATATATATCGGTTCACGGCGGGATCTAATGCTTGATTTAATTGACAGTTTGTGTTTTCCACAGTATATGTATGTGTGTGTATATATATATATATGTATATATATAAATGAATTATGAATCAGAATTTTTATAAATAAATTGACAAACTGAAACAATATTTTTTACAAAATTACAGTAACAGAAGTTAAAAATCGTAATACTTACATAATTACAGAAACAGAAAATCAAGAGAATGATCAAGGCTTATCTCGTCTCTAGAAGTGGTGCTAATGAGTCAGTAGACGATGCTTTTCAGGATACAATAATCAACACGTACAGTAAAAATACTTTTAACTTGTGCGTACTGGTGAACTAGTGTTGTGACTTCAATCTTTTCTTAGACTCTATGAAAACTGACGCACAGAATGTATATAAATTCAATGACTTCAATCTTCTCTCATACTTTAGCAGTGTGTGCAACATTTTAGAAAATTATTTAAATGAATTTTTTCTAAAAAAATATATACATAGTAGGTCAAGGCACAAACCTGATTCTGTCCAATTTAGTGCAAGGCGGCGACGCACATGTGGTGAACCAAGCATTTGTCAGATCTTCCTCCTTTCACAAAACTTGAGTGTCCACTAAGGGCCCAAACCTTATTTCAAGGTAATTATATATATACTTTTTAAAAGCTTTATACCCATCCTATGTGTAACACAAGTTTTTTACTAGTTTCAAGTTTTTATTACTATTTTGAAATAGTGATGTTTGGAGGCAAACTTTCATTCATTTTTAATGATTTTGAGTAACGCAATACATGATTTTAATCTCTTTATGAAAAAAAAAAAAACATTTTCACGTAAACCCTGCTAAATTAATATTTGAAATTCATTTTAATTTTAACTAAAAAATTAAGCTCAAAACTCATTATTTCTAACAATTTATATATATATATATATATAAGTTTTGCATGTCAATTAATTTCTTCAATATGTGACTATGTAATATTAGTAATGTAAAAAATTACGTACTTAATTTGATAAAATGATAGTGTCACTTCAAAGAAAAAAAAAAATAGAGTTACTATCGTAAAAAATAAAAGAAAAGAGTGTCATTTATGCAAGTAAGATATCTTTAATTTTCATATAATTCAAGAAAAGTGGAAAATTTAACTTGAAATACAATGCATGTGAATCATGATTAACATCTGGACACTGTTAAATTTGTAAGAAGATAATAAAATGATTTTATATATGTGATAATTTATGGTTGATTAAGATTATTATTAATTTAATGATTTAAGATTATTTAATAACTTTTCATGTAAATAATATTTTATTGTCCATATTTTGTGAACACATATATAGCACATATGAGTAGAGATCTCATGAGTGTGATGGGTGTCAACTCATATAAGTGGACGTACTATATTTATGTAGCGAAACATTATCTTTCTGTCGCAGCCTGCTTGTAACCATACCAACTTCATTGGGAATGCTGGTAGTCAAACTCACGTTCTTGTGAAGAATTTCAGTAGTCAACATAAATAATAATAGAATTTTAATACCTAAATTTAGCGGATGATAAGCTCTTTGATTTCATAATAATAGAGTGATTATTTTATGCTTTGTGGGACCCGTTTTAGATTCGTGATTGCGTTCTGCTTGGTGTGAGCTATGGCTTGACTCCGACCGTCAAATAAATTTCATCATCCGACCATGGCCCGAAAAATAAGAGATCAACCTCGGTTTAGAAGTGTCAATTTTTGATACGATACGATAATATAATTCAAACATGATACAAAATTAATGAGTATGAATTTAACATAAATAAGTTTAGATCGTAAATGAGTTGACACGTATAATCTGATTAATAAATATATCGAATTTGAATTTTAGTAGTATTAACCTATTTATCACGATTTAATACGTTTAATTATAAAAAATATCACGAGTTAAGATAATTCATTTCATATTGAAAGTTTATCAAGGTTTTGAAATTTTTTATTTATAAAAGAAGTTTCTACTTTGATTTGTACATGTTTAAAGTTTACTAAACATGAAAATTATTTATATATATATTAAAAGATAGGTAAATTTTTTCTTTAAAAAATAAAAAATTAAAATAAACGGATTAAGTGTGTCGACACGTATAATTTGTTTAACAAATGACTTAGGTTTGAGTTTTAAAACTTGACACGATTAGTTAATAGTGTCAGATTAGGATTAACACATATTTTTTAATATATATATTTTGACACGACCCGAATAACACACGATAACGAATTGACACCCTACCCAACCCTTTCAACTTTTGGGATTTCATCGTCTACAACACATCTGCACGACTATGTATCATCATCATTCACCTAGAAAAATCAATCTCCTTATATATCTGACTGATGAGAGAATAGTAAAAACCGACAGTAGGAGCGGAAATAAAGCAGGAAACATTTTCCAGGGCCCAAACAAAGGTAAACATCAATCGTTCAAGTGTCGGTCGACATCCACGTGTCAAGATCAATATATCACCGCATGTGGGTTCCACTGCCGTAGTTTACGCAATTCGTTCATTAATGATGCACCATCACCAGTCCTACAGCGCTACTGCACCGCGATGCTTCTTGTGACAGCTGTTTTGGAAGGGTATATCTCACTCTCACGCTAAAAGCTTAGCTAAATTTAGTAGCAGAGCAAGAAACAAAAACTCCAGCAAAAGGATGGCGATGAATAGGTAAAACTACTAGACGGAACGGAAGTCAGAGAGGGACAAAAACCGCCTTATAGAGACAGCGCTACCCCCTTAAGATGGCGTCGCCTGAGCTATCTCAGTTCCAAACTTCACCCATGGCAAAGCACAACGGTCGGAACAAAACGTGGTCGTTTTTCACCGACGGTTTTATCTTCGTAGGTGGTGGAACAATGGTGGCTCTTTTCGTGGTTTGGGCTCTTTGGTCTTTCATAAGCGCTGGCTTTAACAGTAGCCCTACTTTCTCAACCACAGTCGACGAAGCGAAGACGACCGGTTCGTCAGAGGATGTCTCCGCGGGTGTGAACCTGCGCGACGACCCAGTCGATCCGACCTTCTACGACGACCCGGAGCTCAGTTACTCGATAGGACAGCCTATCAAAAAATGGGACGAGAAGAGGCGAGAGTGGCTGAAGCGTCATCCGTCGTTCGCCCCCGGAACACGTGACCGGATTCTGGTCGTGACAGGATCACAGCCGTCCCCTTGTAAGAACCCAATCGGTGATCATTTACTCTTGAGATTCTTCAAAAACAAGGTTGACTACTGCCGAATACACGGTTACGATATCTTCTACAACAACGTCTTGCTGCAGCCGAAAATGTTCACTTACTGGGCGAAAATACCGGTGGTCCGAGCCGCCATGGTGGCTCACCCGGAGGCCGAGTGGATCTGGTGGGTCGACTCGGACGCGGCCTTCACAGACATGGACTTCAAGCTGCCATTGGAGAGGTACAAAGACCACAACTTCGTCGTCCATGGTTGGGCCCACTTGATCTACGAGAAGAAGAGCTGGACGGGCCTCAACGCCGGTGTCTTCCTGATTCGAAATTGCCAGTGGTCGCTGGACTTCATGGAAGTGTGGGCAAGCATGGGCCCACAGACACCGAACTATGATAAATGGGGCGAAACCCTAAGATCAACGTTCAAAGACAAGACCTTCCCAGAGTCGGACGATCAGACGGGTCTCGCTTATCTGATTCTGAAAGGCGAAGAAAAATGGGCGGCCAAGATTTACTTAGAGGGTGAATACTACTTTGAAGGGTACTGGTTAGAGATTATTGGAACACTGGACAACATCACCGAAAAGTACGCGGCGATAGAGAGAGGGGTGCACAGGTTAAGGAGAAGGCATGCGGAGAAGGTGACTGAGAGCTACAGTGCGCTGAGGGAGCAGTATCTCACGGACGCCGGAAATGGAAGAGGAAGCTGGCGGCGACCGTTTATCACGCACTTCACGGGGTGTCAGCCGTGTAGTGGGGACCACAATCAGATGTATTCAGGAGACACTTGTTGGAATGGCATGCAGAGGGCCCTGAATTTTGCAGATAATCAAGTTCTTCGTAATTATGGTTTCGTGCACCCGGATCCACTGGATTCCTCTTTGGTGACGCCTCTGCCGTTTGATTTCCCGGCGTGATAGATTATGGTAACTTTAAAAAAAGAAAAAAAACAGAGAGAAGGATATGTTTGGCAATAGATTGTAACTTTACATTCAGATTTCGGTAATGAGTATGAAATGCATGCCATATAGTTAAGCTTTTAGTCTGACTGCCCACAATTTGGGCAGATAATATTTAATTGTGGAATTAAATACATGTGGGTGTGTCAATATCTCTATGGATTTTTCTAATATCTTCATCCTTAATATCTTAATATTCCAAATTGTCGTCAACATTGATGTCAATATACTCAGAAGTGGTCTTTCCGTTAGTATAATGGAATTTTGAACGTTGACCGCCACATTTTTCTTGGATGGTCATCATAATGAAGAGTGATTATCGGACTGTCAAGCAGCTCGAGCTCTGTTTTTCACTTCATGCCACCTTGTGTAACTGAAATTTTAAAAAAAGAACCCAAAAAAAAAAAAAAAAAATTATATTGGTCTTATTCCTTGCAATTGGGCAACAAGACTATATGATATGAGTGGCCCGCGTTCAGACTTCCAGATTTTGTTTTTTTTTGTTTCATCAGTCTCTAGTTTACTTGAATCTCTGCTTATATTCTGCTTTTGCTTTTGCTTTTGCTTTTGCTTTTGCCTTTTTGCTTTAGCTTTTTTGTATTTTTCCCTTCACAAGTAAAAGCTGCTTGGTATCTTAGCTTTTTGAGGCTTAAACTAGTGCATGATTGAAGGATAATTATCCAATTTATTTTATAGGGCAGAATAATTATTTACGTGATTAGTAAGGTCTCGTATATGATGGAAGCACATCATGTTGTTGTAGAGGGTCTCTTATATAATTATATGATAAATGCTAAGGTTAGTTGCAAATGATTGTTACTTGTGATTTAATTACCGCATGTAATGCATATATGCACATGATATGAGAATGTGTAATATATGTATCAATCAAATTACGAATTTTCTCACTTACGATTGACGGGCGACATTCCTCAAATTTTATTGTATAATGTATTATAAGCATGGTAGATAATGCCATTGCTGGCCCTTGACTCAGTTGAACTGAATTATGATGTTTTCTTTTTTGCAAGCACAAAAGGCCTTCATGATAGTCTGTCACTTTGAACACCAATTTCTATTTTTTCATACCAATGAGAATCCATTCTGATTTCTTCGACTACTTGAGTGATTTAGGGACCCATTTTGAGGAGTTTTTGTATTTTTTTTTTCGACTGTGTTTCGAAACCCGCTCCAAAAAATGTACTGGCAATTCGACTATTTTTAAAACTAATTTGTATAAATTTTTTTTTGGTAAATTACACTCATCTTTTATTAAATTTCTGATAATTATAAAAACTTTTCAAAGTTTTTTTAAAATGAGATTGACTTTTCTTACTTTCACTTAAAAACTACAAAGATCTTTCTTTCCGGTCTTATTTTTTTTTTCAAATTGATAGAAGTGGCTTTTTATTTTTTTTTTGGTCATTTTTAAAATTTTAACTTTTTTTTTTTGTTTTCAAATAAATATTTATTAAAATCTTTTTTTGACTAAAAAAATATAATTTATTTATCTTAAATTAAATTTTTTATATATAAAATAAAGAAATTTTTTATAAAAAAAGGGTCAAAATTGAAAACATGTAAAAAAATAAATTAAAATTGTTACTTTTGTCATTTTGAAAAATAAAATAAAACTGGAAGAGTGATTTTTATAGTTTATCAGTAAAAATAGAAGAGTCAGTGTTATTTTAGAAATCTCATAGAAGGTTTTTGTAATTGTCAGAAATTTTAGAAGAGATTAGTATAATTTATCCTTATTTTTTTAAACGTAAAAAGGTACATTTGTTAAAAATTAGTTAGTATTGAAATGAAGGCCCAACCCATGCAGCTCCTTAAAACAATGGCATTAAGGAGAGAGGTAAGAAGTAAGCCTTATAGCCAGCACAGAGGAGCTTGAATGGGGCGATGTGGGTCTAGTCCATTCAGCTCTTTAAAACTCAGATGTTAAAAAAAGAGACAGCCAATCATATAGATAGATTAAAGGAGTTTCAGATAAGCGATGTGAGACAATATCTAACATCCCTCCTGAACCGCATCGGGCCGAAGCTCAAGGTTGAGTTTGAGTCAACAATTTTTTTTTTTAACAAGTGAGGGTCAAGTGGCAACACTGAAATAAACAAATCTTCTACAACTCTTATTAGAAAAACGCCCTGCAGTTTTTTCTGTTACACATGTTGGCATATGACCTACAAAGCTGGAAAATTCTACTCCCCATGTTCTTTCTAGATGGGTATGACAAATTGTCCGTCTTGCAATCCTTCTCAATGTTGAATATTATTTTTAATTGCTGCTAAAAAGACAAAGCTTAAACAATTTAAAAGGTACCAAATTTACACTAATCAAGGGAATGCCCCATTGATTAATTATCTCTGAATCTGACCAAGGAATATTACACACATGACTAAGTAACTGGAAAAACAAATTAATTGTGATGTTTGTTTTTATCCCATATAATAGCTACTCATGTTTCCTTCATTTTTTTTTAAGGAGACAATACGACCCATTTGTACAAATAACGCAGCATGAAAATACGAACACTAAGATACACTCAAAGTCAACATTCAAAAATAAAAAATTCTCAACCCAATCAGGAATGATCAACCCACACAAGAGAATTGATTCTCTAAAATTTGAAATTAATATTTTATTGATAAAAATTTAACCATAAAAACTTATTTCATCATATTTATTTAGTTAGAATATTACTATTTTGATTAAGAAATCATAATTCATAATTATTAATTCTCATATTTTATATATTAATTCTCATAAAACTAGAAAATTGTGGAAACTAGAAATAAATTAAATTAGAAACTGAACAATCCTAATAAATTCTAAAACAAATATCTTTACTTTTAGGGTATCATATACGCCTTACATCAGCAAACTAACAACGCGTATATGTTGGGTAAGGCAAAATTGGTAGTGTAAAAGGAAAACAATCATAATGAAGATGATTTTACTAACCACTAAAGTGATTGTTGCCCAAAAGTTTCTCAAAATGTGGTTTTGGTTGTGGGACTCACCAAGTTTTATTTACAAAACAGGGTTTTGAAAATTAGAAAAACTTGTTTTTCCAATTAGTTTTGACTTTCTTACAAGCCTTACTCCTAGCCAGCCACTTATACATTACTCAATATATACAATATAAAGATTGAAATAAAAAATTCACAACGCAGAATTACTTTTACATAATTTTTATCAAACACTCAAATAACAAACTGATTTGCGCTATAATCATTCTCCAGAATCTGTTTTTTATTTTTTTAAGCAACGTGCCTTGATGTTCATAGAGAAGTGTTGAGTGCAAATTGAATCGATCTGTTAGTGTCCAAATGTTTGGTGATATGACAGAAGTTGGAAATTAACATTTGGGGATAAAGGGAAGATGAGATGTAGAGCTGAACCCCCCATTGTTAGTTCTGACTGATAAGAAAATCTGGAAAACTTGGCACCCTCGTCAATCCACATCCAGTATTTTAACTCTCTATTTAGCTACATTTGGTCTCTATTGTCAAGGGTGGTGAAGTGTTTCCTGCAAGAATGATGTTTCTTGAAGGAAGGAAAATATAGAAATTGGATATCACCCCCCCCTCCCCTCTCTCTTAATGGGTTGTTTTCTTACATGAAAGGCTAGACTTGAGATCCTGGTTTTAAGTTTGAGAAAAACTCAATATTTGGTGCAAGCAAAGTAACCAACAAACAATATTGATATCTTTATGCTAATATATGCCATTTTATCTTGCAATATTTCCTTTTTCTATGAGAGTATAACCCTTTTAATCATGATAGAATCACACACACACCCCATGTTACATGTGTCACACCGTGTTACATGTGTCTGCCTATATATATATATATGTATATAATTGTGTACCAGTTGTTGTCACATGGGAGAGCTTTTTCACAATTTGAGAAAGTGACTTTCCATGTAAAAACAACAAAATCATAATGCAGACGTGATGAGTAGGCAATCAAGGAGATTCACTGATATGATCTTAACTTGAAATTTCTGCAACATAAATTAAATAATATCTTCTTTTCAAACCATATGACATCTGTTCTTTTTTTTTAAAGGGTCAAAAAGTAATATGGTTTAAATTCAACTCCGTTTTCAAAACATATCCCTTATTTGATCTTCTCACTTGATCAATTATGGAATTATTATCAAATGAAAATGTTATACATAATGACCCTTTTTTTAATCAAATTTCTTTCCCATAGACACAAATAAATGAGTTCATAAATATTTATTATTAATGTGAGTTTTACTTTCTCGCACTTTAAAAAGAAAATATAACAAAAAAGTCGATATGTATCACAACATTTTTATTTAAATGTTATATATATATATATTTATATATATATATATAAATAAGAATTTTACTATCTCATAGGCATTGTTATGAAACTCGGCCCAACCAATTTAACTTGATCCAGCTTGGTTAACCAAATTTTACTCTCACACCAAATCATTTTTTTCCCTCCTCGAGATCGGAGGGAAGTTATTTTATTAACCTGTCACATACGTAGGATGACTTCTATGATACAGTGAGTAGCATGTAAATTCTTAAAAATACTTCAATTATAAAGGTCATCAAGAATAATTTCTCGAACTCAGGAGAAAAGTTTAGCCCGTTGAAAGAACGAAGTTAACGAGCTCAAATGGACATAATATAGTCAATAGTTCATAATGAAAGGAAAAGTTGGTAACCTAATAGGAATTATGTTGGCCTAACGAGATTAAAATAGTTATAAACTTATTTTATCAAATAGACGAGGTGAATTTTGAAAGCATCAATTGATCTAATACTTTCTTTAATCGAAATGGTCACTCCAAGTCAATTGAAATCCCCACTCCAAGTCAATAAAATTAGTTACTAGAAATGTTTCTTGAATGTGGCAATTTTAATTTTGGAAATGTCTTTTGAAGTGACGATTTCAATATTTGCATAAATTAATAAATTAGTTTCACTACCCTTTTGGGTATTTAAATTTGTTTATTTACATTAATGGAAAAAAAAAAGAGAAATCTTAAAAGAAAAGAAAAACTCGAACCTTTTACACAAATCCATATTAAATTGAGTTCTACTCAAAATCCACAAAGTGTTATATAGATAGATTCGAATTTCCAATGTTCATATATGCTTATTTCCTTGAAAACAAAAAAAGGTTTTCACGATAAAATTTCAGCCAAACAGAGGAAGCGATAGAAACAAATTGAGGAGAGGAATTTGCTAGGATTTTTTGACAAGGAGGTCTATGATATATTGGATGGTGGACTGTTGGTGGCGGTTGAGGATGGAAATGGAATTGGAGAAAAATTATTGAGTGAGTCCGCCACACATCTATGAGTGATTATGTCTCATAAATATCATGTAAATTATGAAAAATAATTTTTTTAAAAATTTAAAATATAGTATTTATGAAATATCATCATACTGATTGATAGTGGAAGAAGAGCCGTGAATTGACAAAATGACGAATTGTATTCAAATTTGGGCTTAAAGTAACGTTTGAAGTCAATCTGCATTTTGGGCTTCAAATAGATCGTTTGGGCTGATTGATAGTGGGAGAAGAGCCGCGAGGAAAGCCGATTTGTTTTCAAATTTTAAGAACTGGTTCAAATTGACAAAATGACGAATTGTTTTCAAATTTGGCCTTAAAGTAACGTTTGGAGTCAATCTGCACGTTTGGGCTTCAAATAGGTTGTTTGGGTTAGCGGTGGGTTGGGCTTAGCAAATGATCAAATTATCCTCAACTTTCCTTCTCCATGCACGCGTGTTTTATTTTTTTTTTTTTGCTAAATAAAGAAGGTATTTAATAGTTAGAGTACGACGAATTCTCATTTTCCTACAAAAGGTCACTATCTTGTAGAATCGTTAAACATTGTTAAACATCCAAACTACTTATTTTGACTTGTGGTTGGCTTTAGGGATGTGATTTGTCTTGACCAGTGGCTGGATTTAGGAATGTGAATGGTGAGAGTCGAACTTACAAATTCAAGAGAAAACAAGTCCTTTACAAGTGATTCTTACTTCACTTGACCACCTCTATTTGGGTTACGCGTCTTCTCTTTTACTTTTTCTTTTTCTCTATAATAAAAAGGGTCATCTATGCAAAGATTTGAACCAAAGATCGTTGGGTTATAATTTAATAAATTTATGTACTACAATTAATTAAATAATATAATTATAGTAAGCAATAGAAGACTATATAATCTGACTATAATAAGAGCTTCTTAAATATGGATCCTGAGAAGACAATTCAACCTATCTTATGACTATATAAAAATTTATATATTACAATTAATTGAACAATTCAATTACAATAAGTAATAGATTACTACATAACCTAACAATAATGAGCAATGCTATATTTTCTAAAATCGTATCCCAAAATTCGATCCCGAGTGATGCAGCATTGAGGTGGCACTATTTTACTAACAATACTTTAAATCATGTAATTAATATAATTTTAGCATATCAGTGCCACATTATTTTGAATAGAATTTTGGGATACGGATTTAAGAAGTGTAGTACTATTGAACAACAATAAGAACATCTTACATATGAATCTTGGACATACAATTTAATTTAACCCAAAACTTAGATAAAATTAAGTACTCACATCTCTCGCTAATGAAGAATAAAACTTAACACAACCTCCCATTTAAGAGAAGACATTAATGGCCCTACTTTTCCATCCTTGGTTTATAATTTATACCAAACTTAATATATATTCTAACCTATATGTTTATTTAAATTATATTTTTTAATATTATATAATGCATAAGATATACTTAATAAATTAGTTATTTTTCAATATTTTTTTATAGAATAAATATATATTTCACATTATAATATATTATTATTATTATTATTTATTTTATTGTTTTATATAATTAATATTTTAGTTATATGTATTTAATGCTATTTTTAATATGTTTTAACATTCGCACATATTTATATTTATTTTATATTTTTATTATTTATATTATACAATTACTTAAATTAGATAACATATATTTATAATTTTATGTATTTATTTATTGTTATTTGTTATATATTTTTTAAATTAGTTTATCCTAAAATTTTGACCTAATCCAATCTTTATTATTGAATCCTATCATTTTTCTCATTTCTTATCCCAAAATTTTGGCACACCCCAAAATTTTCCAATAAATTTTTTTAAAATCTCATCATTTTTCTCATTTTTTATCCTAAAATTTTGGCCATTAAAAAATTTTTTACTAAAATTTTATAGCCCTCCTCAGTTTTTTTTTTTTTTGTTTTTAAGTTTCGCCCTTGATGTAGATGTCAATGTACTTTTGTAATTTTTATATTCTTCTTATATATTGAAAGACATTAGCTTATCAATGACCAAGCATGGATTTTTCGAACTTCACTTTGTTGGATTGTCCAACATCGTCCGTCTCTATCTCCTCTGGTCTATATATAAGGACCTCTCTCTCCCTCTCCTTAATACCTGAGTTTTAAGGAGCCAACTTAGAGTTGGGCCTCAAATTTTCAACATAGTATTAGAGTTAAGCCAAAGATCCAACCTTGAGCTAGAGGAGTCGGGGCCGCTCACCTGGTTTCCCTTCCGCGGGAAATGTAAGTCCAGGGGGCGTGTTGGATTGTCCCACATCGCCTATCTCTAGTTCCTCTGGTCTATATGTAAGGGTCCTCTCTCCCTCTCCTTAACACCTAGGTTTTAAGGAACTAATTTAAAAGTGGGCCTCTAATTTCAGTAGTCCAGGGAGCGTGTTGGATTGTCCCATATCGTCCGTCTCTAGCCTCCTCTGGTCTATATATAAGGGCCTTTCTCTCCGTCTCCTTAATACCTGAGTTTTAAGGAGTTGAATGGGCTGGTCTTCCAATTTTCGACATGGTATCAAAGCGAGGTCAGAGATCCAACCTTGAGTTAGAGGAGTCGAGGCCGCTCACTTGGTTTCCCTCCGCGGGCAACGTAGTTCAGGGGTCGTGTTGGATTGTTCCACATCGCCCGTCTCTAGCTCCTCTGGTCTATATATAAGGACCCTCTCCCCCTCTCCTTAACACTTGAGTTTTAAGGAGCTAATTTAGAGTTGAATCTCCAATTTTCAACACACTTCTTATCTTAAACCCTTCAATGAGACAGTTATCAAAATTTTAGAAATTTTTTCATGTAGTTTAAAATTCTTTTGGGTATTTGTATTTTAGTATTGCTACGCATAACGAATTTTTTTCACTCCTAGACAATGTATAGCGAAGGGTCTTCAAGTTAGTTTTAAACATATTTTTAAGGAAACAAATTGTGACTGATTGGTCAGCAAATGAAACTCATATTTGAAAGCACAATGTTATTTGGTTTGATACTTTTTCTAGTAATTTAAAAGGCATTGTTTTAGATGATATTAGAGGAAAGAACATAGAAATATTGATAGAATTTTAACATTATAATAAATGTATGTGAGTTTCATCACTTTGTTTCCAAGAGAAAAAATAAGGTGAGAAAATCAATTTTGCTTAGCATATTATTTTGGTTAGACTTCTTAAATATATAATTTGTAAGTTCTTTTTGTATCAATATATATTTTGTTATTTATTAAAATATTTTAAATCAATACTAACTTTAAGTCTCAAATGATGTTAAACCGACCCTATATATATATATATATATATGTATATAACTACTCATTTCAATGCCACATGAGGAAGAAAATTCAGTTTTGAATTCCGCCAACATAGAAGGTCCAAAGAAATAAGTAGTTCCAGAATTATGCTACAATGGTCCCTTGCTTTAAAACTTTCGTTAAGACAATGGCTTCATTTTTTTCTACCTGCTGAATGTGACTTCAACATTGTATCAAATTAATTTGTTACTATTTTAAAGGCGTAGAGGTTAATGAGGTGGGGTTTATTTTAGAGTTGTGTTTGGGTCATGATGGCAATAATATTCATTTAGCAGATTTGGCAAAGACGTTGGAAGGACGGCTGTTGCGTCGTGAAGTGAATGATTACATATATCTGTGTATCTTGTGAGTTTTTTTTTTAGTTTGTGCATTCCAATGATTTGCTGCTAACACGTGGACTAAAGACACATCATGACTAAAGAATATTATTTGCTATATATTGTTGTAATAGTTAATTTACTTCATGTTATATTTATAACTATAATAATCATTAAGATTATTTGAATTTTATAAATTTTTGGAGGACCACATACGGCCCCCTTCGGAAGGCCTAGGATCCAGCCTGTATTTGGGACATCTCAAAATATATCATTAAAGCAGTCATTATCTACAATATGCATGCTTGATATTCAGATTTTGAAGTTGCAAAATCAAGTTGGAATTTGAAATATTATAAAAATAATTAGTAGATGAATATTATATAAATAGTGATTTGAAATATGAATAGTGAATTTTTAAATTTGAAGATAAAAAATAGAAAAAAATATTAAAAAATTACTAAAATAAATTTTTTCAATCCAGGAATTTATGATATATATATTTTTTTATCTAAAAAGTCTAAAAAATCATTTTAATACAAAAAAAAAACTAATTATTAAATTTTATCTTAATACTGTTAAAAAATATTACTGATTATACTAAAATGACTTTCAAAATATATTTTAGAAGAAAAAAAAGACTATAAAAATAAATAAAATAAAATTTTCAATTCCAAAAAAATCTGAACATTTTATAAAATAAAATTTTATTTTTTAGGTATTCTAGATAAATAAATAAAATGTTTTGTTTTTTTATTAATTATTTAATATTTTTTAAAATGTATCTTAAAGATTATTTTGTTCTTATCAATAATAGTTTTTAAAGATATTAAGATAGCAAGTTAATAATTAGACTTTTTGTATTAAAAATTTCTTTTTTAAATTTTTTAGATAGAAAAAATATATTATAATTTTTTGGATTGAAAAAAATATTTGAAAGAATTTTTAGTATTTTTTCTTAAAAAATAAAGACCATCTTAATATCTTTAAATTCCAAAAAATTATAAAAATGAGTTAAGAGATCAATTTTTTCATCCAGAAGGTGAGTTGGAGGTGTTTTAATGAAACAACTTTTTTGAGGTTCATTTAAGAATCATAACCATTTGCAAAACATAGCCACGTGTAATTATATTAATTATATAATTTTAAATATTGTTTATAATTTGGAAGATATGTCAATGTTACAGTCAATAAAAATTTGAGATATAATTTTGAGAAACATATTACTTTTTTAATATATACTTTTAATAAAAATAATATTTTATGTCTCATTATATTTAGCCGAAACTCGCGTTGCATCCCTTCTCCTAATCAAAACTCTAATGGTGTTTTAATGGCTCATGAATGAGAGAGAAGAAAAGACTCTCAAGTGAACCAAACTTTTGATAGAGCGGTCTCATTTTCACACCTTTTCTTTTTCTTTTTTTTATATCTCTATTGCGTAATTAATTTACTTCATAATTAATTACTGACGCTGAGTTGATTTCACATCAGCCCAATTCTCTGCTTCTTTCTACTCAAAACTCTTCCTTTTTACATTTTTCCAGTTGTACCAAGTATTGGTACTGTGTAAATGCTACTATCCTTCTTGCACCCACCAGAAAAACCAGCATAATTGTCACATTTGATTCATTAAAAGAGAGAAAAATAATTGCAGCAAACAAGAACAGAAAAAAATACTAATAATTCCAAGGACAAAATGGTCTAGTAAATAAATGCGGTCCAAAAGATGGAAAACAGATGAAGATTCTTCAATCTTGCAATTTTTACTTGCAACATAAATAATAAAAGCCAGAGAGGAAGAGTCTGGACATTTGCCCAATTTCAGTTCTCTGGTTGACAAAATTACCCCAAAAATAAATCTCATTTACTGTTGGACTTGGTTTTTTTTTTTTTTAAAAAAAAGGACCAGGTTTTGCTTAGGTACGGTTTCTCAGGTGAAACAGGGCCTTTTTTTTTTTAAAACCGGTCGGCGGAAGCAGTAACTTGACTTTTGAATCTGCAATTTGCATTTGAAACGAGTCGATGCAAAATGCACATGCAGGTGTGAGTTTGCAGCCTGCTGAATTTAGCAAGCACCAACCATGATCTAAACAAAAATGCTAAAAGTGAATCTAGATATGACCAAACACTCGTCTCCATGCGATGACCACATCTCCATGTATGGTGCAAGGGGTTCATCTTTTAGCTGTAGATTAAACTTAAATATATATAATAATAATAATGTTAAAAAATAAAAAAAGAGATCCGACAATTTGGTGTTCCAAAGAATAATAATTAAGAACAATCATAGCACTGGCCTCATTTCTGTTCCATGGAAGCAAAAACCCAACATATCTACCTTATGGATGGAAAAAATACAAGAAACATGATAGCATGGCTTCGTTGCAGTGACAAATCAAGGGATTTCAGACATCATCTTTGTGTATAGAAAACTAAACGTTTATCCAAACTCTTACATGGCAAACACATGGATATCCCATCTGAATGGCTGGACTGAAACCTTAAATTAACAAAACAAGACTAGATTATAATCAGGCTGTCGAACTCACAGTTTATCAGGAAACCATGGCATTAGCTTCCTCTTCATCCCCCTCTCCTGTTGGGGCTTCATTGAACATGTATTGGCTCTGATATTCCATTAAGTACTGTGTTGATCTCTTCACATCCCAAAATAGCTCGTAAACTCGACTTATGTCTTCCATTGCCACTAGCTTTCCCTTCCGTTTCTGACAGGCCAATGAAGCAGATGTGATAAGGTGGATGGCATATCTTAGGGATGTATCTACCCCAATCTTTGTCAATAAAATCTTTGCATCTTCAGACATCTCCACATCTTCCTCTTGGCACCTAATGTCCAGAATTTTGCGAATATCTTCTTCTGTGTATGGCTGTGTAGAGATGATAAGCAGGCGATCAAGAAAATCGATTGGAATCCCATGTGGGGATTTGTAGTTTGTGCCTCGGATTGTAGTGATGCCTCTGTTGGTTGCAACAACCAGTATAGGTGCCATATCATTCTCTAAAGCACGGTTTAGAAACGAAAAGCACTCAATGTCAAGCATGTGCACTTCATCAATGAAGAGGACACCTGGCACAATCTCTGCCTTTCCTTCCTCCCTCCATTCTGCAACCTTTGTGTCAATTTGCTCCCGCACTTCAGCACGGATTTCACCAGTATCACCAGTGAAAAGAGCCAAAAATCCCTGTGTCCTGAAATTGAGAGAAAATAGAATGAGAGAGACGAAAGGGAAAAGAATCTACAGGTAAGGCCTAGCACGAGGTTAAGTTAAATCAATTTGTAAAGAAGAAAACTGGACCCTCTTCATGCCCTTGAGTTTAAAGCAAGGGAAAAGAATCAAGGCAGCACTAACAGTGGAAACATTTTAGACAAAAAATTTGTAAGCATGGTCTTCCCAATACATGTCAAAGATATATATTGAACATTTAAGTAGCCTTAAATTTTAGATGGTTTCCAAATGGCACAATGTTTATCATCAGATGAGTACTCTGTTATAGTAACAAACATCAGGGTAATTTCCTTGAAGCCACTTCTAAATGATCCCTTCCCCACATATTGTTTCAAGGAAAGTCACCTTAGCAAGTGTCATTGCTTCTCTCAATTTCAGCATTTTGACCCAACACTTCCCTAATAGAAAAATAATGCTGATGAAGACTGTAACTTGGAGTGGTTGCTATGAGCTCTTCCTTCAATTATTGGTTTTCCAGCACAAATTTCGACGCACACCATAGACCAGATAATTAAAGAAAAATAACTACAGTGGAACCTAGCCTCAGATCTAACGGCAGATCACTAATGCATTGTTACATGCTTCAGTCAAAGTTTGTGTTGACGCAGATCAACAATTCAAAAAGAGGGACTGTGTAGACGTGCTAATACATTCAATCAGCAACTTTAGGGGCTGCAATTTTAACACATTCACATGTAGTCCTGCAAATTCTCAGCAGACATGCAAGAAAAGAATTGTACTATAACATAGAGATGGAAGCTCTCAATAAAGGACTCTCAAAATAGCCTTTCCTCTAGTGTTCCATCACCAATACACACGTTTTGATTCTAAATTCATCATATTTTTATCTTCAATATAATCAACTTCCTGAATCCTAGCCACGACCAAAGTATACTAGAAACAACAAAAACAATTGAATTCTATTAAATAATGTGTTGGAGTTTGACATGGTTGTGAAGGTGTCAAGGGTTACAATATCGGACAACCACGGTTTTCCAGAGGAGAATCCTATATGCATTCATGTCAGAATGTCCGACATGGCAAAGTGGGGAAGTATAAGATTAAGGAAATGAATGCAGACCTTCTCCATCAAGTCAAAAGTATTCCATGGCATTGAGAGATCAAACGAAACTATCCATCCATGACTTTCTGGTTCTTAAAATTTAAACTGTCCCATTCAAGAGATTAGGCAAAATCATTTCTTAATTATCAAATGAGTCCTCCAATTCGTCATTATATACGTTGCACTATTATTTCTTCTCAAATACATCATTCCTTTTTTTGATAGATTCTTCTCAAATACATCATTCTCTTCTTTCATGACATATTCACCCAAGTCTAAATTCAGTTTATGTCAACATCCAAGCCTTATTTAGACAAATAATATAAGCATAGATTAAATCACAATGAGGGTAACTAAAATATCTCAACAGAAAGCTTACCAATTATCTCTTCAATATGTTTCACTTCTTAACTGTACAGAATATTATAATGGAGAGACAGAGAAGGGGGGGGGGGGGGGGAATCAATTGTATGATAAATAAATTTTTTTAGTAGATAATTGCTATAATTTGGAATTTCTCATTAACTCTCTTGTCCAATTCATCACAACTTCATCTCTGTTCCAAAATATATAGAAATTAGATGATTGAACATTTCAAAAACTTCAATAGCAATATAAGGGAGTAACTATTGTGAATCCGAATGTAGCAACAAGATGGATTTTTTACCAATGAAACAATTTTTTTTTTTTTGGATAGGTAAATCACAAACACGCACTTCAGACTTGAACCCTCGACCTCCCATATGGGGAGGTGGAGGAGGTACCAACCAAGCTAGAGCTTCTTGGTACCAATAAAGCAAAATTTTGGATAAACTATGCAAGCAATACAAGAGAAATAAGTATAAAAATTAATTTACATAGTGTGCACCAAAAGTTCATGTTATCAATATCCCAAATATGAATTGCAAGTAGATAGAAGATAAATTGGGTTAAAGCATATGAGAAAAGTATAGGATAATCATCAGAGAAACCCAATTATAAGTCAGGATGGTAGCAGTGATGTCCAAGACAAGGTAATAATGTCAGTTAGGGTGACAAAGATAAGAACATGGCTTGTTTAACTACAACATATATTTAGGGAGATTGTAGACACTTTCCCAAAGCCAGACAGGCATATGAACTTTTTTATACAATGTGGTATTCACAGGGCATTATGCGAGAGCAATTACACTTTATTGTGAATCACATTTTAGTCTGAAATTTACGTATTAAGATGTCTTCTAAGTATAAATTTGCATCTTGATAAGATGCAAACTTGTAGTAAAAAAATTGTAAGACTAATAGAAACAAATCTTATACTCACTAAACACATTTTTATCAATACCAGCAGGGAATCGAAATGAGTACCTGCTGTTGATAACATCAATCTCGTGAAGGGTGACGCAATGCACGACCTCCTTCCGCTTCTGCAACTCCCCGTCGGGACACTGCACAAATTTCGTCTGCGGTCCCATTGCGTCGTACTCCCTGGACCTCGAAAACGACCTACCGAGCTTAGTGATCTTCCCAGACGCCTTATCGATAGCAATCACATCCCCACTCTGTACTTTATCCTTCGCCAAGGCTTCAATCATCTTTGCGCCCAAATCGTATAAAGTTTCCATCTCCGTCGTCTTCAGTGTCAATTTCCCTGTCTTCGACGCAGCGCCAGCCACTGCGGGGCGGTCTATTTGGATTTCAACGACTTCACCTTCAATGACTTCGGAATCTTCCTTGATACGGACTCCGATTGCTTTGCGAAATGCTTGCATTAGGGCTTCGGTCTTGGACATCTCGAGAGAGAAGAGCTCGCTGCCGGCGAGCATAGCGAATGGGGTTTCTTGGCCCAGTGACTTGGCCATGCCCATAGCGATGGCGGTCTTGCCGGTGCCGGGCTGCCCGGCAAGGAGGACGGCCCGGCCAGCGATTTTGCCGTCTTTGACCATCTGGACAATAACGCCGGCAGCCTTGCGAGCCGAGGTCTGGCCTACCATGCCATCCGAAACGGCGCGGGGCTCCAGGGCTGAGTCAAGTCCGAGCCCGCGGATGTGGGAGTGTGCGCCTATGCGCTCTATACGAGTTAGGTCTCGGGTCTCTGAAAGTTTGAGCTCCGCCATGGCTGCTGGTGGTCGTGGCGAGAAAGGGTTTTCGAGTTAAACTTATAGGAACAAGAGAAAAAAAAATCTGGGTGAGGCTTTTTTTAGGGTTTTGCTTACAGGAGGGGTTTCAACCTCTGCGACAGGAGTCTAGTACAAAACAAAAGAACAATGTAAGTGAAAAAATTCTTTTGATGTGTATGCGCCCGCGCGCGTGTGAGAGAGAGAGATTTGTACCCATTGTAATACTGTCATTAACAATTTTCTAAATAGATTTTTTTAATTACATTGTGTTTACAAAAATAGGAATAAAAAAAAGAATGAGACCATAATATCAAATATGAGAAAGACGAGAGAAAAGGAGAATATCATTCGTATTTGATTAATCTTCTTTTCTTACTTAAAAAAAATAATTTTTTTTTTAATTATGCCTTTGAAAGACATTAAATCAAAATTTATCTATTTAAAAAAAAATTGGACAAAACGGGTCATTTTTTAACCCTCCCTTTTTTTTAAAAAAAAAAAGCGATTAATTCTATTACAACTAATCAATCAAGTTACAAGACATAATCTAACTCAAGAGTCTCTCTAATATAGATATTAGATAAATAACTTAATTTAATTCATAATTTAGTGAAAATAAATGCTTATATCTCTCTAATAGAGAGTGAGACTTGAACGCATGACATCTTCTTTGGAAGAAGCATGTATGTATAACCAATTGAGCTACTCCTAGATGATTCTTTAAACCCATATTCTTTTTTTCTTTTTTTTTTAATTTTTTAAATCAAGTATAAAATAAGTTATCTTTCTTTCACTTTTCTCTCTTTTTTTTTGGCTCTCTCAATTCAATTGGATTTAGGAATTATTTGTTTTACCCATATTATTAAAGATAAGTGAATTCTTATTTTATCCATTTTATTTACATAATAAAACATCTCTTCTCTCTTCTCCTGTATCCTTATCAAATAAGATAAAATGATTACATTATTATTTTTTTTTCCTTTTCTTTTATTATTTATCTACATATAAAAGAATGATTACATTGTGATGTCATCTTCTTTCTCATAATTAATGTTATCCTTCCGTTTTCTTTCTCTCCTACCTATCCAAGCATAGTTTAGTTCTTTAATTATTTTCCATCATCTCCTCTCACTTTTAAAAAGAGAGCAAAATGGGCTCCTTCCTCGCTTTTCTTTTCCTTTTCCTCTCGTCTCTATTTTTAAACCAAACATGATGTAAGCTCTCCTCCTTTCCTTTGCCTTCCTTTTAACTCTCTCAATTCAAACATAGTGTTATAGACACAAATAATACATTTATTATAATAGGCTTTACCCCTTTATATCTAAAAGTGAGAAATTCTATTAAAAATATATGTTATGTATAGTATTACTCAACTTAAAATCTTAAATTTTAACCAAAATATATGTTTGATAATTATATTTTAAAAATAACATTTGATGTATATATAAAAAATATTCAGGAGAGCTTAATCTTGCTCTTTTAATTTATATTTTGCACCAACTCTCACAAAAAGTGAGTAAAAATATAAGTGAACAACAGACATGATAAAATTCGGGATAGTCGCATCATAAATATATTGTATAAATTTATATATCAAATATGTATACTGACATATATTGTATGTATGTATAATAGACACATTTATATATACATAAAAGTACAAATCTATACATACAAGCAAACCACATGGAATTTTTTCAGACGAAAAGGTTTTAAATGTTAATAGCTAGATATAGTAAATTCAAATTCCCTCTTTTAAGCAATGTACATGGGATTTAGGATAATCTAAAACATCAAGATTAAAATTCATAAAAATTAGCACTAATTAATAAGAAATTCACTTTTTATGCTTCTTTGTCTATAGTTATTAAAAATAAATGCTTTTTTTTTTTTCCTTTGCCTCCTCTTCCTCTTTCTTCTACATTTTCCTGTTAATTTGATTTTACACATTTTCCTTTTTCTTCATGGCTTTTCATTTTCTTACTCACAATCATATTTAAAGTATTGGGCCTGTTTGCCACACCGTTAGGTGTAGCCCAAAGTAACATTTTGGGCTAAAACGACCATTTGAAAAAGTTGAGCTCGTTTAATCTAGAATTTGCAGCAATGAGCTGCCATTTTGAAAGGCCCCAAAGTAGGGTTTTGATTAAGTTACTACGAGCCACTTATCAATGAGCATTTGTGGGCTTGCTTGTCTTCGGTTATAATAACTCATATTGTTTGTTTCAATTACAAAAAAACTCATGCGTGCAATGCTAGGCTTGTCCTCCTTTTTCGGAAATGTCAATCTTACTGATGTACTCCTAAACTTTTCAGAGTAATCCCTAGTGTATATATCATAGTTATTAAATCTAATCCTTTCAGAGTAATCCCTCGTGTATATATCATAGTTATTAAATCTAATCCGCACATCAATTCGACGAGAGTGGTTTAACCGCTGAATTTATTAAATCTAATCCGCACATCAATTCGACGAGAGTGGTTCAACCGTTGGATTAATTAGTTAAAGTGGAATAACATAAGAATATTATTTAAAATTAAATAATTATGTAATTTTAAAAAATGTGATATTTTTTTTTAAATGATGTTACATTAATGTAACATTATTATTGATATAAAATAAGAATATAATTTTATATATATTAAATATATAAATTATTTAACAAAGAAACATGTAACTTGGTTAAGAGTGCTTACTTATTAATTTATTTTCTTGGGTTAGACTCTTGACAATTATAAAGTTACATTTTATATATAATAAATTGTGATATTTGGTTCTCTTAAACTCACTCGGGTCACCAATTCAGCCGGTCCAACTAGGTGGGTTATCCGGTCCAAACCGGTTCTCTTTCTTGTCTGATCAGAATAATGACCCAACTCAGTTTAAGTCTTGATTCAACCAATCCGACCGAGCGGGTCGGGCCGGATTTAATAATTATGATATATATATATATATATATATATAAAGTCATCAATCTTACATTTTCTTCCTAAAATGTAGTTGTTGATTTTTTTTTTTCTCTCTCTCTCTCTCTCTCTCTCTGTGTATGGGAGCTTCTCTTTCCTTGATGCAATATTTTCTCTCCCTATCAGAATATACTCTTAAAGATATAATAATATGTGATTTAATTAAGAGAATGATCTTAAATAAAAAAAAATGACAAGATAAGAAAATTTTAAAAATTTTATAATTAATAATTCTATTAGTATCTTCTAAAATTATTAATTATTATAGTCTACTATAATTGACATAACATTAAAAATAATTGTTGGGATGCTAAGGCACTAAGCGCCTGTTTGTCCAAGTGTCTTTGATGCGGTTTTGCACATTCGCGCTCAAAGCTGCCGCCTCCAAGATGCTTGGCCAAAATGGGCTTTTCCAAGTCATTTCAGTATTTTCATTGCAGTGGTAGCTTTTCTTGAACTTTATAGCATGACCTCCACAAAAATATTTTCTCAAGCTGTAAGAATCAACGCAAGATTAATCTGATAACCACCAAGAGCAACTAAGAAATTCCTTTTTTATAATAATAATAATAATAATAATAATAATAATAATAATAATAATACAAACGAGGTGAAAAGGGAGAATCTTACATTTTGCGTAGGCCAACTTGCTTAACTACAATCCCAATTTTACCTTCTACTTGTCTACAATAAATTTCCAAAGTAGGAAGCCAGAAATTTCTCAATTCTATCCTTGTCAAGAACATCACCAAGTTGGCCGTTTCTTCCCTAATCTACCATTTCAAAGGCTGAATCATCATCATTGGTGCCTTGAATTTTTTTTTTTTAAATGTAAAAAAACTTAAAAGAAGGAAATCAGTAAGCAGCAAACCCAACCCAATTCAATCCGACTCATTTGGCAGCTGCATTGGCTAAGCCTTTGACCACCACCATCTATCAAATTGACAATTTTACTTTGATTAGTGCCCTCATAATTTCAGGCCAACCTTTCATTGTCATTGCATGGACCAGCATCTCGATGACAATTCTCCATGACAGAGGGCTTCGACCTTTCCCGGGCCAGCCTTTTTCCTATCCTTCTATGCTTCAGCTTGTTCCAATTGGTGCAGGCAGCAGCCTCCCCTAAAGAACCACAAAGTAACCATTACGAGCCCACACAATTCTAATAATTCCAATAACTTAAAAGGACAATGCTACCAGAAGTTCGAGTGAGCTTGAATTTATATGAAGCAAAGTGTTTTATCCACTATCAATTATAACCTCTTTCTTAATGTTCATAAAGGCTCTTCTTTAAGAGGTGTTCTTACCAGAGTCATTTTGTTACTTCCGAAGTGCTTGGATGAGGTCTATCAATTACATTCTCCTGCTCTAATTTGTGGGTGGTGTTCATTCTTTTCATTTCATTTTTCAAAAACTTTCATCCCGCATTTCTATTTGTCCATTTTTAAAACACAAAAGATGTTTCCAAAAGTGTATTCAAGCATACGATTTTCAAGACTTAGTACATAAATCTTACCTGGCTTGTCACTTATAGCATCTGATTCTTCAGTGGCATTACTACAAACACCTTGAGGTTCATTTTTGATGTCATTGTTACCATCATCACCTTTGCCATCATCGCTTGCAGTGGGTAACAATGGCCCAATTACTTTCCTGCGACGCGAAGCTTCTTCCTTGAGCTTCTTCTTCCGAAGCCGCTTCCTCTGAGCCCTTGTGAGCTTCTGAGGCCCACATTCACCCTCACCATCGCCTGAGGAGGAAGAGCTATTCCCTTCCAATTCATCTGCAACTAAAATCTCAAACCCATAAAATTGGTGAGTCATCTCAATACACATATGGGGCAGTTTCATTTATGTTGTATAACTATAATAATAACCTGGAATATGATCCACGTTCAAACCATCGCCCAGTTAAATTCGCCGGTTCTTCATCTTCTTGCTGTTTTTTTTTTTTCCATACAATGAGAACGTTAAAAAGACGGGAAAAAAATCTAAGAGAGAGAAAGAGTTTGCGAGAGAGATAAGAGAGTACATGGTGAGGAGGGGACGGTGGAGGAGGATACAGCATGCTGAGGAGGGCGTCATGGAACTTTCGTCGTCTCTCTTCCCTGTGCATACTGGGGAATGAAAGCACAACTCCAATTTCCCTTAGAGAGCGTAAACGTTGTGAGCGCAACTCGAGGGAAATTCAACCTATATTGGGCCCGGCATTTTTAGGATTGAGACTGTAAATTTTTGGAAAAGTTATTAAAATAATTTTTTGTAATTTAAAAAATTTATAATATATTTTTCTATCTAAAAGATTAAAACAAAAAACAATTAATACAAAAATCTTAATACCATTAAAATATATTATTAATAAGACCAAAATAACTTTCAAGATATATTTTTTAAAAAATACTAAATAATAAATATAACAAATTATTTAACAAAAAAAATATTTTTTTATTTATCTAGAATACCTAAAAAATAAATTTTTACTTTATAAAATATTATGCTTTTTTGGGATTGAAAACTTTATTTTATATATTTTTTAGTATTTTTTTAAAATGTATTTTAAAGATTATTTTAGTATATTCAGTAATATTTTTTTAACGGTGTTAAGATGAAAATTAAAAATTTTTGTATTAAAAGTTCATTTTTTGAATTTTTTAGATTGAAAAAATGTATTAATTAATTTTTTAGATTGAAAACTTTATTTTAAAAACTTTTTAGTATTTTTACCTAAATTGAAAACACAATAAGAACAAAACTCACACCTACTGTACAATAATTAGAAAAACCACTAATCAAACTACCGAGTCTTAAGCAACCAGTCAAACCCAACTATTCAACAACTTTAGAAAAGGTTAATAAGATGCTTCAAGATCTAGTAAAACAAGAACCTAGTTTGACTCAACCCTCAACTAGTAAGTCATTAGTCACTTTGAACTAATCACCCACTAGTAGTCAACCCTCCGATTCATCTGAATCCTGATGACAAGTCTTTCAAACAACATCAATTCAAAGGATAGACCATAAGTAAACTTCACAGCACCAAATTAAACCCTACTTGTATAACAAAAAATTGATATACTAGACCTATACCTCCAGATCTTCAATTAGAAGAATGGAGCAACCAAAACCAATTCTTAGTCTCCACTGATAAACTCTATGAATGGAACATATATGGTTTATTCGAATAAAAAATTCTAAACAAATTACACCACATGTCCATGATAGGCAATTATTATCTTAGCAATACTCATTCCACTCATTTAGAAGTTATAGACCTCCTAGTTCTAGGATTCACGAGTAAACTATTAAGTTGGTGGGAGAAGTATCTCACCGAAGAATCCCGCAATCTCATTAGACATGTAGTCAAGCAAGATGATAAAGGTAATCTAATTTTTGATGAATATATCGGACAAGGAGTCCCGGATGGCATCAATACATTAATATATACAATTATGAAAAATTGTATAGGAACACCTAGCCATACAACAGCTAGGATCCATGATCAACTTAGTAATCTCCGATGCCTAATCCTTAGTGATTTCATATGGTATGACGATGTCTTTACATCCTGAGTTATGCTCAGAGATGACTGTAACTCACCATTCTGAAAAGAAAAATATATCAACGGCCTCCCTAGTCTTTTTGCTCATAAGATTAGAAAAGTCATCAATAACCCAACAGGTGTCATAGATTATGACAGCCTATCATATGGTGACATATCTAGCACTATTCGCAAGGAAGGACTTCGGATGTGTATAGATATGAAAATCAGCAACTAAGCCAATCGAGATAAGAAAAAAGCCAAATACGAGTTAGGAAACTTCTGTACCTAGTATGGTTTACCCTCAGTAACCCTCTCTAAACGTTGAGTTTCAACTAGACACGTCGGTCATCCCAAAATACACCATAGGAAATCTTGAGCTCCTAACAGCAATGATTTCTAAAAACACAGTAAAAAAATCTAGTTTGAATTACCACAAAAATTACAACCAAAGGAAGGAATCTCACTAATACTAAAAAATCAACCACTAGCAAACCATCTTCTAAAGATAAATGTTTTAAGTGTGAAAAACCTAGTCGTTTTGCTTGATCAATGCATTACAAGGCAATTAAGAAAGTAAAGAAAAATTAATTAAAATCTTAGAGCTTCGAAACACTGACAATGACTCTAGCCCTAGCTCTAGTAATAGTTCTGATGATAGCAAAAATGAAGTTTGCCAACTAAATCAATCATCCTCCGATCACCAATGCCCTAGTAATTCCTGTAATAATCCAGACATCAACATAGGGTGTAAGGATAGTTGCTGTAGGGACAACACAGTTAACGTCTTTAACAAACAAGAAGAACTTATTCTTAATCTTATTGAAAAAGTCAACGACCCCGTCTTTAAAGCTCAATATCTTACTCAGTTAAGATCTTCACTAGTTAAAAAGTTTCCCAAAATTAGTAAACTCACAACAGATGAACCTCATGTCCAATTCAGCAAAATATTTAATAGATTCACCAAAACTCAAAAGGAAGTCACTACTAATGACCTTTAGCAAGAAGTCAACAAAACCAAAAGCGAAATCGCCGAGCTAAAACAAGAAGTCAAGACTTTAGGTCAAGATCCGACTGTCCTTAGAATAGATTACAATTTTCTCCAACAAAAGGAAATGAGTAACACCCATGATAAAGTTGCACCTTCCACCTCATCCCAACCAATTATTGACCCCGAACAGTTTTAGTCATTTCGTAAGTATTTAGATGTTATTACTAGAATTAACTTCCAGAAATGGCATTCCAAAGTAAAAATCATTATCAACGAAGAGTTTGAGTTTGGGCAGTTCCCCTCAACGACTTTGGCGCGGATCTTAACTGCGTCCAAGAAGGAATCATCCCTACAAAGTATTTTGAAAAATCAAGGGAACGATTATCTTCAATCAATGGCAGTAAAATGAATATTAAGTACAAATTACCCAACGCACATGTATGCCAGGATAATGTATGCTTCAAAACCCTATTTGTCTTAGTTAAAAACATGATAGATAAAGTTATTCTCGGCAACTCCTTCATGTGTCTATTATACTATTTCACCACAGATAGTGAAGGAATAGTTACCAAACCATTAGGACAAACGGTAAAATTCTAATTTATTAGAAACCCAGACCCCAAAAGATACATGTCTTACAAGATATCTCTATTTACAAAGCTGTCAGTCTTCTCTCTCAAAAACATTCCCAGTTAAAATTTCCTCGTAGAAGAAGTTAAGTTTAAACGAATTGAAAACCAGTTACAAAACGTATCCCTACAATCACAAATTTGTTAGTTCGAATCCCAGCTTAAACAAGAAGTTTGCTCTGACCTCCCCACAACTTTTTGGCATAGGAAGCAACACGTAGTTCACCTTCCCTATGTCGAAGATTTCCACGAAAGTAAAATCCCTACCAAAGCTAAACCAATCCAAATGAGTCAAACGCTCATGGAATTCTGCTGAACTCAAGTCCAATCTAAATTAGGGTTGGGCTTGAGTTGAGACTCTAAAAATTCGAGCCCAAGTCGAACCCGAATTTAATATTTTATATATTATATTTTTTATACTTTAGTTATCCACCGTTAGATTAATAAGAATTTCGTAGAAGAATTACTATTTACATTTTTATAATTTCAAAAATTTGTTGACCTTTAATATTTTTTCAAAATTAAATTATGTTAAAGGAATTATTTTAATGGATTTTGGTTTCTTTTAGAAAGAGAAATTGAGAGAAATTATTGCAACTTTTAATGTATAATCAAAATAGTGAAAAAAGACAATAATTTATTAAAAAAATTGTGAATAAAATTTAAAAATTAAAATTAATAATCGGGTTCAGGGCCGGGCTCGGGTTGAACCAGATAATAATAAATCCTAATTCGAGTCGGGCTTGGGTTGAGTTGCTAGGGCTTAAGGTTGGGTTCAAGCTGGACTTGGATTGACTGTTTTAGAGTTTTGATTAGGCTTGGACATGACTCAAATTGAGCCCGGGCTGCCCGACTTGCACCCCTAAAAAAAAAATAAAAACTTATGACCTTATAAATATTATGTTTGCACTTTTTGTTACTACTAGGAGTTTAAATTATTGACACAACATAATAATACGATTTGAACACGATACGAAATTAATAAATTTAGGGTTAAGTATGAATAAATTTGTGTTATAAACAAGTTGACATATTTGAAACAATTAATATTTTTGTAATTTCAACTCGTTTAATAAGACTTAACACATGTAATTATTAAAAAAAATAACATTTGTTAAGGTAATTCGTTTCAAATCGAATGTTTATCAATATTTTTTTAAAAAATATTACTTATAAAATAAAGGTTTTTACTTTGATTTGACACATTTTTAAAATTGACTAAACTTGAAAGTTATCTATACATATAAAAATACATGTAATTTTTTAAATCTAAAAATAAAAAAATAAAAACAAATAGGTTAATCGTATTGCTATGTGCAACTTGTTTAATAAATAGGCTGAGTTTAGAATTTTAAAATTTGACACAATTAATTAATAGTGTCGAGTTAGAGTTAACACATATTTTTAAATATGTATGTTTTGATACGACCCGAATACGACACAATAACACAAATTGACGTTCCTAATTACTATGTATATTCCTATAATTACTATAATTAAATCCAAATTTACATGAGGGTTGCTTAGCAAAGACTAAAGACTGAGTACCGATGTTCTATTCAAATAATGTCAGTATCCACTGTTCATGTAGTTGGCGTGAATTCGATTTTTTTAATTCCATCGTTGTACAAAAAAATAAATAAAAACTAAGACTGAAGATTGATAAGGATTGACAAGATAACAATCATTAACAATTTAGTTAAAAACTGATGAACATATAGAAATTTTAATACCGAAATTTTGTAGGCAATGATTTTTTTTAGGTACTAAATGAGTCACATCATTTTATACGAAAATTTGCGTAGAATTTTTTATGCAAATGGTTATTAACATAATATTCATTTTCCTTGATTTGATTAATTCTGATGACATAGTGGTAAATATGCAATAATATACCCATCACATCTTTGTGTATTACTTGTGTGTACCACCTTATTTTAATAATAATGTTAAATATAATGAATTTTTTATCTTGTGTTTTTTTACTGTTTGATGCAAAGTGGTGAGATTTATATGTTTTTATTATATAATAATAAGTCTCACCATTTTGTGGATAATATACTTACAGTAAGAGTCTGTTTAAGAAATGTTAGAACTACTTCTGTAGAATATAAATAAAATAGTTTTAATTTTTTTGCTGTTTAATAAATACTTTTTAACAATATATTAATTCATATTTGATCCTAAAAAATACTTAAAACTTGAACAAAATCAGACCAGAGAAAAAATTCATTTTGTTAAAAACTAAATAACTTAATGGGATAATTCTAATCTGATCTAATTTAAAAAAATTTCAAACAATCTCTAAATATTTTTGATCCACTGTAAAAGTTTAGTGACACCCGTGGGGGTGGTGTCGATGAATGATTAATGTTGTTTGGTCCATATTTGATGCCCTTCCTTTGTGTTCTCTCTTTCTCTTTCTTAAAATAATGAAAGATTTTAAACATTTTTATGCAATTGCTATAATATTTAGTACCAAGTGTTATTTTTTTGTACTTTAATCGATTTGTATTGAGTGAAGATTTCAAGTGATTCTAAAATTTATGTTAAAAAAAATAATTAATCTATTTAAATAAAAAAACTTGAGAAATAGAAATGATTTACAAAATTTAGATGATTGTTAAAAATTATGAAAGCGATAAATTCGATGAAAATTAAAAATGAGAGTAGTGAAAAAAATTAAACACGACATATTTATAAGAAGAAAATTACTGTTAAATAGTAGTATTTGTAAACGTCACAATGCTACTATGATTTCAATAATATTTCTTCTTTTGTCGAACGTAAAATGGTTTTTAGAAAAAAATGAGCAAAAGTTGGTCAGCAAAAGCGGCTATTTCCTATTAAAAATGACACTTTCTCACATGCTCTGTGCATACATTTTTTTAAAAGTGCATATGGATCAAGTTGAGGTACCATTCTAAAAGCTTAGAAAAGAAACCAAATCCAAACTTATTAGAATTGACCCGATTTAACACGAAGAAAAAAAAATTGAATTTATTAAGTTCGGGTTAAGTTGAGTTATTTTTAAAAATCCATTAAATTGAACCCATTATCGAACCTCCTCTGCAATACTTCAAAACAGATCCTTCCACTATACGTGTATATATGTATCCACATATATATAAAATTTATATATGAAATAAATAAAATTCCTGTCTTAGAAAAATGTAGAGTAGTCACATGACCTAGTGCAACACGTCAAATAAGTGCCTTCAACTGTACATATATATATATATATATATATATAGATATATTCACTCCGTTCTATATTATAGTAAGAGTTTTTATTTGAAAAATTAAATTGTTAAGAAAACATGTATTTAATGTTTTTATACTTGAGTAGATAGTATAATTTTATATTTCTAACATTTTTTCACATTACCTATTACGACACATCAAATGATAAGATAGATAATTTGGAAACTTTACAATAATTTATGAATTGATTTTTTAAATTGAAATTTTATTTTAGAACATAAAAAAAAATAAATAAAGGACTCTTAGAATTTGTATAGAATTTATGTTCAAAAAATTCCACATTACGAGATTCTACAATTGTGTTAGACTCAAGATCAAGAAGTCTATAGGGTTTGCTATGTTTGACATATCCAACAAAATTTTTTTTATTTGCTCTAGGACCCAACTTTGTCCTCTTAGGATATGATATTCTATAATATGCCAAACACCCCCATACTTTAAGATATGACAGATTATGCTTTCTTCCCTTCATAACTCATAGAGACAGAGATTTATCTTCCTAGAAATTATTCTATTATGCAAATAACAAACAGTATATAAAGCTTCACCCCATAATCATAAGTAACTGAGCATGCACTATCATACAATTTACCATTTCTACAAGAGTTCGATTTTTCCGTTCAGCTAAACCGTTTTGTTGTGGTGTGTAAGGTACAAATATTTTCATGTATAATACCATGTAATTCAAAGAAATTATCAAACTCATGGGAAAAGTATTCCATCCCTCTGTCACTTCTTAAGATTTTAATTTTCTTGTTCAACTGATTTTCAACTTTATTTTTAAAAATTTGAAATTTATTAAAAACTTCATTTTTTGATTTCATAAGATAAACATAAGCATATTTAGAAAAATCATCAATAAAAGTAACAAAGTATATTTTTCCTTCCATGGGTTAAAACTCTATTTACTTCATAAATGTCAGAATGTATTAAATCTAAAAATTCAATATTTCTTTTCACACTAGGAAAAGATTTCTTAGCCTATTTTGGATTTAGCACAAACTTCACATTTATCACAATTCGAATCATGGTAATTAATCAAACCAAATCTGCTCATGGTTTTGATAGATCAAAAATTTAAATAAGTTAATCTACTATGCTATAATGAAAAAGACTCAACAACTATAAGAAGAACCTGTATTATTATTATTATTATTATTATTATTATTATTAATACTTAACTTAAACATCATATTACAACCATACCCCTTTCCTACAAACATCCCGTTCTTAGTCAAGATTAACTTATCGAATTCAAAAACAAGCCAAAAGCCTTTCTCGCAGACGAGATCAATAGAAACTAAATTCTTTCTCATATCAAGAACATGAAGAACATTCAGAAAAGTGAAAGTCTTTCCAGAAGTGAAATTCAATTCAACACTACCTTTTCCTTCAACCTTGGCACGATCATGGTTTCCCATCTGTACCTCTTGACCATCAAGTTTTTCATATGTTTTGAACAATGATCTGTCCTTACACATGTAAATGGTACCATTGCTACCAATGGTTCTTCCACCATATTAGCAGAATTGCTCTGTTTTTTATAACGACATTTTTTGGCATGATGTCCATTTTTTTCACAATTATAACACTTGTTCATTCTTCTTGTTATTCCTTTTCCTTTTATTATTGGGACGGTTGTTGCTAGAACCAGATCTAGATTCAACATAGTGAACATTATTTTTCATTTGAGTTTCTCCCTTCTTATCTCTATTACGAGATTCTTCTTCAATTCGAAAGATGCTTTTGAATTTTTTAAAAAGAGAAATCTTTTGCCTAATCCCGATGCTTTTTTTCTGTAATCTTTCCAAGACAACGGAAGCTTTGCAATGATAGCCCCAACTTGGAAGGATTCAGGAATACTAATGTTCAAAACACTGATTTTATTAACAATACTTTGCAGTTCATGAATCTGGCAACTACTATCTTCGAATATCTACTGAATTCTTACTTTTATGGCTCCTAATCCTACTCAATTTAGGACATTTACAATCTATAAATAAGACTATAAGGTACGCTTTTAATTCATGTTCAATTATTTTTTTCAATTATAGTCTTTCTATACTTAGTGACTTTATTGTCACGCCCCTGAATTTTCACGAACTCAGGGGGTGAGTGTAACGAAACTAAAAGAAAATGAAATAATAAAGAAATAAAGGACAATCACATGCATTCCAAACACTAACCCAATTCCTGTTCTGATACAATCCATAAGGCCTTGCCCGTTGTCTCGTAACATACAAATAAACATGAAATAGTCTAGGACTTATGCCCTTATACAACATCAAAAATACGCCCCACGGGCTAAATATAGTTCCAAGTTCTTTCCTCCATTAAGACATTATCGAGTCTCATGTAGCAGGGCGTCATCTATAATGTGTTATCCCACGAATGGGTCAGCTCAACTGCTGGTATAATATAATGCTAATGCGAGGAACAAAATTAAGGCGTGGCATGTGCAAGTATACATTTATATCTACATGCCTTTCAAATTATCCATACAATGTACTAGCAATAATCTACATGTTATTCAACTCATTAACATAATTTAAAGCGTGGCATGTGCAAGTGTACATTCATTTCTACATGTCTCCCTAGTCATCATACAATGTACTAATTATGTCCATAAAGCATCCATACAAACTCTATGCCATATCCATGAATTCATTAATACGATGTAATGAAAATGTGCGTGACACACCTACACAACTCTATACCACACCCATGTCAACTTATGTCACATCCATGTCAACTCTTATGTCACACCCAAGTCAACTCTATGCCATATCCATGTCTCGTTTTCGGAACACATCCGATGGATCCTGAGTACCAACACCCGTTCACGGAACACATTCCGTTGGATTCTGGGCACCAATGCAACGTCTCGTTTTCGGAATACATCCGATGGAACCTGAGTACCAACACAATGTCTCGTTTTCAGGAACACATCTGATGGAACCTGAGTACCAATGTATAACACCACGTGCTCAACCCACTACTGTGCCATCAAGGTATCACATCATGCCAATATACTTTAATTCCACCACGCAACAGTGCAATCTCAATGAAAAATTTCTGTCTAACACATGGAGTATGCTTCGAATAAACCATTTCACTTAAAACAACCACAATATCTGAATTATAAAACCTCTTCCACATGAATGTATGCAATACATAATCAACGTAAACACACACTCAAATCATGTATTCACAATCTTAACAACTCATCAATAATAGAAATCACGTACAACACCAACACATAGAACAAATCATATCTCTATGGGGCAACAAGAAACACATAAGCAACATAAACAATCAACTCAAGGTTTCTTTTTAAAGCAACATTCCTTATGTGATTTTCTAACATCAAATAAACATATGATTCATTCAATCAACATGCAAATCATTCCTAACTTAATTCTATTCCTTACTTAGCAACATATCATACCTGACGGGTTTGGCTCAACCCTAAGAAGTCGTGCTCGTTGTGTAGCTGAACTAACAGTGATAATGTAGAAGGTCAGACCACCTTCTCCTTAGCCTTTTGGTGTCCCTAAAATCACAAAATGTAACTCAGTCTATTGTCACTTTGAATTATGCTATTCATCAAATTTTATGTCTCTATTTCATGAGTTTCTATTTTGCTAAAATAGACTTTACCATTGAGTCTGGAACTGTCGAAGAAAGTCAGTTTAGGCTTTCGCGGAGTTCAATTTGGGTGTCTGCACTAAAAAGGGTAAAATGGTCATTTTGCACTCTTACGGTTTCTTATATCCCGAGACTTCTTTTCCCAAATTCGAACTCCACGGTTGAGTCTAGAATGCTCGAAATAATAAAGATTCACTATTTTTTTACTTTAATCGGAGTTCGTTTGACTGCATTTTAACTCAGGGGCGTTTTGATAATTTTTAGTGTTCTTACGGGTATTTTATTTTTCGGGGCGTCACGGACCTTATCATTGGTTTCAGGAGGTCCAAGATAGTCAAAATTCACTTATGACTTGTCTAATTTGGGCTCTGGGCCATTTCGGGGTATTTAATTTAATTAAATTAATTTAGTGCAACAAAAGGACACGGGAGTGTCCTGTCTCAACCGGTTACACGTGCCCCTTTCCATACGATTGGTCCTTGGTTCGATTCCCCTCCCAGGGTGCTACGCACCCTTTTTCTTTTATTTTCTGATTTATAATTAACATTATTTTTTTTATATATATATATATATATATATATTTCTTGCCACAATGAGTAACACGCATGCGCGTGCCCTAGTGGAAAAAGAAGGGGTTTTGGTTCTTGGGGTCAGGGTTTCGAGCCACAGGGGCTACGGTCCCCTTTTTATTTTTCAAATGATTCAAACCCCAAACAACAGGATAGGCAACTACTCAGGGATAAGATATCCCGGTTCAGCTTATAACCTAATTTCAATTCCATATTCATGTAACCAAACAGGTTAGTTGGGTTTTTAATTTAAAACCATCCTAATTGAAATGACACAGCATTGAAGCCAACCAACGCCAAACAATGTCAGCCTCTTTTAAACCTAAAACCACTGTTCATCATCGTCTCGACATTCCTGGTAGGGCAACAATAGGGTTCCGTTGCCATCTCCGGCTGACTGACGACACTGTTTCGGTGGGTTTTTAATGTTTTCCAAATGCTGTTTTCTTCTATTTTTCAAAGGGGATTCTATTTCTAAAGTTGGTTTTTCATTTAGCTCTTCACATTTTCACGAATCTGAGGACAACCGACTCTCCAGGCCAACTGAAATCCATTCGATTTCGAGCATTTTCCTCCACTGTTTAAATCTAACTAAGGTTCAAATCAGGTTTCTGCACCACTAAGGATCAGGTTCCTCATGGTTAGATTCGAGTTTGATGCATAAAATCACATGGTTTGCATCCTATCCCTTCGACCTTGATGTGAACCCCGCCAAAAATAACGAGACCAGGACAACGAATAAGAATCCAAGATAGTTCTACAATCAGATCTGAATGGAAGGACCTCGACTCGTTGTTTACGAGAAACAGGAACCTCGGTATATATGACCTCAATCCGTTGTTTAGTGCAAAACAAGAACCTCGGTATAAGAAAGACGCCACAAACGGCGATGGAAATCCGTTTGATAAGTCGTTGGTGAACGCCACAAGAAATCTCGATAAGTTCAGATAGTTCTCAAAGAATCGAAGAGAAAATACTCTCTCAATTTACTCAAAAATTCATCATCTACCAAATAGCGGCTACAAGTTCTTTTTTAAGCGCTCTATGAAACCCTAGAACCGAATAAGGCCTATATTAAATAAAAGATATGGGCTAAACATTTTTAGGCCCAAAACATCCTAAACTACCGACTAAAAGTAATAAAAGAAATCCACTAATTAAGTTAGAATCTCACGCAGCCTAAAAACGTCATCAATATAGGTACAAGCAACTTCAAACTCGATGTTCGACCTTGATTCAGCCTGAATCTTGAAAACTCAAAACATAAAAGTTGTAGAAATATTCATTAGGATTTCTATAGCATCTTGAATCATCTCAATCGGAGCTCGTATGAGAGAGTTATGCCCAGATTACAAAGTGACATTAAAACTGTACGAAAATCACCCAATTAACTGTTTTTGTGCACTTAACTTCTTAGCTCTCTGACCTTGTGTTTGGTTTATCTGGAACTTGTAAAGGATCTTTAAGACTCGGTCTACCATGGTACCCATCATTCTCCCCTCTCTTCAAAAGAATTCGTCCTCGAATCTTTAAGACTTCGGTCTGCCATGGTGCTCATCATTCCCCCTCTCCTCAAAAAGATTCGACCACGAATTGTTACCTGCATCGAAGGGAGAAAGATATATATATATATATATATATTTTCTGTTTTGTGAACTCTCTTTTTGTTTTTTTTTTTTTTGTACACTTTATTTTTTTTTATTTTTTTTTCAGGGATAATAATCTAACGCAAGAATTAAAAAGGATAGATTAGACTTGATTTGTAGTCTGAGCTCTGATACCAAATGATGTGAACCCTACCAAAAATAACGAGAACCCGACTAATGAATAAGAATCCAAGATCGTTCTACAATCAGATCTGAATGGAAGACCTCAACCCGTTGTTTACGACAAATAAGAACCTTGGTATATATGACCTCAACCCAGTTGTTTAGTGCTGAAACAAGAACCTCAGGTATAAGGAAGGACGCCACAAACGGTGGTGGAAATCCGTTTGATAAGTCATTGGTGAATGCTACGGGAAATTCCGATAAGTTCAGATAGTTCTCAAAGAACCGAAGAGAAAATACTCTCTCAATTTACTCAAAAATTCATCATCTACCAAATGCGGCTACAAGTTTTTTTTTAAACACTCTATGAAACCCTATGATTGAATAAGACTTACATTAAATAAAAGATATGGGCTAAACATTTTTAAGCCCAAAACATCCTAAACTACCGACTAAAAGTAATAAAAGAAATCCACTAATTAAGTTAGAATCTTGCGCAGCCAAAACGTCATCAATACAGGTACAACAACTTCAAACTCGATTTCGACCTTGATTCAGCCCAAATCGTGGAAAACTCAAAACATGAAAGTTGTATAACTATTCATCGGCTTTCCATAGGATCTTAAATCATCTCGATCGGAGCTCGAATAAGAGAGTTATGCCCAGATTACAAAGCGACATTAAAACTGTACGAAAATCATCCAATTAACGTTTTTGTGCACTTAACTTCGTAGCTCTCTGACCTTGTGTTTGGTCTATATAGAACTTATAAAGGATATTTAAGACTCGGTCTACCATGGTACCCATTAGACCTACAACTATGGATATCTCGGCCATCTCTCAACCATTTCTGTTGATTCTTTTTGCATTTGTTTTCTTACTTTTCTACTCTATAAGACCCTGTCATCAAACCCAGTGTTCATGCTTTAAATTTAAATGACAGAACCTAAACTACTCACCTGGGTTTCTTGTTACAGACCTCCCCTCCTTCTGATCTTCTTCCTTTTTTCAACTTCTGAATCTCCCTATGGTCCTCTTAGTCTCCCCGAAATGCTTACAGCCTGTCTATCTATCCCTTCCTTCTGATTTTCTCACAAACCAACCGTACCTATATATATATACAAAACCACCTACACAGCCCATGGTTTTCTCTCTCTCTCTCTTCCTACCTTATCCTGACCTCCTTTCTGACCCATTTAATTTCTCTCTTTCCTTTCTTAGCTTTTCACTTAATGTCCATGGGGTATTAGTGTGTTATATGTATATTACATTCCCACACACACTTGCACACACTTGCACACACATACACACTCAACCGACACTCACAACACACACACACACATTGACTTACACACTCACATAGTCAGCATTTCAAACACACACACAATTGCAGGTTGCTGCACCCACACGCTTTGTGCACACCTATATATATATATATATATATATATCTAATTACATGCACATGTATATATAACATATAATATTATATATTACATATATATTTAAATACATGTCATACATGCATAATATATATACATATATGTATATCCCACCATATATACATACCTACACATACATAATACACATTTCATATTCACACACTTCTTTATTAAAAAAAAAAGTTCATTCCAAAATTTTAGATCTTTACATTTATCATCAGAGTGGCTATCACTGGAACCTACCCGGTGACCCTCTGATCCTGAGTTTTTAATAGGTAGCGAAGAACGGAAGGCCCCTTTGATCAAAAAAGCAACATCACTTTGGTTGGACACTTTTGATATACCAGAAGAGGCTGCTTTGTCTTATGACGACGCAACTAGGTCGCAGAGGTCCCAAGGTAATGAGCTCTCCGACAATTAGTGGGTTGGGTCAAATAATACATAATACAAATTGAAAAATAAAATAAAGTTAAGAGACCGGTTCTCATATTGATTTGGGTAATTTGAACTTTAAATTGGATTGAACCAACAAAATTATTTGTAAAAAAAAAAATAGTAAAAAGTTCTTAAAACAATTTATTCAATCCAAAAAATTCATGATATATTTTTTCTATTTAAAAGATTTAAAAAAGAAACTTTTAATAAAAAAAATATAATTATTAATTTCATCTTAATACCGTTAAAAAATATTATTGATTAGACCAAAATAACTTTCAAGATACATTTTAAAAATACTAAATAATAGATTCAACAAATTCTTCAATTCAAATAAAAAACATAACATTTCTTATTTATCTAGAATGCCCAAAAAATAAATTTTTACTTTATAAAATGTTATGATTTTTTGAAATTAAAAAATTTATTTTATATATATTTTAGTATTTTTTTTCTATAATGTATCTTAAAGATCATTTTAGTGTAATCAATAATACTTTTTAATAGTGTTAAAATAGAAGTTAACAATTGGACCTTTTAATATTAAATTTTTTTTTACACTATCTAAATAGAAAAAATATATCATGAATTTTTTGAATTGAAGATTTATTTTAGAAATTTTTTAATATTTTTCCCTTACTTGTATACATATTGAGACTCAAATCAATTCGAATATGAGTATACATATTGGGTTAGGTACAACTATAACGCACATTTGGTCTCACATCACCATGCTTTTGTGGCACTATGCGCTATGCTTGCTGAACCAGCCATTAAATTTTCAGGGAGAGTGGAGAAGGGGGAGAATATGGTTTGAATTGTAATGATATGGTACTCGATTAATTAACGAATTCAAGCCACAATTTCTTATTACAATTGCTTGATGCTATTGATTGCAGGCTTTCTCGTTTCAAAGAAGCCAGTGGTCCTGCCGTCCACTAGACCTTATAATATTAAATGAAACTTAGATTAATCATGACTTTCTATTCATTATAATTATCTATCTGCGTGATAGAGAGAAAACATTTCATCAACATACTAGAAAACGTGGTAGAATGAGTTTTTTTGGTGGTTCAGTGACATTAACATTATCATTTATACCACATTTATTTAATTTAACTTTCGTTGCGATATGTAATTTCAAAAGTTATTCACAATCGAATTCAAACTTACGAACTTGAGAGGTAAAGCCTCTTGCAAGCGACCGAATTCTATTCAACCAAAGAATTATTGTGATGAACAAAAATAGACGTGTGGTTCACCAATTATATATACAATGCCAATCCGTCCACCACGTTTAAAAATGGATCTGAAGTGTCTGTACTTGTGAGAGAAAAAAAAAACAGTTTTTTATTTAAAAACTGTTTTAAACAGTAAAAAACAGTTTTTTTTTTCATTGTCTCACAAATGGACTCTTTAAAAATATTGACTGGAGAGTTGAAGCCAAGATTACCAGACTCAACTATGGTTTCTTTCTCTTGGACTTGAGAGTGAGTGCTGATGACATCACAAAAGGATTTGGTTAAATTGAGCAAGCTGGAATAACTTAATGGGATCGGTTTCCTATTAAAAACACATTAATGGTCAAGTAGGTTCAACATTGATGAGCACCAACAAAGTTGAAAAATACTAAGAGATTAGTTTAATATTTAAGAAATATCTTGCAGTATACCCAAGTGGAGATATTTTCCCACTTCATTAATCTTAGTGTTCATCATCATCACCTTTTTTCACTTTTTTTTTTTTTTTAATGATAGAAGATTGTTCGAACGATATATAAAAACTGTACACTTTGAGAAATATCTAAAATTACTTATTTTATAGTTTGTCGTACTCACACAACTTTTTATTGTGAAAAATTACAACTAATAAAGTTGAAGGATTTTTCGAAGTTCTTTAGTTTACTAATTTCTACTTGGAGAGAGAGATAGTAATTTTGTTATTTAAATTGTTATATTTATTCGTAAAACACTTATTCGATGCACATATTCAATCATTTTTAATCTGAATTATTGATAAGGTGATTTAAAAAATAAATCAATTAAAAAATTAATTTATCGTTGATGAATCTACATTGTGAACAAAAATGTGCACAAATTATTGTCCATAGTGAATGTTGCACTATATGGGCTGGCTAGCACATATCTTTGATTTGGTTCAACTCGTGAATTAATAAAGAATTTTTGAAACCCAATCAAATATAAAAATAAATTTTCATATATAAACTTGAAAGAAAGAATACAAAAGAAATGTGAGACAGAATAAAAATTATTATGCCATCAAACATGAGCTCGCCTCAACGAGGACACTTCATTATTCAGATTGTTAACATATCCTCTGCTGGATTCCACATTGGATGGTAATTGTCTAATTGAGAAAGAAAAAAAAAATACTTGTAGGGTGAAGTTTTGACTAATTCAAGAAATTTAGTTCGGTTAGAGTGAAACGGATAACTCTTTTTTTTTTTCTTTCCTATCAATAAAGAAGAAGACTCTTATTGATGAATATAGAACACAAAGAGTACACAAGAAAAAGTTAATAAAAGATTGAGATAAAAAAGGAGAGAAGAAAATGCTAGAAATATCAAAGCAAACAAACAATACCATCTGGATGCTCAACGACTTTAATTTCCCTTTCAAAATTGGTTATTTTTACCGGAAGGAGATCATGAACAGATGAAAAAACAAGGTCATTTTCCATTGAGTAGTGCAAGAAATTAATATCTTCCAAATCTATATATATATATATATATATATTCACAATTTTTAGCTAAATAATAGTAACAATTAAAGCAATGTTATATTCTAATATACTGATAGACTTTTTCCCCATTCTTTTCGGCTAAAGAGACTCTCTCTCTCATTCTTCTCCCCATTTGTTTTGGCCCTTTGGGGCGAAAGTAAAGAAGAGAGACAGAAATGAAACACTGGCATGAGGAACTTCTATCAGAGGCAAGCCAGTTAGGTTCCTCTTAGGTTTAAACTATATATATATATATATATATATATATATATAATGCGCCAAGTGAGTCGGTTTTCTCTCATAAACTCTAATTGATCATCAGCCCAAAACCAAACATACGCATTATAAAATTTCATATGTAAACATTTATAATTTTATAAAAACTCACTTCCAATAACTTACATATGGAACTAATGGATTCTGCATGTTATCCAAATGTCCAGAATCCACACATTAAAGCAACCTAGAGCAACCTAATACTCTTATCAACTTAAAAAGAAACTTCACACCTCAAACACCAGCAACTGTAAAACTCAGAGAGAGAGAGAGAGAGCTGCCCTTCATTCATTTCTCTCTTAGAACACCCCATTTTGCTTTGAAACGGCATAGCTTCTGCTTCTTGGATAAATATCTGTCTTGAACACCCCATTTTGCTTTGAAACGGCATAGCTTCTGCTTCTTGGATAAATATCTGTCTTGACCTTGATATCTTCTTCAATTTCGCAAGGCTTGTCTTCGTCAATCCTTCCAATCCCGACACTCTGACTCCGAGGCACGACATTCATGCCAGAGGTCGGCGATTGTCGTGACTGCTGTCTCCGTAGAAGATCCAACTCAATCTTATTGCCAAGACTTCTTGTAGAAGCAATCCTAACAAGCTCCCTGTAATCTTCATCGCTGTTGCTTGATTTTGATGAGTTGACACTGAAGCTGTTGGGCAAGGTGGAGATTTGAGCGGTGGGGCAGCCCATGACGGTGCCGTAACCGACCCGTCCGGCACACTCCGACGTGCTTTGGACGTAGAAGTCCCTGGCCTTGATCAATAGCCGAATCGGTGCTTTCAAGCATCGGCTGAGTCTGGTTTCTTTGCTGGGCTTTTTAGACATGTTGAATAAGTCTAAGCCCAATTATTCTTATGAACCACGCACGATCACAGTAAATATACAAGAAAGCGAAGATAGACAGAGAGAACTTGAAACAAGAGAAAAGATGCTTAGAAATGGAGACTTACCTTATTGAATGTAATGATTATATATATATATATATATATATATAGATAAGAGGGTTGGTGGTTGTGGTATAATAAAAAGGAGGGATTCGGATTAATGATGGGTATTATGTGAGAATGTTTAATAGTAATTTGGAAGTGATGAGGAGGAGGAAAAACAGAGAGAGAGAAAGAAATGGAGTTTGCTTTTGGGCCTCAAGGTATCCATAGGAGGGCTTTTATGTCGTTGAGTAATGATTTATAATCTTGTATCTCCAATTATATTGTTATTTATTTATATTTTTATTCATGTGATATATTATTCAATGAAAAAATTAAAAATATATAAATTTTACTTACAGTAACACATCACACGAATAAAAATAAATAAGTAAAAATAGCATAACAATAAATTATTACTCTTATGTTGTTTGGTTCGAGACTATTGAAGGTTTGAAGAGGACCGAACCATTGGACGTACTTGGCGGCTTTGTCAAAGGAGGAGAGGAGGATTAGATTCATATAAATTAAAAAAAAAAAAACCTCAGATAAATACAAGATACGCAGAAGATACATATATATCTACCTACCTACATATATCTAAATATACCCAATATAAAAAATGAAAAATTGTCGTACAAAATAGTTAGAGGAACAAGATCAATAAAACAGTAATTAGAAATTGTAATACAACGTGGCATTGTTGAAATTTAATAATACAATGAGTCACGGTAGTGTGACAATATAATTAAAATTTCTTTCTTCACGTAACATTGTAAAATTTTGCATGAGAGATATTAGAATTTGAATCTCATGTCATCAATGTTACGAGTGCATATACATAATATATATATATATATATATTTTGTTGTTGTCCAAAAAATAAAAAATAAAAAAACAAACAATGCTATGAGTCGGTTACTCAACCTCCCATGTTGAACATTTCATCTTCCTCACACTAGCTTCGGACTTTATTCAATTATATTATATTATATATAGTACAACAGAGAGAAGGATTTAATTTAGATTGCTTACAGAAATAAACATGCGGCTAATCTGATTTCTTCAATTTGATTAAGTCGGTTTGATCATGGTCAAACTAACAACCGTATTATTTAAGAGAAGAAAATAATCTAATAATAAGATAATATAAAAAATAATAATTCATAATCTTAAATATGGACAAGTAATTTGATATTAGAGTAATATTTTATGTCTCATGTCTACTTGTAACTCAACCCTCTTGCAAAGAGTGAGGCCTATTATCTATAGGACCCATGAACGGATCTTAGCTCATGTGAGATGATGAAATATAAATCATTGTACATATAAGATTAGGTATAACTAAGATATTTTTCGTTTCTACTATGTGGCTAGACTTGTTTTTTCCCGGTATTGCAAGCTAATCAATGAGTTGTTGATCATTAATAGTGGAAACCTGCGCGGCTAATGTGACTTGTTAGTTGGGTGATCCAGATTGGTGTGATCCAGATTATTTTTGGGATGGATGGTGGAGACGGCAATCGATAGTAGAAGTATGGAATCCGGGTCATGCCATCAATAATATTGTTAATGAAAATAAATGCAAGCATTGAGGATGTGTAGTGCCAAGTACAGTTCTGTTTATTAATGATTCAATGACCCAACCAACTCTAATATAAGTGGGGTTGCCGCCGAACTTTACCACTTGTACAATCACGTTTGCAGACCACCAATTTTTACACGACAATCATAAATATAGAATGATGAAATTATCAGCTTACAAGTTAAAAATAATAAAATTGTCAACCCTTCAACACTTCAAGTAACCATAGCTTAATTTCTTGAGTTATGACCAATTGAATGATTTTGGGCCACTAGCAGCCACCATTTATATTGAATTTGTCTGAAGATTAAATTTAGTCCACACACATTAATAAAGCAACCCTATATTGATAATCTCGGAAAATTCTTCATTAATTACATTCGGACAAGTGCATCTTACGGTCGAATGATTTGTCACGTTAACAAATACAGTGGATCCATGCACATATAGCATGGTCTTAATGAGCACTGAAGATCAGCTCAATAATTTCACTGTCATAAAATTTTAATTGTAACACCCCGACCCGATTAAATAATAATTAAGCCACTAATTATTAATTAGTGACTCTTAATAGAATAATTAAGAAAATTTAATCGGGAAACAAACGATAATTTCAAATAGTTTTGAGACCTTAAATAACGAGGTCAATTCCGAAGAAAAATAATCTACGGTTACGATTTATGAAATCGATACGTGAAGGAGTGAATATTAAATCCAAACTCACAAAGTGAAAAATAATGCAAAAAGTTAAAATAAATAAATTAAATGCCAAACAAGGCATAAAGGAGCAAATAGCAAAAAATAAGCCCCAAATTGAGGCCAATGGGTTTTGAACCCTTGACCCAAAATAGTCAAAGTCTTAAAGCCCAAAAAGTAGTCACTTGGGCTGCCCACCTAATTGTGTCTTATATTGCAAATTATATGTATATATGCATGAAATAACAAGGCTCCACCTCCCAAATTGGCTAATGGCCTTTCATGCAACTAAAAAGAATTATTTTTAAAATTGAACAAATAAAATATAGGTGGTATTATATATCTGTGCTGCGTGTGTGTAATCTCAAATCAGAAAATCAGATTGTGATATAAGTGTAAGTCAACTAGAGAGAGAAACCTAGAGAGAGTGAGAGAGTGAGAGAGTGAGTTAGCGAGAGCAAGTGAAGGGAGAAGGAGGGAGAAGAAGAAGAAGAAGAAGAAGGCAGAGAAGGATGCTTGCATGGCTGACCTGATCTAAAAAGATCACTAACCAAGAAAGAGGAGAGGAAGACACCATCGTTGGGGTAAAAATTTCAAAACCAACTTTTTCTCTCTCTAAGAATTTTCCTATATACAACCTGTTTTTAGTATTTTTTGTTGCATATATGTTATCTAGAGTATATAATCATGTTTAAGGAGTGGTATTTTGGACCCTAGAACAGCCCAGAGACATGGCCGTACATAAACCACCATTGTTGAAAGCTTAGAAATTTATGGTTTAACCTCAAAACTCACACATTGACCATATCTCGAGTCATAAAACACACAAGAAATAAGGGAGAAAAATCAAAAGAACAGAGAAAATGGCTCACTGTTGAGCACTGTTTAAGCGAGAGGTCGAGAGGTCAACAATTGCAGATCCTTGTAGGCACACTTAAGCTTGCATGCAGGATTAGAAAAAGATACACCATGACTCAAAGAGTCCAATGCAACAAACCGAATGGAAAACAACCTTGAATTGGTTAGGAAAAAGACCTAGGATTGAGAACACCTATGAACCTTCCACTAAGCTTTTGAGCTCGAATTGATCCACTAAATCAATGCCCAACCATCCCTAGAACGTGCAGAAACCTAGTGATGCCATCCAAACCTCTCGAATTGTAGTAGAAATCCACGAAATTACAAAAGCACTGTAGCTAAGGTTGCAGAGCTATAGTGCACAAGCATGGGGGAAGAAGAAGACCCCGCTGAGTCAACTCGTGAGTTGACTCGGCCGATCCGGACCAAGGTGGCTACCCACTGTGTCGACTCAAACACATGTCGAAGAGTAGGGCAAGCTACCACATTAGTGGAATGGCGCCGTTTGGGGCTATTTTAATTTTTTAAAACGTATACTTAGGCTTGTTTGGCTACACGAATAGGAGCTGATTTAATAACCCCAGTTGTAATAGGGATACCCTATCCTCGTTTGGCTCTTTTGTCCACTGTTTGGGCCTGAAATCCTTTGAAAAATAAAAGGGGAGCCCCAGCTCCCCTGGTTTGAACCCCTGACCTCTAACAGCCCAAGCTTTAAACTAAGCCCAAAGTCTGGTTTGAACCCCTGACCTCTAACAGCCCAAGCCTTAAACCAAGCCCAAAGTCCACTGAGCCACCCCTGCTACGTTGTGAAATTTTCAACATAAATAATATATATATATATATATATATTATATAGTTTTATAATTAATTTAATAATGGTAAAATATTTCGATGTCCAAAATAAATAAGTAAATAGTGTATTTTGAGTATTTTGGGCATTCTAGACCCAATGGTGGGTCCATTTTACAAGACGGGACTCCGCAAAATTAAGACACGTAAAAGTATAAATTATCCAAATTACCCCTAATGTGCCTGAAGCCAAATAAAAAGCCGAGAGTGTTTAAATTGACTTTCTTCGACGTTCCGGACCTAACAGTGAGGTCCATAATACAAAAAGCAGTACGAAAAAATAAGTCACGTGAAAAATAAAATTTATTTAATTACCACAATAGACCGATAAGACTAATTCTAGGAGATTAGGATACGTTGGGTCTAAAATTAAATGAAAGAGCATCGATAGGTGACAATTTAAAGCAAATATCAAGTTGATGAGTTCTTTATAATTTTCTTAGGAGCTACAAAGGGAAGGGAAAAGCCCACCAGTAGCGCCAACCCGGGGGAACAAGGTGAGTAATCCTGTACTTTAAAGTGGAGGTTTTTAATCTTCATGGATTCTAAAGTAAATCGAAGTTTAAATATTCTGAAGTGTTTTCATGTTTTAAATATCTGCAGTATTTCTAAATTTAAATTCTCATATTTATATGCATTATACTGTAGTTTTAATTATAAATTCTAACATGGCATGCAAAATTTGCTACTTGATATTTTTTTACAGATGATACATTTATTTTCGCATGTCCATGTAAATGTCAATTTTATTAAATGCCTTTTGAATTAACTACTTTTATTCTATCTATACTTTAATAAATTCCTGTACATCGTGATTTAAATTCCTGAAGCTCATGTGGTTAATGTTTCAAGTATTGTCCTTCAAGTATTTAAAAACTCTGTTAAATTATCCATGTTTTGAATACTCATGAAAATTCATTCTTTTATTAAAGCCATGTTTTTAAATATTCATCAAAAACATTTCTTGAAGAAGTCATGTTTTCAGATGCTCATAAAAAACTTTTCTCGAAAAGACATGTTTTCAATGCTCTTTGAAAAGCAACATTGAAGAATTAACAAGTTTTGTAAGATAATGGTGCATAAGCATCACAACTGATATTGGGTTCCTTCGGAACTCAATTGACATGAAGAATGCCTAGTAGCATGATCTGATCCCCCAGGCATGAGATCTCTCAAAAGTAAGACTGAAATCTGGTTCGAAATGGATTCTCCTAATCAAAGTGAAAAGATGACAATGTTTTTAGAAATGGTAGCAGGTTTTTAAATCCCCATTTACCTAAAATGGGTTTTATATAACCCTTTGTTCTGAAATTTTGAAGAAGAAGAAAGTTGCATCTTCCTATTTTCATGGAATGGATTTCAAGTTACTCCCTTGGCTTTCAAATGGCCATTCTGCACATGTTTATAAATTCTGTTGCATATTGAATGTTTTATTTGAATGCTTTAAAAATGCAGTATTCTATGTGATTTGAAGATTCTTGTATTTTGCGATTATTGAAATACGTGCCTAGCTTGAATGCTTTGTATGGTTCACGCTATCTTTTTGAAGAATTTTGGTTTTTGTATCTGAAGTATATGTACAATTGGTAGTGTATGTTTATATGAACTTTCTCTTATAACTAACCCACTACCAGTTGAAAACCCATGATGAAGTACTGGAATTACTCACTGGGCTTGTTGAAGCTCATTCTATTATCCTAACATTTTTCAGGTATTGATGATGAATGGGAGCCTTGCCCAATTTGAGGACTGACGATTAGCAGCTCCATTATGATCAAGGACTTTTTGGAATATTAGGACCTATAATTGGTCGAATTTTTTTGTAGTAATTTTGGGACAAATATGTACTTAAGCCCCAAGGGGCAATCAGATATGTAATATGTAAAACTTTAAAAATTTTAGTATGCTCTGAATGTATGCTACTTATTTACAGCTCCAAAGAAGAAGAAGAAGCGAAAGTACCGGGCGGGTGTGCGGGATGTAAAAGAAAAAGTTTTTCACGCTTCCACAATTTGCCAATCTTGGCCGCACCGTACCGCTGTCCGGCGCCGTTGCTTATGTGAAGCCTCACCCGACGGCCCACGGGCCGAAAGGTGGTGTCGTGATTCAAGATCCACATAGGGTGGGTTTCCGGGTCGTGACATTAATAATGTCTTTCTCGACATTACTTGTTGAAAATTATAATCATAGCTTTTAGATCAATGAACTGATATTGAGAATGTAAAAGAAGAAAAAGAATATTTGCCTTTGAATAATTATCTATTGATTTAGGAGACGTGGATTTATACAAGAGGTTTCCTACAATCATGCTAATCAATTATAGGTAGTTTAAGTATAATAGATAACTAAACTAATATACAACTAATATAATATATTTGTCAATGAATGGCTGAAAATTTTGTCAATGAATGACCAGATTATCATTGACCTTCTTAACACTCCCCTTCAAGTTGGACAGTGAATGTCAAGAACTCCCAACTTGCGCATCATAGTTGAGAAAGCTTCCTTTCCCATTGACTTGGTGAATACATCCACAAGCTAATTTCTTAAAGTAACATGTTTGGTTATAATTGAGCCATCTTGTGTTTTGTCACGAATAAAATGACAATCCATCTCTATATGTCTGGTTCTTCCATGGAAAATGGGATTGACTGCTATATGTAAAGCGGCTGTGTTATAACAATATAACAATGTTGGCTTCGGATTCAATATTCTCAAATTTGTCAATAATGAGAGTAGCCAGGATAATTCACAGCATGTACTTGTCATGGCTCTATATTCGGCTTCTGCTGAGGAGAGAGATATAGTTTTCTGCCTTTTTGTCCGCTAGGAAATAAGAGAAGATCCCAGAAAAACACAATAGCCCGTAGTGGATCTACGAGATATTAGACAACTAGCCCAATCTGAATCAGAAAAGGCTCGTAAAGATAAATCATTCTGAGAAGGGAAAAATAAACCTTGTCTTGGACTGCTTTTCAAATAACGCAACACATGCAAGGCAACTTCCATGTGTTTTTTGTGTGGTGCATGCATGCATGAATCTGCTTAACACATGGACCGAATAGGTGATATCCGGCCTAGTAATAGTCAAATAAATTAGGCGTCCAACAAGTCGCCTATACTGAGATGGATCTTTAAGCAATTCACCTGAATTCGAGAGCTTTATGGTTTGCTCCATGGGAAAGTTCACAAGTTTAGCACACAAAAGTCCACCATCTTTTAGAATTTCCAAAGTATTTTTGTTGCGAGATGGAAATACCTTTCTTTGACCGAGAAAATTCAATGCCTAGAAAATACTTCAAATCACCCAAATGTTTAATCCGAAAATGACTATGCAAAAATTGCTTGAGAGCTAATATGGCATTGACATCATTACCCATAATAAGAATGTCATCAACATATATCAACAACGCTGTAAAAGATTTGCCTTTCCGACATGTGAATAGCGAGTAATCTGCTTTGGATTGAACAAATCCAGTAGCTTCGATAGCTGTAAAGAACTTGGCAAACCATTGTCGGGAGGCTTGCTTTAAGCCATATAACGACTTGTGGAGGCGATACATTAGATTCTCCCCCTGTCGCCGAAGACTATGAGGTGGAAACATATAAATTTCTTCATGGAGATCGCCATGAAGAAAAGCATTGTTGACATTAAGTTGGTGAAGAGACCAATCTGGGTAGCTACTAAAGCCAATAAACAACGAACAATAATCATTTTAGCAGTGGGAGAAAAAGTGTTATGGTAATCTATACCTTTCAGCTACGTGTAACCTTTCGCAACCAAACGAGCTTTGAAACGCTCAATAGTGCCATCTGAGTGCCATTTGATTTTATAAACCCAACAACAACCAATAGGCTTCTTACCAGGAGGAAGAGAAGTGAGAGACCAAGTGTGGTTGGCTTCTAAAGTAGTGAATTCATATTACATTGCTTCTTGCCAATGGAAATGAGAAGTTGCTTCGATATAAGATGTAGGCTCAATATCTTGACTGACAGCAGCAATAAAGGAGCAATGTTGTGCTGAGTAACGATGATAAGAGACAAAAATTGCAAATGGGATATCGTGTACCTTTTTGTGGACCTGATGACAAAGGCGACAAATGGTTGGGAGACATGGAATGTTGGCTATAGAAACATGGAATTGTGTTTGGACAAATGAGAAAAAATTGACAAGTAAATGTTGTGTTTCACTTTTGTGATGCATAAAAAATACCTATGTGAATCTAGAATAATCATCCACAATAGTCAAAAAATATTTCGCACCAAAAATAGAGGCAATTTTATAGGGGCCGCAAATGTCACAATGAATTAATTCAAAAAGTCTCAGAAACGGAATTGAACTAACAGGAAACGGAAGTCGACTTTGTTTTACAAGTGCACAAACATCACAAGCATTATTAGACTGAGAAGGGAAATTTAACAAATATTTTTTCATAAAATCTAATCTAGAGAAGATAAATGCCCGAATCGGCGATGCCATAAAGCGGTGGAAGAGGTGATCTGAGAACTAAGTGAAAGGCAAGAAGTGGCTAGTGCGGATGGAGTTTGAGGTGAGGTTTTGGCTTCTCTGATGCTAACGCAACCAAGTAATAAAGTCCATCTCGTTGTTCACCCAAACCAATCGTCATCCTCGTCATCAAGTCCTGCAAAATACGCCAATGAGGGAAGAAGGTTATTGAATAATTGAGATATCTAGTAACTCGACTCACAGACATTAAATCCGCATTAAAAGATGGCACACGAAGCACATTTTTTAAAGTAACAGTTGAATTCAAAGGTAAATTCCCAATGGATGTAATCAGAGCCTGCTTTCCACTTGGTATAGCAACTGATGGCAAAAAGGTGTTATTACTGCTGTTAACAAGCAAAGTTGGAGATGAAGTATTGTGGTTTGTTGCACCATTATCAATAATTAATTGATGGAGGTGTAACAATGCATGTAACAAACCTGAAGAAGCACCAGCATCATTAGCTTTAGGATTGGTGGATTGTGTTGTCCCTGTACCTTGCATGATAGATAAGATTTGTTGGATTTGCAAATCAGAGAGCCCATTTGTCACCGATGGCACTTCTTGCATTATTGGACCCTCCTTGACATTGTTGACTGAAGACTGATGGCTATTGTTGCGCTTAAAATAAGTGTTTCCTTGATTGGACCTGTTTGATGCATGTTTAGGGTGTTCTGGCGGGTACCCATTCAACTTCCAGCATGTTTCTTACACATGATGGTCACGGTCACAATAAGAGCAATGCAAAGGTTTTCGATTAGATGAGTTGGAACGAGAAGAAGAACCTTGTCCATGTCGAACAACTAGAGTCCCTTCGAATAACCATGGTTGAGTTCTTTGTCGTCTCATGTGCAGCACCCAAGCTTCGCTACTTTTCTTCTTGTACAATGGAAGAGTAAGCCTTGGCAACATCAGATAGTGGATTCATCAATAGAATCTGCCCTCGGATTACATTGTAGGACTCATTAAGTCCCATGAGAAATTGCATCAATTTGCGTATCTTATGGTCCTACCCTACAAGAGCAAACGGTGTCATTATAGGATCCTAGTTCATCCCATAATCTTTTTAGCCTTGTGTAATAAGCCGCAATAGTCATCTAATCTTGAGCAAGACAAGCTAGTGTAAAATATTAACTTACTGTAAAACAACAGAGGAACAGAACTCTGAATTGGATCAAGGCTAGTGTTTGACACTATTTTCTTAAGATAAATTTTGTCCTCGCAATGGTGCTCACGACTTCTTAGACGTTTGCCTCCTAAGAGATAATGATCTGAATCTCACAAAAGCAACACTATAGTCTGTAAGCCTGGTGAACCAACAGTGCTTGACTCTCTCTCAATAAATATGAAACACACAGACACAGTATGTAGAAACTTGTGAAAATTGAATGCGTGAATGTGTGTATATTTATAGACCTATTCATGGTTGTTTGGTACAGTCATGAAGGTTCAGTTGTGTCTGTTCACCATGAACAGACACAGTCGTGCCAATGAAGAAGACGACTGTTTAGTCAAAATTCAAACCAACGCAATCGTAAAACGACGTCGTTTTTTATTTAAACCAAAACCAAAAAACGTAATCGCAGAACGGTGACATTTTTAGTTTTAATTAATCTGATAACTAAACGACAGCGTTTTAATTTGTTTTTAACAGTAACAAAATGACAGTGTCAAGTTCAGGACGGCGACGACGCGCATGTGTGGTTAACGAAGCATATGTTAGGTCTTTCCCTTTCCACAAAACTTGGATACCCTTGAAGCCCAATTCCTCCTCTAAGGTAAGTGTATATATACTCTTTAAAAGTCTTGTACCCATCTTATGTGAGATACAAACTTTTTGTACAAGCTTCAAACTTTTGTTACCATTTTTAAGTGGTGGTGTTTGAAAGCAATTTCTCATTCACTCTTTAATGATTTTGAGCAACTCAATATATAATCTTAATCTTCTCATACAAGAGAACACATTTTCATATAAACTTATTAAAATTAATGTATGAGACCTACTATAATTTATCTCAAAAATAACCAAAAAATTATTCTTACAACCCATTATTTTCTAACATTTTGTAAACCCATCTTGCCGGCCAGTCATGTAGGTTGTTAGCTAAGCTAATTCATGTAATTCCAAATATTAAAATGCATTTTATAAATTTGATAATTTTCAAATGAAATCATTGAAGGGCTTCCTAGCAATTAAACATATACAACAATCGAAGAACAAGGACTAGGAAACCTGTACATCAGCTTTTCTCCCGAAGGGCATTTATTCTTCACTGCTAATGATGGATATCGACGACTGATTCAAAAGAATGTTGAAAATCCAACACCTAAATTCTGAGTCAACTAATAAAGATATCACCACTCCAACTGAATGGATAAAGGGAGTGCTTAGTCAAACTTGTCACCGTAGTTTATGGACTCTTAATATGTAGTTGGCCGGAGTTCTAATATGTTTCTTTTCTTTTCTTTTCTTTTTAATTTTTTTTCCCATTAGAAACTAAATAGGAGTATCAACAAGGTAAGTACTAAGCATGAAACTAGACACTCCTACCCCCAATTTGTCACATTTAAGAAAAATTCTTTTCCAAATCTGTCCCATACATCCCGCGTGTATGTTTTCTTATACCTTATCCTATGCTAATTATAATAAACCCAAACTCACTCCTAATTACATTAAAATTTATTGTTTTTATTTTTAAAAAATAATAAATAATTTTGTTTTACTATTATTTCTTCCCATACTCACATATATAAATTATTATTTAAAAATAAATAATAAATAAAGTCTTTACTATAATTTCCCCTCCCCCACTCTCACATATAAAAAAAATATTTAAGTAATTCCGTACTAATTACGGTAGAACTGGTTTGATCAACTTTTTTTTTAAATCTGTCCTGAACCTACCAAATTTAATTTTGTTTTTCAAACCTACTGTTAACTAGTTTTTTTTTTTAATCGGTCCCATTAGAGACAAGACACAAAAAAAAATAAAAGACACTTATCCAAAAAAAGTTACCCCATCACGCCCCTAGAATTGAAGGATTTAAAGTCACTTCACTAATTTTTTGGTGTCATGTGATTACGGTTTTACAGTTAGGCTAAAACAGAAAATTTTTGAATGGGTCTGATACAGTAAGTTCGTAATGTACTCATCTAACGACATTTTATTGTGTGTAATATGATCTATCTTTTTAAGTAAGACATAATATATGTGTCAGAGTGTTATTGAAATAATATGTTAATACGTGGTGACCAAGAATATCTCGGCTAAAACACCAAAAAGAAGTATGATGAAGTGTAACAAGTTATGGTAGAATTTAACATATAACCAACTAGAAAATAAGCAGTCTTGAGGAGCTTTTGACTTCAAGGTCAAGTTGGGTTTATTTTGGAAGGGACTTGGGACAGTGAAATTCTGTGGACCGACGTACCTAATCCATTAACAACTTCAAATCTTAACATTCTTGGGGCCATTTCTCTTAGAAAATGGACCATGCCAACCCAAGTGGGAGCTGTGGTGTGGTCCATATATTATAATTAACTGAAAAGCAACTCAATCTATTGGACACCAGATAAAGTTAGTTTGAAAATAACCAAAAGTCCAGTGCGGCATTGCCCCCGGTTAAGCACGCCTGACGTTTTTCCACTGAGAGAAACTCAAACCCTAAGACAAGGGTGACGATGACTTCAAAGTTTTCCACTAAGAGAAACTCAACTCAAACCCTAAGACAAGGGTGACGATGACTTCAAAGTTCAAACTCATCCGTTGTTTACCTTTGAAAAGTCTTTGAGTACATAGAGTGGATCCTCTCCACCACTATTTTTGAATTTGTCAAATATTAATAATAAGTCTCTTCAAAGTAATTGGAAAGAAATTTCAAGCCTAAATTACACTGTCCTCTTTCCCGATTTAAAATAATTACATTAATTTCTTTTGAACTAAAATTTCTATGATCTTTTATATTTTATTTGATAATATACAGATATATTTTTTTAGTCAATTTATTTCTTCAAAATGACAAAACTATCATTTTCATATTTTTTTTTAAATTTTGACTAACTTTTTTTTTTTTTTTTCATTTTTCAAATAAATATTGATAAAAATAATAAATTTATTTTTATATAAAATAATAATAAGTCATTTACCTTAAATTTGTTTTTGAATAAAAAAATAAAAAAATCTTTAGAAAAAATTGGTCAAAATTAGAAAAATACAAAAATAAATAAATAAAATGAACTATTTCATCATTTTGAGAAAAAAAATTAATAAGAGAAAGATATTTGAACATTTTCAGGTAAAGTAGAAAAAGTTAGTATAATTTTAGAAACCTCATGGGAGGTCAGTGTAATTGTCATAAATATATGAAAAAGTCAGTATAATTTCTCCAAATCTCAAAATATTTGTCAGGGAACGAGACAAAATTTTAAAATTTTAATTTTTTCCTATATTTTTTAATTTTTTTAAAAATTAATAATTACTCTCTCAATATTTTTTATAATTTACAAAAGACTTTCTTACATTTTACTTTTTATCTCTCTAAACTTATGGTCTATATTCACTACTAATATGACTAAAAACACTTTTTCTAACCTGTCTTGTCATTAAAGAAGAAGTCGGATTAACTGATCAAATCAATGCATCAAAGCAGTCATAGTTTGTTAATCGGAAGAAATTCATTTTTTATCCCTTTAAAACCTCAATATGATATTCACAAAAAAAAAAATCTTCTTTGAAGATATGATGGCACCTTATATCTATACCTACTTGGTAACTGTTGAACCATTTGGGACACCAAAAATTTGTGTATTTCTTGAATCATATTCACACACACAAAATTCCAATTAAGCATAAAATGTGCCTTTGTTGTGGTCCGTGGACATGGATGGAAGAGAGAGAAACAGGTCTGGCCCTTTGGAGTTCGGCCTGTCTCACAATATACATGGGCCCCAACCATGCCAGTCGAGCCGTCATTCTCAAAAGCTACTGGTCCTTTATTGGGCCAGCGTTGGACCAATTCGATTCCCTTTAACGAGGGCTCTGTTTAAAGGGGTTGTGATATTCGTGGTGTCAGGCTCCCTTATTCATTGCACTTCTTGGTATGGGCCTATGGGGTTACCTTATAATTGTTATTATTATTTTCTCTCTCTGTTTTTTTTATTTTTTATATTCGGATGTCCGGGCAGCTCGATCTAAGCAGCGATGGGTAAGCTTAAGGGCGAAACCAGAAAATTTATTAGAGAGAAGTTAGGAGATTTTGAAGAAAATTTTAGAGTAAAAAATAAGAAAAATGATGGATAAAAATTGGGCTTAACTAAATTTTGAAAGAGAATTAAGAGAAATAATATGTAAAAATTGAGTTGAGTTAAAATTTTATAATGAACTAATTTTAAAAAAATCAAAATTTTACATTTAAAAAAATTTTATAGTTTTGGGGGGCTGTAAGTCGGCCCAACTCTTCATGTCCTTCTGCCTTTGGCTAAGTTGACCCACTCAAGGGCGTTAGATCTATCGAAGTGGAGGGCCAAGGCCCAAAATCACTAGAAATTGTTCAATGATTCAGTTTCAAATGGTCTTAACAATTAAATGATAAAAAATGTTATATTTTTTAAATTTGTATTTCAAATTATGTGACACTAATATGAAATAATTTCATTAATGACATAATTTTAAGTATTATTAATAATTTGATGTCATATTAATATTACATTATTTGAAATAAAAATTTAAAAAATAGTTTTAAAAAAATATAGCAATGCTCGAGGACGTAGGGGAGGGGAGGGGAGGGAAGGGGAAGAATTTGGGATAAACACGTCCTCTAATATTTATTTGGCGGGAACACAATGGAAGACAGGACGGAAAAACAATTATTACCCCCAAAAGTGGGAAGAAATGATAAGGAAAAGGGTTCGCTAATTTCTTATATATTTTTTCCTTTCAAATTGCTTCATTATTTTTAAAGGTGAGGGCACTACAGTAAAACCACAATATACTCATTTTGGTCTTTTCTACTCAATCAATAGAATGGTCTTAAGGAAGAGCCCTTTTGTTTTCTCTTTAAGTACCTTTTTTTTTTTTTTAATCCCTTCTATTGTTTCCTCCAAAATTTACATCACTCATAACAAACATTGTTGGAGGTCAGCTTAAAGATCACAAATTAATTACAAGGTCTGAGGACATATGAGATTGCACCCACCCATGGATAACTTGATGAAGATGAGATGGGAGATTGAGATAATTGCAGGATACTCAAAAGTTAGGTCCAAATGAGTCGGGTTGAGTTGGGTTATAAAAGAATCAGAATCAACTTAACCTTAACTGGTTCTAAAAAGTTAGAATCGCAATTGAACCATAACATTGAGAAAACCGAATTAACCCGACTAAAAAATATTTAGGTCAGATCGGATCGATTCCAGCTCTACCCGACATACCAAATCTATAATTTATTTCTTTCTTTAGTAACTCAATTCTAATTATATGCATGTATATATGTTATATGCATATTATATATATATATATTATATACCTGTATGTATAACAGGTTATATATACACATGTATTTATGGTTATATATATATGTATATATACCTATTATATATATTTTATATATAACAGGCTTTACTGATAAAAAATTATTTTATATATAACATGTTATATATATATATATGCATACATTATGTATTTCATTATGAAATATAAAATAATGGTAATTATTTGTTTGTCGATAACGAGATAAAGATATTACTCGTGAGTTCATACACAACAACTGGATCATAAAATATTATATATATCTTGATTAATTATATATAGAATATATTAATGCCATAAATATATAATATAATATATTTAGATATAGTACTTGTAAATCATATTATATATATAATTTTCTTAATTTTTTTTATAATGAAGTATGGTTCCTGGATTGGATTGATTTATTTAAACTTTAAATCGGAACTAACCTGAATATTTCAGTTCTAAAACTGACATAATTCCAAATTATATTCAAAACCAACTCAACCGAACTCACTCTGTTCAGGTCAGTTCAGATTTACGATTCTCAATTTTTTGTGCAACCTACAACAAATATGCAATGTTAAAATTGGATCTTTCCACCTCCCTTCACAAATCTCAATTAAGCATTTGGAGAAATGTTAGCAATTAATGAATTTAACAAATCAGATCTTGTGTCATGATAGGATGTTATATTTTTGACATTTAAAATAAAATATATTTTTTTAAATAATGCAATATTATTATTCGAGCCTATAAACTCGATCCATGCAAAAACTTACTTCTTGACAATTTCTAAATTAATTTCATGAATATTGTATCAAAACAAATAAGCAGTTGACACATTAACAAAATTTTCGAATCACCTACCCTTGTTTATCATATACTTGTTCGTACGGATACAATGGGCTGGAAACTAATAACTAGCTTTTCCTCTCTCTTCCTCCTAATCAAATAACTGTTTTAAAAATCAAATTTAATACAACTCAAAAAGAGTATAATATTTTAAAAAAAAAACTGAATAAAAACAGTGGCATCTAACCGAGAGATAGTGACGGATACGAGTGACAAGTGGAAGGTACGACTCTTTAAAAGTTTTAATATTAAATTTTTTATCAATAATTTTAGTTAAAATATTTTAATAAAATAGAATTTAACTTTTTTTAATTTTTTATATATTTACTTTTGATATTTTTAATTTAATCGGAAATTTTTAGATCACTGCTGAGAGACACTCTTCCTTAATCACAGTCACATGTCAGTGGTTGACAGAGGTAAGGAATGCCAAAGGCATGGTCTCATCAGCTGTCTCTCTGGTCTTGAGATTATTTTTTTAGCTAATCTGTTACATTATATTTTAATATATTTTTTTAATAATATTGTCATGCATATTATATTTTATTAAAAAAAATAAATTATATTATATATAATAAAATATTATTAAAATGATATATGATACAGTCAATGCAAGAGTCTCATTTTTTTTAAATAATATTATATTTTTTAAAATTATATTTTAAATATTTATTTCAAATAATATAATATTAATATGTTATTAGATTATTGATAATAATTTAAATTATTTAATTAATGTAATTTTATTATATTATTTAAAATAAAAATTTAAGAAGGATATTATTTTGTTTTTTCGAACTGGCAATGCAAAAGTTGTTGAAACAAAGACGACTAGATAAAACCTGACACGTCACATCACACTTCATAGTTCCCGCCCCAACATTTTCTCAAATTTCCATTTTTTTTTCCTATTAAAAAAATATTAAAATATTCTCTCTCTGTTTTCGGTGATGCGCCCATCGGGACGGGAGGTTTCCCTTCGTGGCGCGTACCAAGCTCCTCGTCCTCGCGTGGGGGCTGAGTGGACTTTAGTGAAAAATGGACCGACTTAATCGTATTTTACACTTGTTCGTGCGGGCACCTAAACAAGCAAAAGACAAGTTTGTCCTTCATTTTATTCTTACTTGGATTGATTGGAATAATTGATAGAGAGAATAGTGGTCAAAATTTTTCTTACAAAAGTAAAAGTTAAGGTCAAATCAATAATTGCAGGAAATCATACTCACACTATGGAAATTGAAAAGCGCAATTATAAAATTAGAATTTTAAAATTTAAGATATTATTTCAAACCAATACAATAAAAGCATTTTTGGCAGCTATTCAACTTCGAAGGCAAATTCAAGTTTGAGTAAAAAAAAATGAAAAATACTCCCGTCCAGCAATTTCACTAAACCCATCCTAAATTAGTACAAATTTAATTTCAAATTCAAATTTGAGTATTATTATTGATATGTCATAAAGTGACAAGTCAGTCTTTACATGACACATGCACATACAAAATAGTTAGAGTTTATCCATCCACAACAAGTTTATGTATATGAACTCCAGAGCTTCTTAGCTTGGAACTCCGCGCAACCTCTAGACTTACTTTCAACTCAGAAGATACTGTGCTCATGCACAAGAGGATCCCGAATTGATTGCCGCCTTGGATATTATACCGAGCTAAAGATAAGGAAACTGTCATTCCTAGATATCTTTCACTTCTTATTCTCATGAAACACAATGTTCAACATGATAACAACGATTCTCTGATGACAATCAAATTCCTATTTTCATGAGATCAAATCCTAATCAACTTAGGAGAATCCACAGTCTATAAATTGAACCTTAAGTTGCACTTTTTATTTTACAGTCATTCAATTACTGTCAATTATAGTTTTTACTTCAGTTTTATTAACTTTATCATTGGAGCGGCTACCACCAGAGCCAACCCGGTGACCTTATGATCTTCTTTTGAGTGTTTGACAAATGACGAATATCGGAGTCCCAACTGATCAGAAAATACAGGATAAATTATTACTACAATAGGATTTTTCTAAAAAAAATTTTAACAGATGAAAATGAGAAAAAAAAAGGAAAGGGAAAGGAAATGTTACCTTAGTTGGAAGAAACGTGAACTCTAACGCTACGACGAACGTGGATGTAGATAGTGGAAGACTGAGTATTCCAACGATGGCCGACCAGCGATGGAAAATAAATCGTCAATGTGATCATTGTTGGGTGTTGACCAACAATTGTTGATTTCATTGTTAATCTTCCATAAATAGGCCGCTAATGAACAGATCGGTGGAGGATTTCGCCATCGATCGCTTGAGGGAGGATTGCAGTGTCGATCTTCCATTGTTGATGCCAAACAATTGCCTCGTCGCCGAACAGATGGTCTATTTCTCAAATGCTGAGAGCACCGACTATACATACATGTACTCTGGATGACAAAAAAGAATCATTTGACCATTAAATATTGATATAAATATTAAATAGAGAGGATGTCTTATGTGAATTATTTTATTCATTTTATCACTGTTGGATGGAGGAGTGAAAAAAGAAAGTATTGACAAGGTTGAAAAAGAGCTGTTTGATAGGTGGATTTGATGCAAGAGAATATGGAGATAGGGTGGGCGAACGTGGAATAAGCACAAAATGGTAAAAAAATTGGTATAAACAGCAGGGAATAGACTGAATACAGAACCGTAGCAATTTTTCCCTGTAAATATCATAAAACTTCACAATTTTTTAACTATTTAATTTTATATTCTCTCCAAAAAATTGGTTTTCTTAAAAAATTTATTCTTCTCAAAATTTTGATTCTAAGTGGATGATTATACAATGTCTCCAAATTTAGAGGAAACTCTCGGAATTAAAATTATTTTTGAGAGCATATTGGGTCTCGTGTTCATGGAAAATTGTTTACTATCATGAAAGATGAAGCACTTTGTAAATCTTGGTTAGCCATCTCCCAAGATCCAATTGCAGGTAATAATCAAACAATAAAGTTATTCTGAGAATATATTCTGACTTATTTATGTTTGTACCCACATGTTCAACAAAACAAAATTGTAACTTCATTGAATCACTGCCGGAAAAGTATTCGAAAGGCGGTCAACAAATTTTTTGGATTTTACGAACAAGTACATAATAGGTAAGCAAGTGAAACGGGAGAAGCGAATAAAGTAATTTTTTGACAATTATTTTTTTATGAATTTGAATTACAAGTTTAAGTAATTATTATTTTATAGGCCAAACACATGTATCATGTCATTTAAAATAAATACTTCACATTTGATACATGTTGGGAAATAAGGCGAAATAGTTACAAATGGGATGAAATTAGAACACAAAGCAGTAAACTAAAAGTTCAAACTTCATCATTTCCAAGTCTCTCAAGTCATTTGAGTCCTTCTACTCCAGTTTTTCTAGACTCTGATAATAACTTGGAACAATTGTCTGCAAAGGAGAAATCAAAGCACTCAATTGATACTAAAGCTGAAAAAAGGACAAAGGAATTGAGATGTTGATAAAGATAAGTATACTGGTTTGGAGTTCTCTCGAAATAATATTGTTTAGTTTCTGACAAGTATATCTTTTAAACATATTGAAAAAGATGTACAAAAGGTTGCAGATTGACAACAAAAGGCTGCAGAACAACAACAAAAGGATGAAAATAGAGAAGCATTTTTATGAATTTTGGCTCTAATGAATGAAAGATAACAAAGAAATGAAGATAAAAAAAACTTGATAACTGATATGAATAATTTAACTCCTATGCAAAGGTCTTATTATGAGGAACTTCAAAGACAAATCATTGAATGAAATAGTGATAAATAGGTTCTAAATCCTAAAGATCTCTATGTTTTAGTTTTCAATGTAATGTTTTGATTTCCAGTGTAATGTTTTAAATTTTAGTGTAATTTTTTTATTTTTAATGCAATATTCTTAATTTCAATGTAGTGTTCTTATTTTCAATATTATGAAGAAGGAGTCATTGCATCTAAAAAAATGCTTTAGATTAATGAAGAACAAGTTACATTTACAAAAAAGTCATTACAGCTTCACCTTTCCGGATTATTGCCGATGTAATCATAAAAAGCTAATTTTTCGGGAATTTTAGACCAAGCTTCTGATAAACTTTGATTTTCGGCTAGCCCAGCACCAACTCTTCGATATATCTCTTGCTGGAAGTACCCCTGATCCCATTGATAACGAGTGGGCCCAAATAATTCGATGGGGGTAGTTGCTGAACCATACCACATCGTTCCGGCAACAACAAAAGCTGCAAAAAAGACAGCAGCGATACTACTAGAAAGGACGGTTTCAATATTGCCCATACGCAATACTCTAAAAATAATAACTCATACAATTTGCTATATTTCTCCATGTGCCACAAATGCTCAATTAAGTCATTTTGAAACATGTGAAGGGTATTCTTATCTCTAATTTGTTGATGACGAGATGAATGATTTAAAGTCATTGTTGTGATCCTACAAAATAATTATGGATAAATTATGTTCTAATGATGTTTCATAATCACAAATAGTGTAACCATCTCGCTTATTTTCAACGATCTTATTATGAAAAATAATGCATGCCTTCATAATATCCCCAAGTGTGTCGGGATTCTAAAATTCTGTCAGTACACATACAATTGCAAATCAAGATTGGAGAACCCTAAAAGCCCTTTCCATATCCTTTTCTCACTGATTCTTGCATCATAGCAGAATATTGCTTCGTTGTTCCTATCATCCGCTTTCAAGCTTCCGGAGAAGATCTTGAAATCCATTTCTTTGAGCATTCAGGATTTCTTTTGGTCAGGCCCCGAACCCACCTATAAGATCCATACGATCAGCTCGTCCAATGTAGACACAGTGCAAGCAAGTGACATTTTTTTTACAAACATATCAGAATTTATATTAATTAAACGACATTTTCTGGAATCTGGCATTTAGCGACAGGTGGATAATGTCTTAAAAAGACGTCAATTGCGAGAAGAGGTCTCGGCCATGCTGCCAAAATGATACAAAATAGATGAAAATCTCTCCCTTTTGGGTTGAATTACTGAACTTCTTTTTTTATTGTACTTGCATCTTGAATCCTGTTTTCCTTCGGGACTTCCCAAGTCACTGAGTCTTTGATAAAGTTGTCAACAAAAGGAGTATACCCTATCCAATAATCTCTATTTTCCAAAGACTTTTTACCGATCCATGCCATTCTTCGTAGTATACCTGACAAATCGAGAGGTGTAGCCGCAATAGCACCAGTTTTTATATGTCTATTGGCTTTACCTTTTTTTAAAAGTATGTATGTACGTAGTTCATCAGCAATATAATATCACATATTACAGGTGTGTCCATTTATAGAGTAGTTAGCTAGGGAGGCTTGTCCTTAGGTAAGCTTAGAAAATAGAGGAGAATTGTCCAAGACATTGAAATTATTATGAAATCTCGACATTCCAAAAAAGGCATCTTAAATCCATAAGTCATATGAAGCTACAACTTCAAAAATAATAGTAGGCTTTTTTAACATGACCACAATACTGACCTTACCATGTTATTAGACAATTCTTTCACTTCCAATGCATGCAATACAAGCTTCCTAACATTCTGAGAAACTCATAAGCCTCTCTAACAGTAAGTAATCTAGTAATATCATTTTCCCTCGGAGATTTGAGATACTTATCCCCAAAAAATTCGATAACAGATTGACAAAAATGTTTTAAATTCTCTATTTTAGTGCTTTCTCCAATTCACACATAATTGTCCAATACATCTGCTGGCATTCCATAAGCGAACATTTTAATAGCAGATGTCATATTTTAAAGATGAGACAATCCGAGAACTTTGGCAGCATTTTTTTTTCTGCAAAAAATAAGAATTGTGTTATTCAATAGTATTAAAAATACGCATAAATACCTCATGCGTCATTCGAAAGCGTTTCTGAAACATTTGAGATGAATAAACTAGATCTTCTACAAAATAATCAACGAATCATGACCTTAATTTATTTCTTTCACAGAAAATAAGAGTTTATTTTTTCAGTAAAAACTTAAGCGACTTATCACGATCCCACATCGGTTGTGAGTAAGGAGGTCTTGGGTCATATAAGCTGTCTGGTACCTCTATCCATTAGTTGCGGCTTTTGGGTCGAAGCCCGACCCGTGACAGTGGTATCAGAACTGACTTGAGACTCCAATGGCTAGGTGGTAACCATACAGCTTGACCCGCCCAAGGTTCCAATGGGCCTGAACCTGCCTTGAAATCCAATCGCGCCGAGGACGTCATGGATTCGAGTGACAGAGTATGTCACGATCCCACATCGTTTGTAAGTAGGGAGGTATTGGGCAATATAAGCGGTCCGGTACCTCTATCCATTAGCTACGACTTTTGGGTCAGAGCCCGACCCCGTGACAAACTGCTAGTGACCATGTGACTTAAATAAGACTTTTACTCAAATTCTAACTCAAATTTGAGTAAAAACTTAAGTCACTATTGGAAATGGCTTAACATATTTTTTTGATAATTTTGAGTAACGTGAATGTTGTTTTATCATTTAGTTTTGCTTTTAAATTAAAATTATTTTATTTTATTTTACTCACATATTAAAATATTTCATTTTTTTCTTATTTATCCTTTTTAAACAAGATAAAAGGATTGTACTTTTCTTTTCCTTTCCTAGTTATTCAGATGAAAAGAATAGTTAACACTATCCTTCTTCTTTTGTTTCCTCCTAATTATTTTATCATTTTAGTTCTTCTCCTTCCTACTAAACTAAACACACTGTAAGGGAGAAAAAAGTCAAGTACCAAAATAGTTTCTTAGTGTTTTTGATAATATTATTGTTAGTATTTGTTAATTTGATGATTTTTTTTTTATCAAATTTATATGAAAGAATGAAATTTAAGAATGGAGTTTTTTACAAATTAGGCCATAACTAAATTTTCTATTTGATTTTCTTGCTTCTATTAATGGTAGGTTGATTGAAGTGAACCCCTCAAAATGAGTTGTGCATTAGACTCACTAAAACTTGATTTTTGTGGGTGCTTGTTTGTAATTTTCAAAATATAATTTTTTACATGGGATCCATCAAATTATGGTTACAAAAAAGGTTTTACAAAAAATTATAAAAGGTTGTTTTTTAAAACAACTTTGATATTTTACAAAGTTTTGCCATTAAACCAATCACTTACACATTACTCAATATACAAGATACAAAATGTGAAAAGAAAAATTCACAATATAAAATTAATTTTATGTAATTTTTGTCAAAGACTAACTAAACTAATTATACTATTATCAAATTTTCAAATTAATTCTAAAATAATCAAATTTTAAGAATCAATTATTAAAAATTAGGAAGGGAAACCCTATGAGCATAAATAATCAAGGACGCGAGTGTCATTTGATTTGGATTGTCCAGTAAGCATATATATATATATATATATATATATTTTGGTTAAAAGGAGAGTTTCCAGATATAATTGCACGTGTGGTGTGTGGACCAAGAGACTAATTTTTTTTTAAAAAAACGATAAATATTATAATATTACAATCAACTCAAACCAACATTATTACCATTGTAACCCTGGTTTCAGTAAAGCCGATATTTTTAGCAGAAAAGAAAAGAGTTTTATTTTTTTTTCCATTTAGCTACAGCCACTCAAAAGATGATTCTTTTACAAGGGAATCTTAAAATTACCCTTTCTCTCTCCTCTCCTCTCTCCTCTCTCCTCTCCCTTAATCATTTCTGTATGGCCTTTAGTCTCTTTAGTATCTTCATTTTTGTAAGTTTTTATGGTCTTCAATTGAAAGAAAATGAAAATATTTAATTTCAACTAATTAAAATAAAGTTTTATTGAGTTCAACAGGTGTTCTGATTTTCACTGTTATCAATGCTGAGCCAGGAAAAATATTTAAGGGAGGTTAAAAGAATTTTTTTTTTTTAAATTGAAAAAAAATTACATGTAAATTTTTTTTTCTCAAAGATGAAGATGATAAGGAAAGAAATAACAAATCTGTATTTCTTTTTCTTTCTTAGCTATCAAACAAAGCTAAATAAGAAAATTTTAGAGGAAAAAAAACATTAAAACCCATCAAATAAATGATAATAAAAATTTTCTTAAGCATCTAAACAAAGATTAAAGGAGATAATTTTGAAAAAATATCAATACTCATCAAATTTCAATGGTTAAACTTTATAAATTAAGATAATTAAACGGTTGGACCAAAATTTGGAATGAGAAATAAAAGAAAGGGAAAAGTACTAGAAAGTTTTTAAAATAATTTTTTCTATCTAAAAAATTCAAAAAAGAAATTTTAATACAAAAAGTACAATTGTTAACTTCTATCTTAATACTGTTAAAAAATATTATTGATTAAACTAAAATAACTTTCAAAATACATTTAAAAAAAATACTAAATAATAGATACAACAAATTCTTCAATCCCAAAAAATCATAACATTTTTTTATTTATTTAGAATAACTAAAAAATAAATTTTTACTTTATAAAATATTAAGATTTTTTGGGATTGAAAAATTTATTTTATATATTTTTTAATTTTTTTTTCTAAATATATCTTGAAGATCATTTTAGTATAATTAGTAATATTTTTTAATGGTGTTAAGATAAAAGTTAATAATTGGATATTTTTGAATTAAAATTTTATTTTTTTGATTTTTTAGATAGAAAAAAATGTATCACGAATTTTTTAGATTAAAAATATTTATTTTAAAATTTTTTTAGTATTTTTACCTTAAAAAAATGATAAAATTAAGATGAAAATTTTAGAGTGAATTAAAATTTTGGATTGAGAAGCTATAAAAATGATGAGTAAAAATTTAACTGAATCAAGATTTTAGAATGCCCTAATTTAAAATTGGTCAAAACTTTACTGCCTTTGTTTTTTTACATTTGTTACCGTGCTTATTTAGTTGTCGTGTGTACTGTTGATCTTTGGGTAGTCTAAATTTTCTTCTTTATTTTATCTATTGTTCTAATATTGGGTTGATTCAACCCCTTCTAAGCTGCAATGAATTGGAAGTGCACTTTGATTTTAGGGAAGAATTATTGACTGTGTTATATGATGTATGTTATGATGGCAATGAGACTTTTGACCATAGAAAGAGAAAACAAGACAAAACAAAGAAAAAGAGAGAGAACAAAAGATGTGCCCTTTGAAAGCGGGTATTGTTGCTTGTGATTGTCAATGAAAGAGATACTTTGAGAGGGTTTTTATTCTTTCTTTATCCTTTTTCACACATCTCGTGTGCTAGATGTAATGTACCTTGAAGGTTGGTTCTGGGTTGCAAAAATGCCTATGTTTCAGCCTCCCAAGCGGGTTGGGGCTGATTTGTTTAAAGGTGGTGGCGATGGGCATGTTTTAGATCTGAATACTGCGGTCAAAGATGGGGTTTTGGGTGGTGTTGATGGTGGAGGTTTTGGTGGTGGGGTTGGGGAGAAATCGGATCTAAAGAAAATGATTGAAGGGCTCGATTTATCAGAAGTTCCATCTGTGTTTATTTGCCCAATTTCTCTTGAACCCATGCAAGACCCAGTAACCCTTTGCACTGGCCAAACCTACGAGAGATCCAACATTCTCAAATGGTTCAGTTTGGGGCACTGCACTTGCCCCACTACAATGCAAGAACTTTGGGATGATTCAGTTACGCCAAACAAGACCCTTCACCATTTAATCTGTACTTGGTTTTCACAGAAGTGGTTTCAAATGAAGAAGAGATTAGAAGATGTACAGAGAAGGGTTTCAGAGCTTCTCAACACGCTAAAGAAGGTGAAGGGTCAGGCTAGGATTCAAGCTCTCAAGGAACTCCAACAAGTTGTGGTTGCTCATGCCACTGCTAGGAAGACTATGGTTAATGAAGGTGGTGTTGCTCTGATTTCATCCCTACTAGTTCCGCTTACTTCCCATGCCGTTGGGTCGGAAGTTATTGCGATTCTGGTGAAGTTGACACTTGATTCAGAATCAAAAGTTAATTTGATGCAGCCTACGAAGATTTCATTAATAGGAGACATGTTGAATGAGGGTTCAATTGAGACCAAGATCAATTGTACCCAGTTGATCAAGACATTGATGGAAGAGAAGGATTTTCGTTCTGAGATTGTATCTAGACACAGTCTATTGATTGGTTTGATGAGGCTGGTGAAGGATAAAAGACACCCAAATGGGACCTTGCCCGGTCTTAGTCTCCTCCAAACACTATCCTTACATAAACCAGTCATGAACTTAATTGTGAGCATTGGGTTTGTTCCTCAATTGATCAATTTGTTGCCTGGCTTGAATCCGAACTGCTTGGAATTGGCCCTTTTCATCTTAGATGTCCTCTCCTCTTTGCCGGAGGGAAGGTTGGCTTTGAAGGACTGTTCAGACACCATACCAAATATGGTGAGACTTTTAATGAGGGTTTCAGAGAGCTGTACACAATATGCATTGTCAATCTTATGGTCTGTGTGCAAGCTTGCCCCAGAGGAATGCTCATCAATTTCAATTGCTGTGGATGCAGGCCTGGCGGCAAAGCTCCTCCTTGTGATCCAAAGTGGTTGCAGTCCAGTGTCAAAGAAGCAATCTGCAGAGCTCTTGAAGTTGTGTAGTCTAAATTATACAGATACCATATTCATTTCTAAGTACGAGCTTACAAGAACAATCCAGTGAGAGGGAAATTTTATTTTGGCATTATTCAGACTGAGTAAACAAAGCAGTGGTTGCAAAATGTGGGTTCTGAGGTTCAAATTCGGGTCTTCTGTATATACTCAAGTAGTTCCATTTCTGCTTTTGATTCAACATAGATGAAGAAGATTCATAATGTGGACTTTGGCATTCCTTTCTTCCTATGATGGGTTCATGTCCGCTTCCCCTCAGCCGGTGGCTCCTGCCAAAAAATTTTCAATAAGCCCCATCAAGAAGATGGTTGTAAATCTTTACCGTGTAATGGATTTGTATCGGTCTAAATGGCTGTCGGATGATGGTTTTAAACAGATTATGTTGTTACCGAGGATAATGTGTTTGGGGAGGGGAATTTGTGACAAGCTTTTGGGGCTTGCAATTGCAATTGTCTTGCTCCATGTATTTCTTGTATTTTCCTGGTTCTCCTTCGGGTTGCAGGGGACTTTGATTTTCCTTTTTGGCTTTGTGGGAGTTTTGCTTTGGCTTTACAAACTGTAGAGATTGAGGTGCCTTTGGCCTTCTCCATTCAATATGTAAATGAAATTATTTTTGACCCCCATATGATCGTATTTTGCACCATTCAATTTTTGATAATGTGGTTTTGCTGGTTCTTGTAATTCTTTCCTCGCGTTTTTAGTCTTCTTTCCTTGTAGATGGGAGTTTGTCTTAATTATTTATTTCTGATTTCCAGATTATAAATTTTGTTTGAGAGAGACAGAGAGAGATGTTCCAGGTTTTTCACTGCATGTGCTGAGCTCTTACTATTTTTGGAATGACCAGTGACATCCAGGTGAACATGGTGTACTTTCTTTTATCCTTTTGCAGGAAGAGTTGAGGACAAGACCCATTGGTGCCTCACACTCAATCACTGCCAATATGGAAAGAAAGTTGAGAAGACCTTTCGCTGAATAGGAGCATTGAATTACTATTTGGCATCAGTACTGTTAGACAGTATTACTGCCCGGGGCACCACGTGACTGCGCCAACATCCATGCCAATTTTAGTGTGACATAGTACACATGCGAGCCTATTACTGAATGAAAGCATGGCCTCCAGCCCTTTGTGTGCAGTCCTATAAGAGGGCAACTAATGCATGTGCACAAATATGTGAGAAATCTTATCCATGTCCAAAAGGATACTGAAAAAGGGTTGTTTTGCATGGGCAGAGGAGTTTTGGCTGCTTCTAGAGTAGTGCAGTGCTGATGTAACAGAAGGATGTTTCCCTGTAGTCTTTGAGAGTTGTTCTTGAATTGTTACTTTGGGTGGGGTTTTATGCCCAATGATCTTTACCCATCACTTCACTTCACCTATCTTATGTGTCATGATTCAACTAGTGTTAAAATAGAACAAAGTCTAACAAGAAAAAGTTATGACTAATTAAATCTTGCAACATAAGATGAGTGAGCATTCTTAAACCATAAAACATTAGTCTCCCAATTGAGCTGACAAATACACTTATTGCACAAAAGTACTTTTGGCTTGTTCTGCTTTTCCTTTTAATTCAACTGGGAAAGCAAGGGAAGGGACCCTTCCTACAACATTGTCTGTCTTTACAAAAAGGCCTTAGTAAAGGTGCCTCTCTACCATTGGCATCTTTGAATGGGCATAAGCAATACCCAAACTTATGGAAAAAGCTCATTCTTGAAGAAGAAGCTATTAAGCATTTCCTCTGCTTTAGCTGTAGTGAGTGATGAGGTAGTTCTCCAACTTATTTGGGATATGGGTTTTCCAGTTCCTTCCCTTCTTGAATTTATTTTCATTTGGTTTGACTCTCTCTGTCTCTCTCACACACACATACACACACATGGTTAAGCATATGAATATGAGATGTGATGGGCCAGGTGGCCGGCACCGATTATAAGTTATCGAATAATGGAACCATAGGATTGATTTTTGAATTCTTTGCCATTGTTTTTGTGTTTATGGAGTTATATCGTGGTTAAGGTTCCCTGTACTCATTCCATGGAAATTGGAATCTATGACAGTTTTATGTGACTGAATTATTCTGTGTCCCCGAAAAAAGGTTTACATATATTTGTTCTTTTGACCAATTTATGAATATTACATGGGCATGGCTTGGGCTTGAAAAGGATATAACTTTCAAGAGTGCTACTTGACCCACGAAGCTTATAAACCCCAATTATGCTCTGGTTCTTTTCAATTTTGAAATTAGTGGCCTACAATAATAGCCCACTTGGTAGATATAAATTCTTTTTTGGACCAATTGGGTTCACAATCAAACCAGGACAGCATTTCTGGGCTAGTGCATAGCTTATCAAAATATGAACCGTGAACACCTTTACTTTCTTCATATCTCAGCAGAATATATCCCCTTTTCCTTTCTTTAACAGTGCCTAATTTTGACTTCCTCTGAAGTGGAAGAAACAGCTACATTCCTCTCTGGAATCATTTCCCATCAAATTTGAGTTAAATATAATTTGATCTAGAAGCATTCTTTAAAATTGTTAAATTAAAGAACATTCTACTGACTGCAGCATTGTGCACAAGTTTTTGTGAACACACCCCCCATTTTAAAGGCGGCAGGTAGGACTAGGAGAGATTGATCAGTTGAATACTACGTTTTACCAACTCTTCTGCTGCAACAACATGTACAGTGATCTCTGTCATTCACATTTCTTTAATGGGCATGCCAGTGATGTCATTCTGGTAATTCAGATGTTATTACTTTCCTAAAGAGTTCAAAAAAAGAAAGACACATTTTGGTGAAATAATAAAAAAATCAAACAGTTTTTAAGTGAAACCATAACCTTAACAATTTGTACCAATGTTACCTTAAATCATCTCTTGTTACAAAATGCGGTATGTTAGGAGTAAATTTCTTCTATTACTTAAGAGTGTGGTTGAGCGGTAAAAACGTTGAAGATAAAATATAAATGTTTTGAGTTCAAGTCTAAGCTTCATTGATTATTGACACCAAAATACTCATGACCGATCCATATAAAAAAAAGTAGATTTCTTCTATAACAAACAAAATATATTTATTTGAAATGTGAAATACATTTTGATCATATTTATAATATATATAGGAAAAAAATTCAAACCATGTATTTTTGTATTTTCTTATTTGTTGCATGATTTTTAAATTTTATTTTTCAAATTGTGAGTGACTCACAATTAAAATTGCGCAATTCAATTTGCAAATCATTACAAAAGAATATATTGTGATAATCGTGCAATTTAATTTGTAAATCATTACAGAAGAATATATTCTGCTAATTGTGTTTTGGACATAATCTTGTGATTGAAATCTAAATCATAAAATTGGGAGAAGTTATTTCATGAAACTGTTGTGACGACATTTATGATTTTACCGTAATCGAAGGAAGGTTAAAATCAAAGAAGAAACTTATCATAATCGAGACAACTTGTGACTTAAAAAATTTAGAGAAAAATACTAAAAAGTCCTTAAAATAATTTTTTGCAATCCAAAAAGTCTATGATAGATTTTTTCTATCTAAAAGATCCAAAAAATAAACTTTTAATACAAAAAAGTCTAATTGTTAATTTTCATCTTAACATCGTTAAAATATATTATTAATTAAACCAAAATAACCTTTAAGATATATTTAAAAAAATACTAAATACTAGATACAACAAATTCTCCAACCCAAAAAAAAAAAATTACATTTTTTATTTACCTAGAATAACTAAAAAATAAATTTTTACTTTATAAAATGTTATGATTTTTTGGGATTGAAAATTTTATTTTATATATTTTTTAATATTTTTTTTTCTAAAATGTATCTTAAAGGCTATTTTAGTATAATTAGTAATATTTTTTAATAGTGTTAAGATGTAAGTTAACAATTGAACCTTTTTGTATTAAAAGTTTCTTTCTTTGGCTTTTTAGATTGAAAAAATGTATCACAAACTTTTTTAATTAAAAACTTTATTTTAAAGACTGTTTAGTATTTTCCCAAAAATTTAAGTAGGTGAAAACCGTAAGAACTTATAGGATTCAAAAATTACTCTGATATCAATTATAAGATTTAAAATCACCTTGATACCAATTATTAAACTCACAAGACAAAATCCAAGCAAATAAAGAAAAAAAATTTCAAAGTAAAATACAAGAATAAAATTAAACTCTTCCTTAATTTGTAAATGCTCAATCAAACACAAGCTTGGGAAGTATCCCACTGTAGTTCGGCATCTTGGGCAGCAACCCACTACTATATCTCCACTCACTATTATGTTCTTCGACGAGTCAGGCCACCAATAATCACGACCACAATTTTTGGGCCACCACTATGTCTTTGATTTTTTTATTATAATTTTATGTAATAGATATCCACGTATATATAACATTGTTTCTAAATTTTATGTTAATTAAGACATCTAACCTCACACAAATTATTATATTTTATTCAACCATAATTAAGAAACTAACCTTCAATATTACTCTAACTACATGTTACTCTAAGCCCTTGCTTAACAACACATAAGTAGTTTAGATGGTTAACCCAAAGGGTTGGTCAAGCTCAACAACACATAAGTAGTTTAGACAGTTAACCCCAAAGGGTTGGTCAAGCTCAACAACACATAAGTAGTTTAGACAGTTAACTCCAAAGGGTTGGTCAAGTAGTAAAGACTTGAAGATTAAATTTTAAAGTCTCGAGTTCGTGTTTTCTTTGAAGTCACTAGAGATTTATCCAATCATTAACTTCAAATTCTTAGAATTAATCGAGATGCCCACAAATTAACACAAACACCTAATTATCTAAGTAATAATAATAATAATTTTGAGGGTTTAGTCTTCTCGATTAAAGTGGTATAATTAAAAACAGGAACATGTGACTAACGTAAAAATAAAATCTAAGAGACTAATCCGGTGGATAAGAAAATTATAATAGGGTAATTTTGAAATATGCAAAAGTGTAAAATGCTCAAGGGATTTGGTACTTATATATATATATATATATGTATGAAAAAAAAACTCCAACGATGTATTTATACAAGGGTGGAATCATGAAAATTATTAGACGGGGACAAGAAAATTTCAGTAGGAATTTGGGTTGGGCCAAAATTTTAAATTAAAAAATGAGAGAAATAATGAATAAAAATTGGGTTGCGCCAAATTCCGACTTTGTAATTATATATATTTTGTTGTTGCATGATTAATTAAGATCATGTTATTCACTTTGCAAATTGTTGCAGTGAAATGAATTGTGATAATTGCTGATTTGGACATAGTCACGTGATTGAGAGGTCAGACCAACAAATTTGGGAGAAGCTATTTATGAGTTCATCACATTCACGTGATGGTCACTATAATTTTTACAATAGTGTAAATTTCACATAAACTTTACATAATACTAAGATTGTAAATATTTTCATACCATATGACATCATCACAAAATAATTCTACTAAATTAGGATGTTTCAATGTGGGGGAGAATAGATAATAGAGTTAATTAGTTTAAAATTCTTATTTAAATGTATTAATTATTAAAAAAATACAAAATATTTTAAAATTCAGTATAAAGGATATCTATGGTTACTTATTTTACGTAATGTCTTTTTTTTATTACGTGACGGTTGGACCTCTTTTTTTTTTTGACAATTATATCCTAGTTGACTGTTTTATGATATTTTTAGTAGAAAACATGATTTTAGCCATATTTTACGTTTTTTGTCAGTGAATCTGATTCATTTTTTGAATAATTTTTTGATCTGTTTGACAGTGGGATTTTGAATCCATCCACATCACCAATACCAACTAACTGTTCTTCATTGCCCATCAACCCATCGCCCTAAAGCAGTTGCAAATTATTAGAGAAAAAAAAAAAAGTAGAATCGAAGAAGAAATATAAAAACCTTTGATCTGTGTTGTAACTCTAGGAAAGGCAAGTTGAGTTGTAGGGCGATACCAATAAAGACCAAAATTTTTTAGATTCGCGATTGAGAAGCTTCGTACTGTGTTGTGTGATGATGATAGAGAAAGAGGTGAGAAGAATTGATGCCAGAATAAAAAGGGCATTAACACAACCAATGAAAACGAAGTAGTCTCACACTTGTGAATGGTGATGTCTCGTACGTTGCTTTCATTTGTTTTTTTTTTTTTGTTTAAATTTTTTAGCCTCTTGTTCAATGATGACAGATATTTGAAGATTACTAATCAAATAAATGTTTACTTTGATTTTTTTTGTGTATTTTTTTTAACTTTTTGTCAAAGTAAATATTTATCTGGTATTTTTTGTTCAATTCATGCAAAGTAAACATTTTTATCATTGGTCTCCCTTGTGTGTTTTCCTTAATTTTTTTATCCAAGTAAATATTTACTTTTGTTTTTTTTTTAGTTGTTCCTTCTATCATTATGCAATATAAATATTTACCTTGAATGTGAATATTTTCTTGATCTTTCTTTTGTTACTCTCAAAATTATTAGAATCTTGATTTTCACACTATTCAAATCCTTGAATCCTATTTTATGATGGAGATCGAAACCAACTTTAACAGAGATTGAATTTTTTATGTTTTCATCTGAGGTAAATTACTGTAATTTTAGCACGAATCATGGGAGGGACTTTTTAAATTTTCTGTTTTTTTCTTATTTGGAGCCATGTTATAAAGAGTCTTTTGATTTCTAATAATTTTAGTGAACGTGGTGAATTATTAGTGTCGGTGTTGGATTAAAAAATGATTTTAATCTTATTTTTATTCTTAGGACCGAACCACCCTACAAGATAGTACCGCTTGAGCCGTGGTCCTTGATTAGCTCACGAGAATGTGGAGCCCGCTTAAAAGACTCACGTGTAGCCATGATTGATTGACTCGTGAATCGTGTGCATGCATGCATGCATGCAAACTGTGCAGAAGAAGCACGAGATGGCCGAAAACTTGACTGGACATTTTTTATTTTTTTTCAATCCAATAGATAAAGCGTTAGGTAATCTTCAAATCAATTGTTAACCTGATTGAAACATATATGACTGGCACTCACCCCTCTATAATTAAAAAAACTTAATGGAAACAATGGCTTGCTAAAAACGTCAGTGCTTACTAATAATAAATGTTATTTCAGCCCCCTTTTTACAAAATTCTAGTATTATAGTACTAATTAATTTGGTTTGAAACTCCCAAGTCACTTGGGAAAATGATACTTTTATTTTTATATTGTTTTTCATTTCCATCACCATCTCCATTATCATCTCCATCGTTATCTTCCTCTTATCTCTTCATCTCCGACATTTTTCAACCCTTTCATCTCCGACATTTTTCAATCTTTTCATGCCGTGCCCTCTGAACTAACTTAGGTTAATGTTAAAGAATTTTATGCACATTGTGTTGTAAAAGTCATCATGCATACAGTGCATACTAGGGCCACTTGATTTTCTTTCTATGGATTCATGCATGCCTAGTTACCCGTTTGAATAGAGTTAGTATTCATTGATTTTGGATACATTAACTTAAAAATGTGTAACAAATCAGTCAAATTAGAAAGCTTTACTGAGTATTCATTGATTTAAGTATAATATATCGAGATTAATGAAATTTTTTTTCTTTAAAGAATATTTCAAATAATCGATTCTCCACGGCACTACTACGAGCAGAAAGTGGGTTAATGAGATGGTTGGCTAGATTCTGAAATTACTGAGAAGGCAAATTATATAGAATATGTAAAATAAAGAACAAACTGCATTCATAAAAATAAGATACTATAAAATTTTCTAGAAGATGGAAAACTAAGAACAAACTATACATTAATAAAATAAATTAAGTTATCCACTGAACATGGTGCAACTAGACTACTAACTTTACAATCAAATAGCATAAAAGAATATAGTTATATTTTGAAAATGATAATTAGAAGAAGAATGATTGTTGTATTAAAAAAAAGTAAAAATATAGTATTTCGAGAATATAGCAAACCTAAGATTTAGGTTTAGCATAAATTAAATGACATTTAGCGTTAATGAAGTTCTAACTCCTAAATCCTAATAATTTTTATTTATATACAATCCAATATAAAAGAAATATTCACAAATAACCCAAAATACTTTAACGAGTCATCTAAAGTCTCGGATTGGTTTGGGAAAAGCTACCGAAGCCGTTTCCTCCGGGTTTGGGAAAGATCGATATCTTGAATTCGGGATTTAAGAAAACATCTCAACACTTTCCAATGAACAATAAAATTACTATTTTTTGTGGTAAGAATAAATGACAACTCCAACCTATCAAATATGATAGTGATAATTAGTGGATATGGAAAACAGGATCAATAAAAAATTTTCAGATATGTTGTTAATTAGGATGAGATTTAAGTTTATTCTTTTTAAATTAAACCCCAAAAGTTAGTCAATCTTTTGTGACTAAAATATTTTTTAATGTATAACACTTTCATGTCCTGTAACTAACTATTGTGAATTAAGGAAAAGGAATTTAAAATAGTTTTTCCAATCTAAAAATTCAGACAAATTATATCGATTTTTAATAAAATTAATATATTTAGATTCTAAAAAATGAGATTTATCAAACCGTATCCATATTACATATAGGGTTGTAAATGAGTCAAGTCAAGCTGAATTTCTTTGTAACAAAGTAACATGAAAACTCTTTACCCAACATAAGAAAAAAATTATCCAAAATTTGTAATTGAATTAATATTGATAAAAAAGTTCATGATAATGACCTATTACATTATATTTATAGTGCTAAAACACTACTACAGTAACTAAGAAATAAAAACTCTTATTTTTAGACTAATTCTACTACAATAAAAACTATTAATTTGAATAGTAAACTATTAATTCCTATATTTTCTATACTAATCCTAATAAAACTAGGAAACTAGATAAATTAAAAATAAATTACAATAGGGAACGAAACAATCCTAATACAACTCTAAAACTAATATCCTTATTTTTAGGGTACCAAATATGTCCTACATCACTTGAAAATAACTCGACATTGAGTTGACTGGATGTATACAACCTCAAATTCGTCCATAACCGGGTAATAATAATTGAATCTTTTGAAGAACAATTAAATATTCAAAGAGTTCTTCTACCACATCTTTCATGAAGTCGGTAATTTTAGGCCCTTTTCTGATGATAATAATGCTCCAGTAATAAAACAAAAATTATCTTCTTGATACATCACAATTTTAATTTTACTATAAGTATTAGAATCATCTTTTACGAATTCAGGTTTCGCTTTATCATCTTTAGTGTTGACAATTTCAATAAAATTTTCTTGGACAACTTCTTCTTCTTTATCATCTGCACCAACTGTTTCGATAACATCAATACACTACAAGAAAAAGCACTATTAGCAATGCACACGTGCGTTGCTAATAGTGGAAAAAGGCGTTGCTAATGATTTTTTGCGACGCACACTGAGCGTCGCTAAAGTCGCCGCAAATATTGGCGTCGCTAATAGTATTGGCGACACACACACCCCTAAGCGTCGCTAATAGTTTCTTTTAGCGACGCACAAACGGTGTCGCTAATAATTGGGAATAGGTGTCACAAATATTATAAATAAGGCAAAGAGCGTCGCTAAAAGATACTATTATCGACGCACTAAGTGTGTCGCTAATAGTACCTTTTAGCGACGCACACATTGAGCGTCGCTAAAATTTACTATTAGCGACGCACACATGGGCGTCGCTAATACTATCTTTTAGCGACGCTCAAGGTGTGCTTCACTAAAAGATACTATTAGCGACACACATAGTGCGTCGCTAATAGTGAATTTGATTTTATTTCTTAACTTTTAGCGACGCCTTTCTGTGCGTCGTTAAAGGTTTTTTTTTTTTTTTACCTGTTTTCCAACCATGTTTGCTTTGTTGTTTTATTCCTTTTTAATCCTGTATCAATCATCCTGATATACAATAAAATCCAAACATTCTGAAATGAATATATTAAAAAAAAAAATACATTCATATATATATATATATTATACTAATTACGTACATTTGTAAAAGTACAATTTAACAATAAATAGAAAAATAAAAAATTGTCTCAAAACATATAACTACAAATGTCCATGAAAAGAAAAAAAAAACAAATAAAAATAATAAATCCCGATGCAAAACATAAAGACGGCGGCGCAATAATCCCGATCAATCTGAAATAAAGATCAAATGGTATATATTAGAACAATTATTAAATATTTATGAAATATAGAATGTGAATAGTTTAATTCTTTTTTTTTTTTTTTTGCATGCATAAATAATAAGAACGACATAAAGTATCATAAGTTATAAACCACTGATCCGAACTGATTTCTGTAAGTTTGTGCAAGTCTATTTTGTCATTTGTGAGGTGTTTGATGGGGTTTCGGGATAGTTAGACTGATATCTGGCATTTTGGTCAGTCAGAACTCCAAAATGAGCCTTTTCGGAGCAAAAACTTGCATAAGTTTCAAACCGGGCATCCGAACCGAGTGCCGTAAGTTTGTGCAAGTCAATTTTATAATTTGTGAGGTGTTTGATGGGGTTTTGGACTCGTTTGGTTGATATATGATATTTTGGTCTGTCAAAACCCCAAAATGAGCCTTTTTGGAGCTGAAACTTGCATAAGTTTCAAACCAGGCATCCGAACTGAGTGTCGTAAGTTCGTGAAAGTCTATTTTATCATCTGGGAGCTGTGTGATGGGGTTTCGGGGTGGTTAGGCTGATATCCAAAGTTTTGGTCTATCAAAATCCTAAAATGGGCCTTTTTGGAGCTGAAACTTGCATAAGTTTCAAACCGGGTATCCGAACCGAGTGCCGTAAGTTCGTGCAAGTTTATTTTATCATTTGTGAGGTGTTTGATGGGGTTTTGGGGTGGTTAGCCTGATATCCGGGGTTTTGGTTTGTCAAAACCCCAAAATGGGCCTTTTTGGACTTAAAACTTGCATAAGTTTCAAACCGGGCATCCGAACCGATTACCGTAAGTTCGTGCAAGTCTATTTTATCATTTGGGAGCTGTGTGATGGGGTTTTGGGGGTGGTTAGACCGATATCCAAAGTTTTGGTCTGTCAAAACCCCAAAATGGGCATTTTTGGAGTTGAAACTTGCATAAGTTTAAAACCGGGTATCCGAACCGAGTGCTGTAAGTTCGTGCAAGTGTATTTTATCATTTGCTGAGGTGTTTGATGGGATTTTGGGGTGGTTAGCCCGATATCCGGGGTTTTGGTCTGTTAAAACCCCAAAATGGGCCTTTTTGGACCTAAAACTTGCATAAGTTTCAAATCGGGCATCCAAACCGATTACCGTAAGTTCGTGCAAGTCTATTTTATCATTTGAGAGCTGTGTGATGGGTTTTTGGGGTGTTTAGGCTGATATCCAAAGGTTTGGTCTATCAAAACCCCAAAATGGGCCTTTTTTGAGCTAAAACTTGCATAAGTTTCAAACCAGCTATCCGAACCGAGTGCCGTAAGTTCATGCAAGTGTATTTTATCATTTGTGAGGTGTTTGATGGGGTTTTGGGGTGGTTAGCCTGATATCCGGGGTTTTGGTCTGTCAAAACCCCAAAATGGGCCTTTTTGGACCTAAAACTTGCATAAGTTTCAAACCGGGCATCCGAACCAATTACCGTAAGTTCGTGCAAGTCTATTTTATCATTTTTGAGGTGTGTGATGGGGTTTTAGTGTAGTTAGGCCGATATCCAAAATTTTGGTCTGTCAAAACCCCAAAATGGGCCTTTTTGAAGCTGAAACTTGCATGAGTTTCAAACCGGGTATCCGAACCGAGTGCCGTAAGTTCGTGCAAGTGTATTTTATCATTTTTGAGGTGCATAATGAGGTTTCGGTGTGGTTAGGCCAATATCCGGGGTTTTGGTCTGTCAAAACCCCAAAATGGGCCTTTTTGGACTTGAAACTTGAATAAGTTTCAAATCGGGCATCAGAACCGAGTGCCGTAAGTTCGTGCAAGTCTATTTTATCATTCTGGAGCTAGTGTGGTGGGGTTTCTTGGTGGTTAGGCTGATATCCAGCATTTTGGTCTGTCAAAACCCCAAAATGGGCCTTTTTGGAGCTGAAACTTGCATAAGTTTCAAACCGGGTATCCGAACCGAGTGCCGTAAGTTCGTGCAAGTGTATTTTATCATTTTTGAGGTGTGTGATAAGGTTTCTATGTGGTTAGCCCGATATCCGGCATTTTGGTCTGTCAAAACCCCAAAATGGGCCTTTTTGGACCTAAAACTTGCATAAGTTTCAAACCAGGCATCCGAACCGATTACCGTAAGTTCGTGCAAGTTTATTTTATCATTTGTGAGGTATGTGATGGGGTTTCGATGTAGTTAGGCTGATATCCTAGAATTTTGGTCTGTCAAAACCCCAAAATGGGCCTTTTTGGAACTGAAACTTGCATAAGTTTCAAACCGGGCATCCGAACCGAATGCCGTAAGTTCGTGCAAGTGTATTTTATCATTTTTGAGATGTTTGATGGGGTTTTGGGGGTGGTAAGCCCTATATCCGGGGTTTTGGTCTGTCAAAACCCCAAAATGGGCATTTTTGGACCTAAAACTTGCATAAGTTTCAAACAGGGCATCCGAACCGATTACCGTAAGTTCGTGCAAGTCTATTTTATCAGTTTGTGAGGTGTATGATGGGGTTTCAGTGTAGTTAGGCCGATATCCAGCATTTTGGTCTGTCAAAATCTCAAAATGGGCCTTTTTGGAGCTGAAACTTGCATCCTTATATAATTAAATAAATTCGTGCAAGTCTATTTTCATATGTGAAGTGTCATGCGGTTTGTAGGCCGTTAGGCCGAAATCTTTTAAGGGGTTTTACGTAACATTTTCTATAAATAATAAATGTACCAAAGTAAATATTTTTAAAAACTTACCAAGGTAGATCAGAGCCTCCCTGTTGGCTGAGTATTGTCTTCATAAGATTTTCTATCTGGCCTGCCGCTCCTTGAGCTCTGTTATCTCAACCCTCATCTCTGCATTCAGTCTCTTAGCTGCCTCAGCTCTTTAGGTGGCTGCCTCAGCTATTTGGGTGGCTGCGTGAAACCTAGCATTGCTATCGACCATAGAGGACAATGCCATCGACTCCATCCCACTCCCTAAGCCACGCACATATCTGTGCCTCTTGCCCAGAACAGTCTCTCGTATCTGATCATCGGTCGGCGGTTGCTCACCCTCAAGGGTCGGCCGAACACGCATCTCGACCATCTCGTCCTAAAAGAACATAAATATTTGTTACTACTTTTAAACATTTTATATTAATATTAAATTCGTAAATAGTGGTATATAAATCTTTTCTAACTTACATAAAGTCGCTGAGCTTCAGGCCCAGTCCAACCCTTCTCGGGATTGTAGTGCGTCTTGTGCCACAACTCAATGGGGCTGGGTGGTGCACTGGTCTCCTGGTCTCGCTGCAACAAATAAATAATAGCTTGTGAAGATTGATTTCATAAATACATTATACAATGAGAAATTGATACATTTATTAACTTACCATCTCATGCCTATACCTAACAAAAGAACGTGATCCACCACAGTGGGTCACCTTTTGCTTGCTTCTGCTCTCGCTATTTTTCTTACTAAGTTCCTACACTTGGCCAAAACAAAGAAGGTTAGTATAAATGACAATGATTCATCATACAACAAAAGTAATTTTGACAATTTTTACTTGGAATGCGTCACTGGCGAACCGGTCGCATAGTAACATCCAATTCTCCACCACCACCCCTCTGTAGGGTCTGTCGCGAGGCTCTCTACCGGCTGCCACCTCCGCCTCGTAGTGCATGTGGAGCCTATGTCGGTAGTCCCTGAAACGGGTTCCCAAGTAACGGTCGACTGCCTTCACGACATGAGGCAGGTGGAGATCGATGTCAAATTTCTCCTGTAAAAGCATGTCATTGTCAAAACATTACGGCATAACATATGTTAAAATTTAGTTGAACACAATAATAAAAGACATACCTGGATATGCACATGAATATCCTTCATCTCCGCGTCAGTGACCTGACTCCAGTCACTAACATGGAGTGGGGCGTGTAGCTGGCAAATGATGCCGACCTCCGTAATGAACTGCTGGGCCCACCCAGCAACGGGCTTCAGCAAGCCCGGAGGTATCTCAATCCGAAGGGGCGCGCCCCCCGCTGCCTCTATCTGAACCTGTAAACCGCGATTCTTCGACCTACCACGCCCTTGTCTAGGGGTGGTGGCCAAAGCTTTAATAGAAACAATTAGTACCATATTTATATAATCATTAATTAAAATGGAAACTATGCATACCATCGACGACAGGATCGGTCGACCCTACAGATGAGGGGGAAGGGGTCGATGCATCCTGCATAACTGCGCGTCTGCATGAACCTGGTCCGACCATATCTACAAATAAAGTTTAAAAATAAAATTGTTTCTATTTAATCATAAAAATTAAAATCCTTATCGAAGTAAAAATGATTACCCATTACATCATAAAATTGAATATCCATTATATTATAAAAGCTGAAAACCATTACACTTGATACTAACAGATGTAACACCTATTACAATTATTTATTTGAGTTTGTATCATCATCTGAACTTGAATTTTTTTCATTCTCGGTACAATACTCTAACAATGTGTCATCATCAAAATCACTTTCCTCTTCATCATCATCATCATTAATGAACGTTGCATCCCTCGGATCTAATTATATGGTATTGGTGACGTCGGAAGCTACGACATGAACTGGTTCTACATCAGTTCTATTCAAGCGATACGAACTAACATCTCCCTGATCATGCCGGACAACACCATCGTGGGCAGTTTGAGACTCTTCTTGTAGTGCCTCCTCAATCCTCTCCAACTCTTCATCTCCCTCACCAACTTCTAGGACATTATAAACATTTCTAGTTTTTATTTTTTGGACAACATGCCAATCACCTCTTATTTTTGCGTCCTTCAAATAGAAAACTTGTTTTGCAACCAATGCCAAAACATACGGATCATCTTTAAATGCCGTACGTGACGTATTAACACTTATGAAGTGCTTATCAATCTGCATTCCAGTCTTCTTATTACTTACATCCCACCAATCACATTTAAAAATATACACAGAATGACCGTAGCAATAATGTAACTGTATGATGTCTTGTAAAACACCATAGTACTCTACAGTTTGTCCTCCGTCACCATCTCCTTCAACAAGGACCTCGCTATTCTGTGTTCGCCGACTGACCTCACGTTCCCTCGTGTGAAATCGAACACCATCAACAATTAAACCGGTGTAGTGGGATATCCTTTGATCAGGACCACATGCCAAGGAATATAATTGATCGTACGCCTCAGGAGATTGTTGGTGGCGTAATAGCTTCATCTATTAATTCAGTACAAGTACAAAATTAATTGAATACAAATGCATTAACTAATACAATTACAATTAATTGAAACCTATTCTTACACGTTCTCCGAACCACTTTGGAAACAAATTTTGTTGTCTTTGCTCCAGATCAGAAGTTGATACATGTTCGCTCTGAAGCTCGAGCGTATGCTCACTGCATAAGATGAGATATGTTAGATGTAACTTACATTTGTATACTAACGTAGTATTGTAATAATTTCAATAAACTTACTTAAAATATGACAATGTCTCCTCGCAGTTGTTGAGCACGGTGTAGTGGGCTCTTTCTAACTCTTGAAGATGACACCATTCATATATACGGGCACCTATTGGCCGCACATCCTAATTAAACACCGCAAGGCCAGTTCATTGTTGCCCTGGACATCTATCAGAATTTCGTTCTTGACGATTAAACCTTGTCTCAATATCTTCAAGATGCATAGAGCAAAAGGTGAGACATTCAGCATCAATGTAAGCCTCAGCAATTGACCCTTCTGGTCGTGTTTTGTTACGCACATATTGCTTCAATGTGTGCAAATATCTGTTTTGATAATTAATCAGTTATAGATTAAAATAGTTAGGATGAATAGATAACACAATTCACAAAATTAAATGTACCTTTCTATTGGATACATCCAACGGTATTGGACAAGTTTGCCAATTTTCGCCTCATGAGGCAAATGAACAGCTAAGTGGACCATTATATCAAAGAAAGCTGGAGGGAAAATCTATTCCAACTTACAGAGGATCACGACAACATCCCTTTCGAGCTTGTCAAGTACTTCCACATTCAACGTCTTCGCACATAATTCTCTAAAGAAGCAACCCAACTCAGTTAATATGGTCGATGTGTCATCGGTGAGATACCCACGTAGTGCAACCTGAAGAAGTCGTTGTAACTAATCTTTGTAGCCTCGGTTTTAAGGGAAAATATCTCAGCACCTTGTGCGGAATTGCCTTGCTCTTTCCTTCATTCAGCTTGTACCTGGGTTCGTGGCACACCGTACACTCCTTACATTGTTCAGTTTCCTTCCAAAATAACATGCAATCGTTTCTGCACGCATGTATGGGAATATACCGGAGGCCCAAATCTCTTAATATTCTTTTCGCCTCGTAATATGATTTTGGAAGGGTCTCCCCAGTAGGAAGCGCTGCTTTAATCAATTCAATGGCCATATTAACTGATTTGTTACTCCAACGGTTGATGGTCTTAAGATGAAGGAGTTTCATGAGAAAGTCTAGTTTCGAAAACTTATCACAACCCGGGTATAACGGCTGCCTTGTTTCCCTCAACAACGACTTAAACGCGGTCGATGGTCCCGTGTCACTCCTGTGACTACTCGCCCCAGTTGTAGCCCCTTGCAAGTCTGCCAGCATTTATGGCAAGCCTTCGTAACCAACCCCAACATTATCACCAAAGTCATTATTGTCATCTTCTTGTTCATCATCAAATACCACTCGTACATCACGACGTTCCCCGTGAAATTCCCAACACGTATACCTCTTGCCCATCCCGTGTTTGAGTAGGTGCTCTTTGGCCTCCTCTATGTGCATATAATCCCTATTATTGCACCTCCTACATGGACATCTTATCCTATTTCTCCCATCTGCAGATGCACGAGCAAACTCAATAAAATCTTTTATCCCCTTCACATACCCTGGCGAATGCCTGCCCCTCAAGTCTATCCAACTCTTTTCCATTTTCGTCTACCTAATACAAGTCAAAAATGATACTCGTTATAAATATGAAACATGAATCCTATCACCTCCAACTTTTCTCTAAAGGGTAAGGTGGTCCTATCCCATTCGTGAATGCACAATCTACATTGCAATCAGCAGCAAAGCAAATGCTTGATTCCACTCGGACAAAATTTCGGCAGCATCTCCCCACGGTTCTCCAAGTATACGAGATAGACGTTAGCACGCCTAAATATATACCCAAAGAACAATAGGAGACCGTACTGAAATTTTATCATAGTGAAATATTCAAGCATATGCGCTATTGATTGCAATACAGATTTACGCATTCCTGAACTGTCCTCTTTGGACAATTCAAGAATCGATTTTCATACACACGAGTCCAATCACAAATAAATTTCGCGACAAGATTCACATGTGATGAAAATGACTCCCGAACGGGGCTAGGCTTACATGAATGCAATTGCTTACGTACAAAACAATTACCACAATTTTTTTTTTCACGAAGTAATCCCTAAAAAAAAAAAATTGGGCCACGCTCATAATGGCCCTGCTGAAAAGACGCATGAGCACGCAATATAGGAGAAAAGAGAACTGGATGCTCTTCTAGCCAAAACTCATTTAATCTAATACAATCAAATGCTTGAGTTGTCGGACTCACTAGCAAGGTAACATGCTTCCAGATAAAATTGACAACAAATAAAAAAAAAAAAAAAAAAGATTCTATGTGATATTTTTCTTTGACGAGGTAGTAGACTATGCATATCAAATACATTAAAAAGAAGACAGAGACAGAAAAAAAAAAAAAAAAACCATCTTGAATTGCATATCAAATACAAAATCATGTCTCTTAGACTTCTGCACTTTCTCTTAACTCCAAAATTCTATAATTAAACAATATTTAACCCTTTTATTACCCTTATAAATCCTATCTTTCAAATCCTAGTCTCCTTCTCTCTTTTAATCATTCAAAGCTTTCCTACAAAAGAAACCCAAGCAACCCCTAGTTACTGTTCTACTAAACAACCCATAAAGTCCCCCTTTCCTTGCTTACCTAGAGCCTTAAACTCTAACCTTTTTTTACACCTGCTAAAAGCCCTAAACCCAATGTTTTCACCAATGTTTGGCCATAAAAATCAACAAAAAAAATCCTATCAAAATGAAACCAAAAAGAAACTTAAAAAAAATTGAGAGAATATGAGAGAATCATTTTTCTTTTTCATAAACATATCAAAATGAAACCAAAAAGAAGCTTAAAAAAATTGTTAACTAATCTAATCATACCAAACCAACATATCATTTAAAGCAAAAACTAAACTTAAGTAATATTATTATTATTATTTGGTAATTATGATTATTTGAATATAATTAATGTTGAAATTATAGCATTAGTTATGAGAACAATTTTAGGATGAATTTCCAAGTTTCCAATAGTTATCAATCAGAACAATTTAGTGAGGCCCATTTCAAATGTCTATTTCAAGAACTACAATTTCTTGTAGTGTTGGATGTGTATGTTTGGCTTATAGGCAATCAGATAACAGTTATAAGAGCCCCTCATGATAGCATCAATTTTAACACTAAAATGATTTAGTAGTTTCCCATAATTTCAAGTTGACATGACATTATTTGTATACCAGAAGACTTGCTAAATTCAAGCCAAATCTTAACACCTAATTAGTAAATTCCCTAATCAACGGATCAATCCAATCAAACATTTTCTTTTGATGGGACCCACAAGTGGAAATTAGGGTAATACATCATTGATTTAGGGTAATACCCAAACAAGGCCCCACCCCAAACAAGGCCCCACCACCTTGTTAGATTTAACAAAATGATACCAAATGTGGACATCTAATCATCTTAAAGTTAACAAAATGTTTTTGGTCTTCTCATTGAAAAACAAAAAGGAATTCACAAAATTAGAGAGAATAAAACAATAGTTTAGCTTGATAATTTTTTTTAATGACAAAAAACTCTTTTAACTTTATTTTCTATCAACTCTTTGTTATCTTCTTTCTTGATGTTTTCTCATGTTGGCCTGTATTTATCTTCTAAAATCTGTAAATAATTTCTAAGCAAAAATTTATTCATTAACAGGTTCATCATTCTTGGCCATAAACGAATAGATTTTTTATATTGTAATTGTCTACGGATTTGTAAATCAAACCACTATCTTTTTGCGAAGCCTATAAGCTTATCTGCTGCCCAAAAATATTTTTTTTCTTCTAAAAATCTCAAATCATTAATACAATAATCTAAATCATAGACCTAATCATGAAAGCCTTTAAGATAAAAATTACCATCAAAATATGGAATTCTTTCGTAATTGCAAATAGCTTTGTCTTCAAGCTGACATCAAGCAAATCTTCTGTCGCAGTTCCTGTCGACTGGATGGTCTCTAAGGGCATTAAAATTGAGTCGCGTAAGCGTCTGTTGTATAGCACCAACTAAATCGTTAATTTCTGCTAATTGTTGCCCATGTTCATTGATCATCGCTCATATAGCCTCCATCCCACGACGAACATCAATGGGATTTTTGATTCCATCTATACGATTTGCTATTGAGCCAGGCAAATCCTCACTTTGATACCAAATAATGTGGAACGGAAACGTGGAAAGGAGAATCGAACACGTCGAATTTCTTAGTAACAAAGTAACATGGGGATCCTCACCCAACAAGAAAAAAAAAATCTCCAAAATTCGTAATTGAATTAATATTGATAAAAAAGTTCATGATAATGACCTATTGCATCATATTTATATTGTTAAAACATTACTACTTTGACTAGGAAACAAAAACTCTTATTTTTAGACTAATCCTACTACGATAAAGGTTATTAATTTGAATAAGAAACTCCTAATTCCTATATTTTCTATACTAATCCTAATAAAACTAGAAAATTAGGTAAATTAAAAATAAATTAAAATAAAGAACTAAACAATCCTAATACAATTCTAAAACTAATATCATTAATTTTAGAGTACCAAATCTTTCCTACATAAAAAATAAACGAGTTTCAAATTATGTTCAAGTTCAAATTGTTAATTTTTTTAGTCAATCTTGAATAAACTTTCAATTGAGCCGAACTCGAGCAACTTGATTTTTTTTATCTAGTATTAGACTACTTTTAGCTTAATCAGTCGAACTCGAGCCGAGTTCAATTAATTTATGAACATCAAAATATGTTCAAACTTGACTTGTTAATCTTGCTAGCCGATCTCGAACGAGCCTACAACTGAACTGATTATGAGTCGAACTCGAATAGCTTGACTCATTTTACGACCCTAATTACATATGAAATTTTGAATAAAAAAAATGCTACAAATAGTGAAATCTCACTTGAGATTCAAAATTATTTTGCACTGATTAAGATCGATCATATTTTTAATATTCATTGTTTGTTCACTCTAGAAAAAAGAAATTTCATTGTGCAAATTTAATAATAAGCTTGAAAAAATAATAAAATAAGCTTTAAGAGAAACGAAAGAGTGAAGTTTCATTACCTTTTACAAACAATGATATTTCACTGTGTAAAAATAGTGAAATTTATCTCTCTAAATTTTGCTTGTAAGAATAGATATCTACCAAAAAGAAAGAAAAATATTTAAATGGCTCAAATGCCAAATGAGAATCTAAAAGCTAAATAATTTAACCTTTGAAATACCCATTATGACCATGCTCCACCAGCCAAAACATTCTCATTTGTATCAATTAATTGTCTATTTGTCTTAAAATAATGAAATTTCATAGTTGAATCCATGAAACAGTGAAATTTATCTATTTTCTTAAAACAATGAAATTTCATTGTTTTTCATGAATTTAATGAAAATTTCAAAATAAAAACACTTAATTTGGTGTGGGACAAGTAGTAGTTCTTGGGATTGCCACAAACCTTGACGAGAAGGCGTACAACTTATACTAATATTCGTCTAACAAGCTTTCACAACCATTGGTTTCAAAATTGAGATAGTAGCTCAATGGGTTGTACCGACATTCAAGTGAGGATTGTCGACTCGTTGACCGTAACATTTGGCTATGTTTCTTTAGTTTCCTCACTAGCTTTGATAGGTAGAAACAATTTGGTGAACCATTACTTTCGGATGTAATAGTAGTTTATGCATTCGCAATGGTGGTGATGGCTCTGTCACCAACACTAGCACTATCACAGTTGGTTGTTGATGGCTCTTTCACCAACACTACCACTATCACAGTTGGTTGTTGAGGTGGTTAAATAAATGGAAGCTAAAAAAGTGGAATGGTGAGGACCTGACAAAAAAAATGGGAGAACACAGAAGTGGTAATTGCTGGGCACTAATCGGAGATTATTTTGGTCTCAATATCTATACATAAGCCAAGGGCTTGGGAAGGGCTGAATTTTTTGCAAATATATATAGTCGTAGGAGTTGGTCGTTCATAGAGAGATTCAAGAGCCCTAGTCGACAAGGTTTAGGACAAATGACAGAGACAGAGACGGAGAGCCCATTATGGCTTTTGTGGCTTCGCCGATACCACCGTTGGAGTCGCCAAGGCCGTTTGAATCGAAAGACTACTGTCCAAACCATAAGAATATATATGTATTTTTGTTAAGTAACTATGGTCTAGAATAAAGGCAAAAGGAGAGTTAATGCGCAAATATTACATTGGAGGTAAAGTAGTCATACAAAAAAATAAATGTGTTAGCTAATCAGTAAAGGACCTTAACTCAAAAATAGACGTGCTACAAGACTTGTGATGAAAATTTGTTAGGGAGTATAGTCACGCTGACATAAAGTCTATATAAGAAACTTATTACTAATTATCCATATTCAAAATATTATGCAATTAGCTTGGTTACCTTCTCTATTTTAATCAAAATTTTTGAATAGTAAATACTCCTTTTTAGTTAATTAGCCCAATTACAATAGGCATAAATCACACCTTTATAACTCATGAGAACAAACTTACATGGTCCAATAAATGAAATCTTCCAAATGACAGATAGGTACTCTAACCCTCTTTAACAGGAAAAAGAATTATATATATATATATATATATATATATTTGACATAGAACGAAAATGAGTAATAGATACAAGTAGGTCAATATTGACAACGGGATCAATCACCCAAAATCAGAATTAATTCTATAAAAATATTATTAATATCAAAATTCAAATATGTTTTTAATAGAGATAGCCCTATATATAGATATTGAAATTCCTAATTGTGCTAGAATAAAAAAAATCCTATTCAAAATGGAAAACAATAAAGAAAATAGAAAATTCATCAAAAATAACTAATTGGTGATAAGTTCAAATTTAGAAACTAAAGAATCCTGTAAGAACTTTAAAACATATATCCATGGCTTTCCCAAGTATCATATATGTTTTACATCAGACTCTCCCATTTTGAAAATAACTTAGCCTTGTGTTACTTGGATGTGTACTCGAACTCGTGCATAATCCAGTAATAACAATTGAATTATTTTTAAATTAATGACTCAAGGATTTATCTTTTAATATCTTTTATGAAGTCTGAAATTTTAAGCTTTTGTTTTTATGACAATAATTCTCTTATAATAAAATAAGAAAAATCATGCTCTTGGCCCAAAACTATAAATTCAATCTTCTTGTAAGCATCATATATAATCATTCTTTGCAAATTTAGGTACATTCACATTTGTAGCATCGAGTACTTCCATGAAAGTGTCTTACTTCTCTACAACAATAATTGATTTTTTTTTTCCCTTTTTCAAAGAATTTGTAGAATCTATTGGTGTCACTAGATTCACACTTTGATCTTTCAATTGTGAATTTTCTTCTTCTTTTTTTACAATAAGAATAGTGTCTTGATATTAGTATGATCGTTGAAAGATGGTACAATAATCTTCATACGAAAACTCTGAAATTTTTTACCTCTGTAGTATTTGTCATGATTTCTTTGATGTATATGTCTCGTCCAAATTCTACAACCAAATCTTCAAATTCTTCATCACTCAAATCATTCATACATAGAGGTTGTCATTGAGGATGTCTTTTTAGCACAACTATATTAATAGGTTAGACTTGGGTAAATCTTTTGCCATAATTTTTGTTGATTGGAGAGTCTCTTTATTGGCATTGAGACCGGATCCTAGTACAATTGAGTGATCTTGGACTTTGTAATTTGTCACCCCCGCGACTCAATCTCATGACCAATGTTAATAGATTTTTTGATTTCGTCTCCACCAATCATCATCTAATTTGGTAAATCCTTACTCTTATACTAATTGACGTCGCATGAAATGTGAACAATGAATACGAGTACGTCAAAATTTACAATGGAAAAAATCACCCAAAAATAGTACAAATTCTTGAAAAATATTATTAAAATCAAAATTTAAAGATATCTCTAATAAAAAGTTACAACTATATATATAGATATTGAAAGTACTTATAATCTTAAAAGAATAAAGAAATTATATTCAGAATAGAAAACAATAAAGAAAAAAAATTATCAAAAATAACTAATTTGAGATAAACCCAAATTTGAAAACCGAGCCTTGTAATAACTCCTAAGCATATATCTATGGCTTTTACAGGTATCATATCTATCCTACAATAATATTGAAATCTATCCTACACCAAACCATTGTACCCTCTTTTTTAATAAGAAAAAAAATTCCAATGATAAGGTGGTATTGAGAAATTTTATAATTATGCATATTAAAATCTGATATGAAATATGTCACATGTTGAATTTTGATATGCATGATGGCTAACTATAATTTGAGGCCTAAAGCAACAACTACAAATGTCACTTTTTATTTCTTTTTATTTTCATATTTTGAGATGAAACTTTTTAATAAAAATGCAATTTAAAATAATAATAAAATAGTTTATAGAATAAATGTTTTAAGTAATTTAAATATAAATAGAATTCTAATATATATTCGATATTCAATATCTATATATATAGTAATATAAAATTATAATATTGTTTCAATAGGAGATATATATATATATATATATTGAATTAAATTCTAATAAAAATATTTCTAGTAATAAAAAATACTATACTAATGAAATTTACAGATATATAAACTAAATAGTATAAAATAACTTATTCACGTCTTTTTACGTAGACATATAACAATTGATTAATATTTTTCTTGGAAAATTTAGGAGCCTATTTGTATAGAATTTTTGTTGTTCTTATTTAGAATATACTATATATGCAAAGGGCATTCATTTTGCTAATTAGACTTTTATGAGCAACTTCTAGTTTTTACTATATTATATGAATATAAAACTTGGGGCATTCTTTATACGTGGAATCGAAAGAAATTGTTTTGTTGTTTAATGGTAGAGTCGACCTTGACATAATGATGAAGTTTTTTCATATTACTCTACTACTAGACATTTTTCCCTTTAATAGTTTTCAATATTTTTTTTACAAATATGCTTAAAAATATTGTACTTAAAAAATTTGTAAGGTACCACTTGATAATGTTTTTTAAATATTGTTTAAATATGTAGCCTTATTAAGCATAGAGCTAGTCCTAATATGACCATGATGTTTTTCGATATTACTTTACCATTAAATCTTTTTTCCTTTAATAATTTGCAATATTTTTAACTAAGTATGCTTAAAAAATATTAATTTGTGAAGTATTGTTAATAAAAAAATTTAAAATTTGATTATTTTCTTGCTTAAAAACAAAAGTATAAATCAAAACTATGTTAGCGCCAAAGTCTAATTCATGTTGTACAAGTATTCATTCTTCACTCAAATGATTTGAATTTAATTCTTCTTTTTCACATGATTATATATATAAATAAAAAAAATTAATTGTATTTAATAATTATTTCTTAAAACTTAAATCAATCATTACTTAGTGTTTTCTAATCATATCTTCAATTGTACAAGTACACATAAATATTTATATCATTTGATTTCAAACTTATGTCTATCGATAAAAAAAAAAAAAAATAGACTGCAATAAATATATAAGAATATACAAATAATAATTCAATTATACTTATAACAAATTACTCTCATAATAAATTATACCTATTGTTATTATTATTTTTATCAATGATATAAGTTTAAACTTTTGTCTTATAATCCTCTATAAAGACTTAATTTTGCCGAATCCTTTGTTGTCGTCTTGAAATTGCATCAAAATGCATTCATTTTGTTTGTGTCGGATGTGATGACATGTTACGTATTATGACACACCTAACCAATGATACCACATCAAAGAGCTATTCAAAATTTTTTTTTCACTAAACACTGTTTATTTTTCTTGTCGGCATATTCGTAAAATATCTAACCGGAAACCGGAGATAAAAGGCGGGGTGGAGCCTATTCTGACGTCTCCATAAAACACCAAGAATTTGGGTCCCAATTCGAGCACGTGGCAGTCAAATGACCCCAAACTACTGGCGGCCAGTCTTCCCTCCCCCAGTTTGTGCCTTCCAATATACATATATATATATATATATATATATATATATTAGTGAGCTGTGGGCTGAAAATCAAAGAAAGAAGGAAAGAGGCAATAATGGAGGGAATTTTTTTTTTTTTTAAAAAAGCATCAAATTGCAGCATTTGACCATAATTGGGAACGTGAGCCCAACACAGCCGACGCTGGCGACAAATCAACATTTGAATTTCTGTTACGTCGTACTTGATTCCATCTCAACGGCCCAATCCTTTTGGTCGTTGCTTCTTTCATCACCGACTCTGTCTTTCTCTCATATTAACTATTGTCTTGCTATCACTCTAATATATATATTTCTATATCTATATCTGGTTTTGCAACACATACATTTATCCATTTTACACAAGCGTTGCGATTAGAAATTACAATGGAATCGTATTCACACTCTTCTTCTTCCTCTTCAACCTTCTTGTTCTTAAATTCATCACAAGAAGAAAAGAAATCCAGACCACCACAACCACCAGTACCCTCCAGTTATTCTTCACTCCATTCAGTTCGTAAGCTTCCGGCGAAGCCGTGGAAGAAATTCATCGCGCCGCTGCCGCCAACGCGGCCCAGAGTCTACAAGGTGGATTCCATAAACTTCAAGGAACTAGTGCAGAAACTCACCGGTGCGCCCGAGTTACAGTCCCGGCGTCTCCAAAGCGTGGCACCTCCGCCACTTAGCCTCTCCAAAACCATATCTGATACTGACATTAGTACTGCTTCACCCCTACAGCTCCTTCCTTCACCGCCGAATAAAACTCCATTGTCAGCCACCTTTCGTGACTTGATGACTGAAACATTGAACCCAAAACCCCGGAAGTTCTCAGATACTAATTGGGCAGCAGTGATGAGCCCTCTGGGATTCACTTTATCACCATCGTCTCATGCATGGTGTTCCTTCCCTCTTCTAAGTCCAGGAACTCTGTCCTCTTTGGAGCATAGCCCAGTTCTATAGATGATCTTCTGTGACTCAACCCAAGTACTACCCTTAGTCGTCTTCTCTGCTACTGTTTTTCCCCCTCCTAGATTTTGGGTCAATATTGTACAATGAATTCTTAGTTTCTACACCCGTCACATGGTGTATGACAATCTATATGATTTCAATATTTTGTGAAACTTGCGTGAAGCAACGATCACACGCATATAATAGATTCATCGAATAACTTCGCGGGCAGTTCAAGGATGAAGCAAGTTGAAAGGCACATTTTAGTTTCTGTACTTATTTGTTATATGATTGTAATCATGGTCATTTGCTCTGTTCTGGTCACCAGATATAGCATCAGGCCAAATGACCATGAACCAAAGCTGCATGTACTTCATTTTCATTTCTTTATTTGTATCAATATCTTAGAACTATATATCTTCAGATGGTACTTTAGCTTTTAAAATTGTTCTTTCATCTTTATATCAATAAAATGTGCAAATATTGAAATAAATTGAAGTGTAGTAAACTCCCCGGCAGCTCAATTGGAAGGGACTCATGGCAAATCTCTTGAGGTCTCCTATATATCACCTTGGTGCAAGCAATGTCTTAGGAGGTCACCCACTGTAAAATGCAAGTTCTATGTTGAAATTGGAACGGCATGGGACGGATACCTCTCTCAGTTACAGTGCACTACAAGAAAACCTGCAATAGGAACATCAAAATGCATTCTGCAAAGACTACTCGAGGCAGAAGTACTAAAAGAAGGAATGGAATGAAAATTGCTAGTAGGCTTCGTGAAACAAATGCCGTTGTGTAATAATGCGGGTTTTTCTTGATATCCGTGTGGCTGAATGGACTTGAAAAAAAAGCCCAATCTTAAGGTATTATGAAAAATTTAAATCACGAGTTAAATCAAATTTTAACATATATTTTAAACCACATTACAACAGTATCATGTGATTATTTAATTTTAATTAAAAAATTATTTATTATTATATATATGACAAATTATGTTTAAAATATTTATCGAGATCGGAAGAAGTTGCTCCTACCTAATTTGAAGTTAAATATTATTTTATTTTAAATTAGCTTATCATCATGACATTATTCAAGATACATGTTTAAAACTGATTTGTATTATCACTGAATTTTTCAATGCTACCTTAGCATTGAACTTTTTTCTCAAAAAATCCTAAAAGTTTTCAGTAATCAATGTTTTTGAGACTCACAAGATGTGATTATAGGATACCATTTATTTTCTTTTGGGGGATATCTTATTTCCATCCGTTTGTGTCTATTTTGTGCCCACCTTCTCATATAGAATGAGACATTAAAATGTCGTTTTTTCCTTTGGATACTGCCTTCATCTTATTTTAAGAGTTTTTTTAAAAAAAATTAACTTTTTTAGGATTACAATACATTTAATATTTTTACACTTGAGTAGACAGTATAAAATTGCAACATTAAGGTCATCTCCAAAGGAAATAACAAAACTGATATACTACAAAAAAGCAGACCAATCAGCACTTGACACGTATGCCTATAAATCCTGCTCACGTTCGGCTAACTCAGCTCCCACTCAGCCAGTAGCTAAGCGCTCGAACATTTAGGACAGGATGAAAAATCGGAAGTGGCCGAGCATATGCCTCTAGAGCACATACATATTCGAATAAGGATCACGGAGTTAATTATAGGATTCCAGACCAATACTTCAGAGCTCGTCACCGCCTTAGCGGCTACCGAGCAGGGAATAAGGAAACAGTCTTCAACACGGAAACAGTCTTCAACAAGGAAACTACTATCTATGATTATCTCTATCTTACGATACAATACTCCACAAGGTAACTGCAATCTCCGATGATCAAATCCCTATATTCATGGCTCCGAATCCTAATCAACTTAGGAAGGCCACGGTCTATAAATCAAACCCTAAAGGTACGCTTTATTTTCTTGCTCATTCTTTGGCTTTCAATACAGTCTTTTCAATTCAATTTACTTACTTAAGCATCGAAGCGGCTACCGCCGGAGCCAATCCGGTGGTCCTCTGATCCCCTTTTTGAGTGTTCTACAGGTCGCGGAGCCCAGATTTATTGCGAGCCGAAAAGTGCAGCATCAAAAACTATTAAAACATGTGTTTTCAATGAGCCATGTCAGGAAAATGATCTCCAATAAATGAAGCAAACGTAGGTAGCAAATTTGCTATTAGTAGGGAGAAGTAGCAAATTTGCTATCGGAAGAAAGAAGTAGCAATTTACTTTTCTTTATTAAAAATTTGTGGGACCTAAGTGAATACTCAAGATATTTTCGTTTTTATATCAAAAAATTATAGAATCCACTTATTAATATAAATATAAATATAATAAATTAATAAAATATTAAAATTTGTTACTTCTATTAAAGTAATAAAAAGTAAATTTGTATATAAGAGAGCAAAGAAAAACTTTGCCACCTTTTTTTGCTTCAACCCTTGTCAGTGGTCTAAGCTTCTTTCACACTAGCCACACAACACATCAAATTGACAACTAAGGATAAATTGGAAACTTCACAGAATTTTATATATTGATTTTTCAAAATCAACTTTTATTTTAGGACATAAAAGAAATTAAATGGAGAGAAACTTGATGCATGATCAGCACACTGTAACACATCATATTGTAAATACAAATAGATATAAAAATAAAACATTAATGTGTGTTAATATAATTTATTAGTTTCCGGATTTGGTTGCGTTGCTGTTGCCAAACACCGTAGGTTTTTCTTTTCTTATATTGGTACGCTATAAAATCACATCGCCTTAGGGGATTTTCCTTTTGGGCTGCTAAAGCAGGGGGGTCTCATTCAGGTTGATGGTAGTGGTAGCCATTCCATCCTAAACAATAGCCCAAATATAAACACAATCAATTTGTTTGTCGTTACAGAGATCTGGTGTGCTCTTTATATATATATATATATATATATATATATATATATATATATATATATAGAGAGAGAGAGAGAGAGAGAGAGAGATATTGTTTAAATTAAATTTGGACCCATACATTTGGTAAGTTGTGGTGATAAATGGAGGCATTGTGTGCTACAAACTTGTAGTATTATTGATTAAAGAAGCATAAAAATGACAAATTGACGCATTCCAATGGCAAATTAAATTGTGTTCAAAGAAGGATTGTTGATATTGATTTTTCTTGTGTAGTTGTCTTTATACCAAAAATATATAAAGGGTAGATAACTGACTTAGTATTTGATACCCTTTTATGAATATAAAATTTAAATATGGGTGAGCTTTCATACTATATATGATGACTACAAATCAAAGGGCCAACAACAATGGAAACAACCATTTGAAAGTAGTCTATAAATTATTCATCATAAAGTCAACATGACTTAGTATCGTGAGTAACTCAATATCATATCAGTGTTATATTATTTGTGATAGAGATTTAGGATATAATTTTGAAAATTATAACATTGCTCTTACTCGTGTTCTTTCTTTAAGTATGCTTCCCAAATTTTTATTCCAAATTCTTATCGCAATTGATGTGGCAGTGAGAATCACATTAGTTACATAATTTCAAGTATTGCCAGTAATTCAGTGTCACGTCAATGTCACATCATTTTGTATAGAAATCTGAGATATAATTTTGAAAATTGTAACATTGTTCTTTCTTTAAAGTAAGCTAGGTATGTTATGAGAAGTTATTTCATGTATCGTTATAGGCGTGTGATGACCTCTTTGATTTTAATAATACAGAGCGAGCCTCACGTGAATTTCATAAATATAGAAATCAGTGAACTCATCAAATCGTACTCAGAAAATAATTTCTCCCATGAAGAAAAAAAAAATTTAGGGCTTCATTGGAACTAAGACATTGATTTGATTTTTAAATTATAAATTATGGGACTCTCAGAGGAATACCCAAAATATCTAGTGAAAAATAATTAGAACACCCTTAATTGGATTTTGTGCTTAGGCACCATTGATCTATGCTGCAATATTCATAAATAGTAGCATATGACATCAGAACATCATTAATGGAAGAAAATGCTAAGGTTAATTGTGAAGGTTGGACTATCACAACCTGATTGATACATACCTTTCATACCCGTATCACGCATGCAAGTGAAATATACTCACCAATCAACCTTTGCAACTAATTAAACCATTCATCCTAATGAAAATCCCGTATTGAGACCAACAGAAATGTTGCAGAATGGAGGACAAAGACCACAGACTGGAGACATTGAGAGGATACTTGCAAATTGGACGTGCATTAATTAAAATCCTAATTTGTTGAAAGCATCACAAGATACCGAAAAATAGTAATGAGCAAAACCATCAAACAAATTTTCCAAGAGACCGGACCAAGTCAAGAATATGCAAGAGAGAGTTAAGTGCTGGATGTAGCACGTGTTAAAATTACTCTTCCAGATTTCAATAAAATAATTGGGCTGTCGCATCACAGACAACATGTCAACCTAATTCTGCTAAGTTGATCCAAAACCCACCAAAAACAGGGTTGAGGCTTGCAGTGGAAAAACCAACAGAACCAAACTTTAAACCTGTGAGAGATGAATTCAAGAAATTGAAAATCTATACACAGTATGCGATATGCATGATAATTATATTAGAACAGTGTACAACATGATTCAAACCAGAGAAATTTACATCCACCATAGAGGAAAATTACAAATTTCAGTTGGGTACATTTGACCAGTTCCTCAGTATATTTGAGACAGAAATTTCACTTGGGTACATTTAATTGGCAGATTATATCAAAATCCTGAGGTTACTGGCGTTGAACTTTTTCAGAAGAGGATACATCAATAATCTTGCACTAGGCTCCTAGTTATCCCAGTAGTTCCTTAGCTGCGACAAATGCAGAAGAAGCTGATCTCTACCCAAACCGGTCACACTGCTAGTCATGATCCATGGTGGATGTACCCGGTAGTTTTGCCTGATCAGCTCTTGGAAATCCCTGATGTTTTCATCAGGTTTTTTTCCTTTACCCCCTTTCACTTTGTCGCATTTTGTGAAAACAAAAGTCAATGGTATCTGAGTAAGGAGAAAAGGGAGAAAAGCCATGAGAAATGATCAAGGTTTAGCCTTGTGCTGGTAGTGGTAACATTGGTGATAAAGAGAGAGTAAAGGTAGGTAATTAAAAATTAGAGAGAAGCATACATTGTTCCGTCCAAGCCAATTAGCACAGTCAATGTCAATCTTCTGAGGTGGTACACTCGCATCAATTAGAAGTAGAACAGCAACAAGAGTATCTCTGTTCAGAAAGTAGCCTTTGGTGAATGAGGACCAATCCATTCGAGCAGCGTCTGGGGCATTAGCAAAAGCTGTAAACCAAGTGAGCTCTAATAAGATATAGAGCTTAGTTGCACCACCACCAAGCATCAGATTGACTATACCCATTCTACAGTGTCACAAGGTACCAATAAATATAGTTAATGGAAAAGAAATGGGATGCTTAATGGCATCACAGAGAAAACATATTGCTTCTGTCAATTATTTATCCTTTCAGGAAATGGAAACCATTATCAACCAAACTGAAATTTTTCTGATTGGGTGGACAGCAAAATTCATATTAGAATGACGGATTAAAATACATGGAAAATGACAGAAATCAGGAATTTATATCCCCAATATGATGTGTCACTATGTGGTACTATTGGACCACCCACATGATGTGATTTCCAAGAACACCATCACCTCACATTGGGGATACAATTAGGGATCTCTAGCATTACTCAAAATATAACTAGACAAACTGAGAGAAAGTCCTATGACAGTGAGCTACATATCAACATAAAAATCTTCATGTTTACACAACTTACTAACTAGGATGGTCATTCTTGACAGTCCAAAAACGTAAACAGTAAGCTGGACTCATTCTGACTATTATCTGGATTTTATTCTCTATTGTCATGAACAGAGCATGATACCAGAAATTCCAGAAGGTTTCAGATCACAAAATAAATGTTTTTCTTTCCGATAGTAGACAAGGCTAATCAGAAACCCAACAAAAAGTACTGCCACATTTGAACAGTGAAGGACTGCAAAAGGCAGCAAAACTAATAAAGTAAATAACTAAAACCAAATGCCCAAAGCCAAACTGCCCAATTCTGTCTCCAATGCCAGAACGAACCCTATTGGATGACATGAGAATGCATGAACATTAAAACTCTCAACATTCCATACAAAATATATCCACGTCAAAGTGAAACTCTGAACTGTGGTACACACTTCAAAAGTCAAAAACGAGGGGATGTGATTAATACTGGAGTAGTCCTGTCCAAGAAATGATATAATTAAGAAAAGAGACCAGTAGACTACAGCCATCTCCCAACTCCCACATCCATATTGTGATGCAACTTTTTTTTAACTAAACTTTTTTTATTAAAAAATATAAATAAGTATTATTATTATTTTTCGGTAAGTAATATTTGTCTTAAAGACTGTCTGAGGAGAATAAATCCATTACAAAAAAAAAAGGGAGAAAGCTCCAATTAGACTTGTATCCCTCAAAAGCTCTACAAAAGAATAAATACAAGATGGGAGAAATTCAATTACCCAAAAGTATAAATTTATTTTGCACAAAGACAAAAAAAAAAAAATGTAGAGCTATATCCCAAACTTTTCCAACATTACTCTTTACATGATCCCCTAGCCAACCTTCAAAGAATTCACGGACCAATGCATCGTCCAAGAACAACCAAAAAGAAAGTAAAGAAGAGTAGAAAGCACAATAAATAAAAAAAACAATTGATTAACTGTTTTTCCCCCCTCCTTTTGACACATGTAGCACCAATTATCCAATCTAGAACCCTTCTTTTGCAGGTTATTGATTGTCAAAACGGCACTTCAAGCGACTGCCCAACAGAAAAAAGCCGCCTTCATTGGAGCTTTGGTATGCCAAATTGCTTTTCATGGGAAATTTCTAGCTCTTCTTCTAACATGCTCCATATAAAAGGATCTCACCCAAAACTCATCCCCACTTGCCCAACTCAGGGAGTCCTCTTTATCCACTACCATCTTGTACCCTCACATATTCGTGTCGGACACGAACACCCTCAAACACATCCTAGACACGTGTTAGACATGCAAAAAAAAAGTGTATCAAAATTTTCTGAACTTCAAATATGTTATGGACACGACACGTTGAGGACATTTTGGACACGTTTTTTTATTTATTTATTTTTTTGAATTTTTTTCCTCTTTTTTCTCTTCTTTTCCAAATTTTTTTATACACACACAAATATATAAATATATATATATATATATATATTTGTTTTGAAATCTGAATCATGAATGTTGATTATTAAATGAAATTCTAAAATTTTTATTTAATGACTTATTTTGATATATTAATAATATTTACTGTGATTTGTATATTTTTTAGGCTAATTTTGATTGAAATAATATTAAGTTTTATTATATAGTTTATAAAAAAAATATTCAATATGTCCTCAACGTATAAGGGTCTTTACTTTTTTGAAAAATGTCGTGTCTGTGTCCTGTCATATCCGTGTTTCTGTGTCCATATCCACGCTTCTTAGGTTCTCTATAGGCACAAAACTTACTAATGAGGTTAAATATTTTGATTAATCTTCCTTTTAAAAATATTAATTGAAAGTATTTCTATATCCAAAAACATAGTATAACATATTTTCCTTTCCCCCTCTCTCCTGGGCAGAACATAATTCAATAATACTTCAAAGCATAAGAGAGCACAATCCATTTTATGTAAAAGCCCCTTTCAATTATGTGTTAAAACTTCTCCAAATATATATATATATATATATATATATATATGTTTTTTAAAACTCCATGAATGTGGTCAAGCATCATTATTAGTTATGCATTTCTCTTAATCAATCGGTTCTATTGATCTGAAATAATAGCACAAGCTTATGAAAAGGGGAAAAAAAAGATTTTGGGGTTTATCTCATTTTTTGTGTCAATCTTTGTGAGGTCAGCATTTATATTTCTTTCAAATTTCTTTGAAGCCCACCAAGTTAATCCTAAGAAGCGTGTTTGGAGGTGCAAAAATAGTTCAAAGCATCACTTTTGAATGCCTTCGTAGCATATACTTCTTAAGATCATTTTTCATTTAAAGTTTCCAAGGAGTTTGGATATATGCCTTGTTTCAAGGCAAGCCTTAACAAACCTTTTTAAGACGCTAATACAAATACACAGATATATATAACCCGAGTCTGGTAAGATGATTTTTCATGATTTGATTACATTCAAAGAAAGAAATTTACAAAAGATCCAACTTGTAATTGTTAGTGCCTCTTTGATGTTATAGATCATCTTACGTTGAAACGATACAAACATGCAATTAAGAAAGAATTTGGCTGAATATTGATTTCTAATTTTCTTCACCAATCATGTTACCAAAAGAAAAAAGTACCCATGAATAATTCTGCACTTGAAGTACATATTTGATGGAACATTAATTCTAAAGAAGACTATCTGTTTTGGAAGATAGAGAAAGAAGACAAGTTATCAATGAGATGGTTTTAATTGGCTTTAGTTCACAGTAAGATCTTCCAGTTCTGTCGGAAGGCTATTTGGTGTACTAAAGCCCTTGTGAAGGTAGCTTTTTTGTGTAAATGGTTGCTTGGGATACCATCAATGGTTATTTTACACAAACGAGGTTGCCAATGGACATACCAGTGCTACATGTGCAAGGAAGAGGTGAAAACTTCCAGCCACCCCTTTCTCCATTGTAGGGTTGTGAGGGACTAATTGAGCCTCCTTGTTTTGCTTTTTGGATGTTCCTGGACTATGATTGAGTTGTTGAAAATTTGGAGAGGGACAGCGTTAGGAGAAGTTCAAGGAAGATTTGGGATATGGTGTTGTTATGTCTCTTTTGATGTCTTTGGTGCAAGAGAAATAATAGGATTTTTGAAGGCATTGAAAAGCCTTCTCTCTTTTTTCAATCAGTTTGAAACACCTTCTTGTAGATTGAAAGATGCTTGTTTAAAGACTTTATACTTTTGGGTAGTTGAATCTTACCTTTATTTGTTCATTCTTTTGTAGAGTTTTAGGGAGACACGAGTTTATAATTGTTTGCCCTCTTCCCTTCTTTTGTATGCAGCTTCACCTTCCTCGGGCATTTTTTTTTAATGCAATACTTATCAAAACTAAAAAATAAGAAATCCCATTAATTACCAATGGATATGACTTCAAGTAGAATTGAATTGCAATAAAGAGTTCCTGTAAATAACCACTTGTAGTTTTAATTTAAGGCTTAGTCGATTGAGTTCTATTTTTTTTTATAAGTAAAAGGTATATTATAGAAAGTGCCCCCCCCCCCCCTGAGAGAGAGAGGAGGGGGAGGAGGAGGAGGAGGAAAGAGGGGGGGGGGGGGGGCACAATCCTTAAAATACAACCTACTCTAACTTTGCAAAGGTCTTAACGAACCCAAAAAATCAACTATAAAAATAGCATTTATAGAAAAGGCCTCCTTAACTCAAAAAAATAACGAGCGCAAAAAAATGATCTTTAAAAGATGCAGCTGGCAACTCTAAATCTTCAAAAAAACCCGCCTATTTCTTTCTTTTCATATGCTCCAAGTTTTTTTTAGCCTCTTTCCCTATCTTGCACCCTAACCAAATCAATAGAAGCTCCCCAGTGGTCCGTGGCATGACCCAAGAAAAACCAAAAATAGCAAAAATCATATCCCAACAGTCATGCACTGCTGGACTGTAAATAAGCACATGATCAACCATCTCTTCCTCTCTCTTACATAAGCTACATCAACTCACCATTTGAAAACCTCTCTTCTTCATATTATCTATTGTCAAAAAAGATTTCCGAGAGGCCTCCCAAGCAAGAAAAGCAACTCTAGGAGGCACCTTTGAATGCCAAATGATGTTCCAGGTAAAAACAGAGTCCTCAAAAACTGTCAAGCTTCAATAGAATGACTTGACTGAAAAAGGCTTCTTGTGCCCCCACCATCTTGTCCTTCCTTCTAGAAAATTCTGAACTTTGAAGCATGAATGTTCTATTTTGGGTCACGTATCAATGTCGGACACAGGACACGCTCCGGACACATGTCGAACACGTTAAAAAAGAGTACCATTTTTTTTATTTTTCAGGAAGTCGGACGCGTTGGGACACACTCCGACCACGTTTTGGGGTCAGTGTGTAAATTTTTTAAAAACATTTGGGGTTCTATACGTTATTTTAAAAAACATTAGGGGGGGGGGGGGATTATAATTTTCATTAATACTCGTCTTTTTTAAGTCTGCCCCTTATTTGCACGATCAAAGCAAGGAAGGAAAAAAAGAACAGATGCATATTTGCGTGAGAGTGTGAGTGAGCCCTAGGTCTCTCGACCATCACCGATCGTCCCTATCATCGCTGGTCACCGCTGCATCTCCATTCATCCAAGCGCTAGGTATGGGTCTTCTCCTCTTCTTCTCTGTCTCTTCTTCTCTTTTTCTCCTCTTTCTCCTCCAGTCCAGCCCATGTGCTAAGTTTTATTTTTTTATTTTCTTCTCTTCTTTTCTCCTCCTCTTCTTCTTTTCTTCTTCTCCTATTCTTTTCTTTTCTCTGTTCAGCCGAATACTATGTGCCCCTGTGCTCCCTTTTTTGTTCTCTTTTCTTATTTTCTTCTCTTCCCCCTCTTCTTCTTTTCTTTTCTTTTCTTCTTCTCCTCTTCTTTTCTCTTCTCTGTTCACTGCACTGTCCCGAAACCCTTGTCCAATAATTTTTTTTCTTTTCTTCTTCTCCTCCTCCTCTTCTTTTCTTTTCTCTTCTCTGTTCACTGCACTGCACTGTCCCAAAACCCTTGTCCAGGCTTTTTCTATTTTTTTCTTCTCTCCTCCTCTTCTTTTCTTCTCCTCCTCTTCTTCCCTCTGTTCAGCAAAAGCCTCTCTGTCCCAGTCCCCAAATTTTCTTATTCCCTATTTTTTTTACTGCAAGGGGAAAATTGCAGAGAACAATAATAGCTGCCCTCTGTTTTTTTAATAACAGAAAAAGGGGGAAATTAAGCTAAGCTAAAGCTGTGAGACTCCACCCAGTACTCCCACTTAGTGCCACTGTGAGTCTGTGAGTCTCCTTCCCCAATTTTTATTTATTGATTTATTATTTGCAAAAGAAAACAATAATGTTTGTTGCTGGATAGTATTAGAAATAATTGTTGTTTGTTGATTTATTAGGCACTTTTTAATTTAATCAATACTTATCCTAAAGAATATCTTAGAAAAATATTGTGGCGATTTGTGAATTTTTATGCCAATTTGGTTTAAATATGTTAGGATTTAATTTTATGATCATATAAAAAAAAAAAAAATCAATGTTTCCTTAATGTATCGTATCCTATTTTTTTGAAAAATGACGTATCTACATATCCGTGTTGTATCTGTGTCCGTGTCCGAGACCGTGCTTCTTAGGTTCTAAATATACGAGAGAAAAGCACCTACCTCTTCAAATTCCCAATCAAAGAACCCTTTACTAAATCTATGATCCCAAACCACCTCCTCCCCCACCCTCTAAGCACACTCTCTCACCCAAACTCCCTTATTATAAGTCAATCCATATAAAAAAGGAAACCTCTCCTTTAAGGACACCTTCTCACAACAAACATCTTCCCAAAACTTCACTCTAGACCCTTCTCCTACATCAAACCCAACCTTCTTCCAAAACTCCCTCTACCCTCCCCTATAGCACCCCACAACCCCTCCACACTACTAGAACACCAACCCCCTCCTCACACCCATACTAGGCAACAATTACCTCCTTCCACAACTCCCCAAATTTCCAAAACCACTTACTCAGAAGAGTTTTGTTGAACAATTTCAAATCCTTCACTCCCTATTGGCCTCTTCACCTTATCCCAATTCACCAAACAACCCCCTCATGTCCCCACAGAAAATCTCTCTGAATTTTTACCAACTTCTTACTCACTGAAATAGGAATGAGAAATAAAGACATGAAATATGTGGGCTGGTCTCCCAAAGTATTCTTCACAAGAGTAAGTCTTAACTTAAAATTTATTTATTTATACAAATAAACTTATTTATTGAATATTTGTGCATGTTTAAGGCATATACATCATATTCATGATAAATGATACTAATTCGTGATAAATGACATAATAGATATATACTATTTAATATCCACGAATTAGATAATTTGACACAAATTACATATAAAATAAAAAGTAAAACAAATAGCGATTTAAACATATTATAATTAGTAACTTAGTATTAAAATAGTTATTTCTCTACACTTTATTTCCCCTACTACTTTTCTATTGTTTTAAGAAAAATAATAGAAATATATCTTCTTATAATTTTGAGTCTTAATCTTTGAAAAGTAAATGGATATTATTTTTTACTAACTTCTAGAATTATTATTGATATAAAAGAAATGTTTCCTCTGATTCGGTATGTTTCCACGGAAACAATTTTGCTTCCATGGAAACATGTGAATTTCGATATTCTACTAGTGTTTCGTTTCGGTTCCCTGAGAAACGGAAACGTTTCGGCCGTTTCGATGGAAAAGAAACGAAACTTTGATCCTTGGTCTTCCTCCCTTCGAAAGAAACTGTCCCTTCCAGCCCGTCAGTCTTTGTTGAAACTTTTCCACCACAGGATCCCACACCCCACAAGATCTCATAGAAGCTGCTTCATCATATTATATTAAACAATCATTTCAAAACCAACTTCAAAGAATATCAGCACTAATGCTATTTTCCCCATTTTCACTGTAGATCCATGACTTGCCAATTAAACAAACCACTCAATAATGGCTAAGAAGCTAAAAATTCATAAGTTTTAGTCGTAGCTTGAGTAATTTACATTCTTTCCAGTATCCCAATGAACACAGCATGAGACTACGATTAAATCAGGGAAAAATGATTCACTGCCCAATAATGCCCCCTTCCAAAAGTCACTCACATTTTTCCCAATCCTGAGAAGATCCAATAGCTATATCAACAAAGTAAAAAGGCCTTCAAGTCTATATACACAAAGATGAAGCACCTCTTGTATGAAGTGCTGAGTTGTGGAAGGATAGCAATTGTACTAGGTGATTTTGTATATACGTTCAACATGATGCGAAATGTATCCTTACACAAAATCATTGAGACAAATTCAGCTCTATTATTTTTCCCTCTAAAAAGAATGGCCCTGCTAATTGAGTTTTGCATCTTTAGCAGTAAATACACCAAAATGTAGTTGTAGCTAATTTCAAATACTCTTTAACTTTAGTGAACTTTAATGCAGTCAGCCATGCCGACTTCCATAAACCAACTTATTAGGCATGAATCCATGTGAGAAACCCCAACCCAGTGTTTACACCAAAAACAAAAAATAAAAACTGTTAAAAGTACACCCACACCAAAAGCTTGGAAACAATTGAAAAATTCAAATATTGTCATAATAGTTCAAAAAATTATAATCCATGCATATATTCAAATATCAGCTACTATGGCTGATTTTAAAATGCGTCTGCTTGATAAATTTCTCAACTTAAAGTTCATAATCCGTCCGAATTCATAGGTAGTTATAACAAATAAAGAAAAAGTATATGATTCCTACTGTGAAGTTGCCAAAGGATAGTAAAGGCTTACCCATAACCGGGCAGATCCACAATGTACCAACATCTTGTTGACTATGAAATGATTGATAAGTTGAGTCTTTCCTGTGCAAATTAACACATAAATTAGCTCTTATCACTCAAAACTAGCAATCCAAAACTCAATTAAGATTTTACAAACTCATTTATACCTGGTTTCTTAGAAGTGAGCGCAACTTCTTTCTTGCGAACCAGAGCGTTAATCAATGAAGACTTGCCGACATTGGACCGACCGAGCATGGCAAACTCGGGCCGGTCGTCTTTGGGACAATCCCTGGGCCGACTGCTACTCTTGACGAACTCCACCTCCTTTATTTTGGCATCACCGACATACGGTCCGAGCACGATGTTAGATCCTGGTAGGATCATGTCCTCAGTGACCTCGTCCGGGTCGAGCCCAGGCGGCACAAAGAGGACTTTTCGTACGAACTTGGCGGTGTCGGAAATCGGCGGTTTTGAAGTGTTTGTGGCAGAGGCATGGCTAGAGGAACGAGAGTTGGAGTTGGGATTAGGAATAGGGATTAGGGTTTTGACGGGTGGAATGAGAGAGGGAGTTGCGAAAGGAGAGAGTGAACGAGGGGTTCCTTCGAGAAGGAGAAGACGACGATAACAGAGAAGCGAATTGGAGATTGAAAAAGCGAGTCCTCAGTAGCATTGTATTGTATCTGTTAAGATTGCTCGCTTTGCAAAACGGTCTCCAAGCTTTAACAACGACGACCCTCTGGTACCAAAAAAAAGGTGGTGACGGTCGGCGATGAAGAACGGTGGTGACGGAGAGAGAAAGACGCAGAGAGCGTCGTCTGAGAGAGGGAGGGATGGAGGGATGTGAAACTCTTACTGTGCAGATGATCGAAAGCGATGTGCGTGGTTACATGGATGACGAGCACAGCAACAACAATGGCGAATTGCAGGTAGACAAAGAATTTTGGCTTGGACAGCAGTGGAAGAAAACGAAACAAATATTGGGTTTTAGGTTTTTTGTGAGATTTACATAGTACGGAAGGCGCCCAAAAGATTGATTAGTGTTTTTATGTGACGAAGGAGACGGCCTATTGCTTTGGAGCAGTTTTGGTAATTTACAATGAGGCCTTCAAGAGATTGAATTTAGACCAAAGTAAAATAGCGAAAATTGTACAAGAAATTTGAAGAAATAATTTTCCAAGTTTTGAATGGATAATGTTGATACAAAGGCTTGAAAAATGTGTAGTGAGAAGGTTATGGAAACTACATTTGTAAAAACATTTCTTTTTTTCATAATTTCTAGTTGATTTTGTTACTTCTTATGTAGTAATGACTACTAATTGAATAATTAAAAGAATTTACAGGTTAACATGTTTGGGAGTGAATCCGGTGATAATTTTTATCTCTTTCATGGACCTTTGATTGAACTATTCTATTTATAATTACCCACTGTATTGATTGTAGACTGCTATACTATCTTGATGTTTTGGAGGGATGTAGAAAATATTTGGACAAAATTAATTTGAGGGAAATCTGAAGAAAATGGCTAGAAATTAAAATAATAAAAAAGAAATGGTGGGAAAATTCGGGAGGGAATGAAAATAATAGAAAAAATTTGGGAGTGAATGAAAATTAAGAATGAAAGAGGTTTGGAAGGAAAAAGAAGAAGGAAAATGATTTTTGAAAGGAAATGACATAAAATAGCTTTTGGGATAAGGTAGAAATTTTTAAAAAAGATTTGAGTAAAAACTTAAGTGATCATTAGAGAATATCAAACTCAAATTCACATTTTACTCAAATTTTAAGTAAAATTTGGGTTTGAGTATAAGTCATCACTGGAGATGGCCTAATATGATTTTTTTTTAAGGTTGATGATAAGATTAGGGGGATTGATTAATACGTCCATAAAGTGTTTAATTAGGCTGATTAAGTAATTAGCATAAATTCAATTCAAAATATTTTAACTCAATTTTTTTTAAATATTTTGTTATAAAAAATGCCCTTTTATGTCAAAATAGGGCAAAACACAAATCTTGTCCCACTAATCATAATCACCAAATTCTTCACAACATGCATTAGTGGAAGATTTCACAATCCAATTGATTGCTCCATGAAATGAAATGAAATCATAATAAGCTTATTTAACTTGAAACAATTACTCGCAAATAAGATGGAGACAATATTTCTTAATAGATGTTTGCTAAATTTTGAAAATCCCATAAATCAATAACAACTCATAATCACTTGCAAGGGAAAAGGCTGATGAAGAACGAACATAAAGGGGAGCTAAGTTTGTGGGTGGCATTGATTATGACATAGGAGGAGTTGACGTCGGTGACGGGTTTGAAGGAGGGAGAGGAATTGGGTCGAAGAGGTTCTACATGGCGATTGATGGTGCTGTGAGAGTGGTGAGATTGAAATGACATAAAAGCTAGGCTTTGTCGAGGGGGGGGGGGGGGGGGGGGGGGGGGAGAGAGAGATTTGATGCAACCAAAATTGGATTCTCATAAAAGGATTTAAAACTCAACCAATTAGGGAAGAACTTATTCACTCTAGTGGGGAAAGTGGCCCAACGATCTCTTCTTGGAGTGTTAGAGAGAGAAATGGGATTTGTAACAAGGGTTTTAAAAAGATAAAATAGGCAGAAAATTAAGTATAAGTCTCTTACATGTATGTATATACATTCATGTAACATAGGAGAGAGGGAGAGAGATAGCCATAGAGTGCCACCTAGAGCCAGATACATGTGTTTGTATGAATACGTATATGATATATGTGTATTTTTAAGTATACATGCATGTAGGCGTGTGTAGAGAAAGAAAGGCAAAATACATACCGTTGACCTTTTAATAATAAAAAATTAAGGACAAAATTGTAAATGTACAATTTTCATTAACACTGTTAGTGTTAACAAAGGAATGCAGTGTAACTAATCAAATTAGAGGGGTATTATCTATAATTATCAGAATTCTCAAGGGTGGTAAGTATAATTTACCCCAAAAATATCCAATGTAAGTTTGAAACACAGAAGAACAAATTTGTCTCGATTGTGATACATTGGTTGGACCAAACTATTGGTTCTATAATATCTTACAATCCTCCTCGCAATATCACTTGTTCAACCTTCCATCTCATATTTGTTTGAAGACTTGTGAGTAAGACTAATGAGGCTCACGAAGCATGGTGTGCAATTGTGGTATAGTCATCCTGTCATGACACTCTTTAAGGGACAATCAAGCTCTTATGGCAAATGAATAAAAGGTTTTCACAACTCTAAACGTGACACTTTCAAAGCCTTTCAAAATTGAAAGATTCTCTGATTACCTACTACTTTGAATATTAGTAGAATACTTGGAAACTTGTATATCCCATATGGAGTCCAATAGTTGGCATGTGGTTAACCACTATAAATGCCCCTCAATTATCATAGTAAAGGTTAATAACCGACTCCCACCAACTACTTACTAGAAAGTTGACTTTAAAATCTTCTACCACTCTGATTATTCGTACCTAGGATATCACATTATATTTTCAGAGATTTGCTGATATAGAACAGATTGCAGAAGAATCCCTAGTGCAGCAGAATTCCTAGCACGGGATTGCGTGCAATGTCAACGTGGTCAGAATTGCGTGAAATTCGGTTGTTGGCTTGGAATCGATGTGTTGATCAGTACTCATTGCTTTGCAATGACCTATGCCATTTGTTGGGCAAATTCCTTCGTTGTGGACTTCAAAAGCGCGTTTTTGTATTTTTTGTTATTTATGGTAATAATGTGCGGCTTAATTTTGGGAGCTATAGTTGACGTTTGGAATTGTCCTTTTAACAGACTACTGTTTAAGTTTAGGATTTTTTATTTATGCTTTTAATTAAAATATTTTTGTTTTTGAAATTTTTCGTATTTTTCCTTATTTTAATTATTGCTTTCCTAGTCCTAGTCGAATTAAGTTTTGCTGCCTATATAAAGGCTGTTCTTTCATTGTAAGGTTAACTTTTGATTCAATAAAAATATTTTTTTTCTGAGATCTTATTCTCTGGGCTCGTAGATTCGAGTGTGTTACTTTTGTTCGTGGATTCGGACGATTTTCCAAGAAACAGACGGTGTCTTATTTCTTCACAAGCTTCCGCTACGTCATTTGCCCCCCTCTTCTAGAGTCTCTCTCATTTCAGTTATGACTGACCATTATTTTCTCTCTATCCCTTTACCTCAAGAATCCTATAAGTATTTGACTTGGAAGACTCCATGTATAACTCTCATATCTACACTTCATCATAACTCTCACGGCCCCTAGAACCCTCAACACATTGTATAAAGAAAACATTATTCATCCTTGTTCATATCTGTATGGGATCATATATTCATTATCAATCCAAAATTAAAAGCAACAAAGTTACAAAATCCAACCGGTTGTGGTTAATTGTTATTTCCATCAAAAAGTAGTGTAACCAATGGATCAATTAGTGGTGGCTCATTTAGGACTTCAAAATTCACTTGGTATATCTTGTTGATGATGTTATGAGACAACTTCTTGCAATGATCGTTCCAAAAGTTTCTTGTAATAACATATTAAAAATTTTAATTTAGGTAAAAGTGTAAGTACTAGAATTTAGAGACCTATTATGAATATAGAAAATAATGTGAGGATACCAACTCCTAATTGTGTGATTTTTTTTTTAATTTTTTTGCAAAATATGCAATTTTCAATTTTTTAGGAGGAGGGGGACAAGGCAGTCCTTAGCGCCCTGCCTTTGCCAAGGCTCTTTGTTAGCCCATAGTTCCTCAGCCGCAAAATATGAAAAAATAGCTATCAACTCCATTGATTAAGTGGGTGCTTAGGTGTTTTTAAAAATGCAAAATAAAATAAAAAGTGTTTAGAAAACAAGTAATTCAGAATTATATTTTACAAATATGTTTGTATCTATTTTAAAAATTAAGCAAATGAACACAAAAGGAGTTTTAAAAATTTAAAACAATGAAGGACATTTTTCGAGATGATTTTAATAGACACAAATGCAAAATAGAAGTGCAAAAATTATCTTAAGAAAACCCTAAAGCAAAAAAATGAGAGGAAGAAATTACTTGGAAAAAAATCAAGAAACAATCTCTCTCTCTCTCTCTCTCTCTCTCTCTCTCTCTCTATATATATATATATATATATATTTAACTCTTTAATTTGAAAATGAAGATTTTCAAATTTGTGTATTATTAACATCTTCCTTTTCTTTTCTTTTTCTCTTACTAAACCAAGTACATGGTCCCAAAACAACATAAATAAGATCCTAACATCCTACATCTCTTTCAAAAGAGTAATTTATTAAAGGTTAATCTTTTTTAAGATAAGATATAAATACATGCAGTTTACGTATCCTTTCAAAAATTATACCAACATTCCTCGAAATTAGTGTTTCACTAACATTTTTTCCGATTTATTAATTGACCATCAATTGACCAATTTACCCTTAATAAACATTAAATAATAAAAATAACAAATATATTGGTATTGATAAACAAGCAGTTTTGCTCCTAATCTCTATCTCTATATAAGTCCATACATCTTTTTATTTAACTTAAGTAGGTGCATGTGGCTGGAAGTCACCATTGACGACATCACCAAACTTCCTAAAACTTCATTTACAACCAGCCACCTATTTATCATGGCTATCTACTATAGCCTCTTTTTTATTCTCTTTGTTTCTCACTCTAAAAATATAGAATTCTTGCTAAGTTTATCAACCCACTTCAGAAACTCAATTAAAAACCATCTTGATCATCACTGGAATCTCTATAACCTAGTTGGTCTTGGAAGCCACCTCTGGTCCTCTACCACCTAATTAATCCATATCACCTAGTTGCAAAAATACCAACCTGTAGCTTCTTAATTTATGCCAATCACTGCCATAATAATACATAAAGACATGACCCAATATTACTAAGATTACAACGCCTCCCAATATTAGAAACATGACATTCTTGAGAGAATGAGTGATGGAGGAGACATTTGTAAAGACACAACCAACAGTGGAAGAAGGTACAAAGATTACAAGTCCAACCATTCAGTAATACTATGCTGATTTAAAATTTTTACCAAAAGTATTTACACAGTTGATGTGATAGTATTGTAGTAGTTTTACATCACATCATAATGTTATATAAAACCAATACAATACTGTCACATCAAATGTGTAAACATTTTTGGTAAAATTATTGGGTCAACATAGCATTACTCCCAACCGGTAGTATAATTTTCAGTTAAAGTTCTTTTATGATGATGTGTCATTAATTATTTTTTTAATTGATAATTTTTTTCTTTTAAAATAAATATCTATCTATGTGATGTACCAAAAAATGACAGCCCAACCCGAGCTTGACACGCATCTAGGTTCTTTTATGTGTAGGTCAGGAGACTGACAGAACAATTCAGATCTGACGTTAAACAGATGGGTGCGGGCCTACCATACCGAGCAATGCGTCCATGGGGTACCGAGTTTATCACTACCTTGCTTACCCTACTGACCTCAAAACAAGGAAACAAAATGCAATATGGAAATTGCCATTTTCAAATATATTCTGATCCCTATTTTCATGAAGATCAGAACGGAAATTTCCATCTCCAGATAGCTGCGAATCCCGAATTTCATGGCTCCAAATCCTAACCGATCTCGAAGACAAGCAGCCTATAAATACAGCCCTAAGGTACAGTTTTGAATTACAATCATTTATATTCTTTCAATTTTAGTCTCTCTTTTACTTTCACTGACTTTATTATCAAAGCGACTACCACCGAAACCAACCTAGTGGCCCCTTGATCCTTTTTCCGAGTTCGTGACAGGCGACGAAGAACAAAGCCCCACTAATCAGAAAGTACAACATCAGTTTGGCGCCATCTGTAGGAAACGACAATCATTCTTGTAAATTTTTTCAGTCAGAAGCAACTCCTTTGTTTCTGAGAAGCTATGGTGCCCAATCTTCGTCCAAGGAAAGGTTCCTAAAACCCCTGAAACCATCCTTCGGCTGAAAGAGAAAGGGGGCAAACTCTCGATCATGTACAACAACAACTTGATCGGATTCAACGACAGTCTAGTTTGATGCAGGAGCAGCTCTTTGCCATATCCCAGGTTTTGGCCTTAGTGGCCCAAAACCAGCAAAACAATCCTATCCACCTTCCTCCAAGCGCAACTAATGAAGGGATTCGACCTCCTGCCACCACCACGGGTGGAGGACCTCCTAATGCGGAGACCCCCAATGTGCAGTCGGTGCACCCCCATGGTACCACTCACATAGGGGGTGATCCCCAGCCATCAAACGCCCTAGGAGGGGAGATTCATGTCTTCCATCTTGCTGTCCATTACCAAAGTAGGACAAAGATTCCAACTCTGGCAACCTTGGGGACTGATCCAACGCCATCTGAGTTTCAGCCCACGCAAGTGCCAGTTCCCCTAGTCCAAGGAGAGCAATGTCCCCCTGCCACTAATGGGCGAAATCCTCCTTTCCATATCGGGACCGAGGCTGTAGGACAAGCTCAACAACTCCCAGTTCCCCCTAGGGTTCCTCAAATGGTGGATGAAGTAGTAGACTCTATGGAGTAAACCATCTTCACCAAGGGGACCTGCATCCCTTTAGAGCAGGATGAACTAGCGAAGTTGCTCGGAAGGTTCGCCACTCCATTCACCTCTACCATAATGGCGGAAGAGCGGCCCAAAAAAATTATGGTCCCGAAGTCCACCCTGTATGACTGGTCGGAAGATCCCAAAGACCACCTCTCCCACTATCAGCACATGATGGCTCTGCATGGGGCTACCGATGCCTTCATGTGTCGTACATTCGTAACGAGCCTCAAGGGTACCACTTTAAAGTGGTTCCACAACCTTCCTCAACAGTCAATCATCAACTTTTATGAACTCAGCAGGTGGTTCCTTAACCGATTCCTGACAAGCAGAAGGTTAAGGAAGGGTCCATAATTTATGCTAACTATAAAGCAATCCAAGGGGGAATCACTCCGAAAGGCCAAGGAGTAGGCTCAGAAGGATGAGTATGCCTAGAAGAGAGATTCCGGCACAACCAAAAGAGGACTAAGAGTCCTGATAAAAGGGGCAGCACCCAAAGCTCAGAATAACCCTAACTTTAGGAGGTACGGAACATTCACACCTCTGAATGCGTCCCTTCACTCACATACTCTAATAAGTGCAAACACGTGAAGATTTGAGGTGGCCGAATCCATTGAAAAGTAGTCCCGACTCTAGGGATTAGAGCAAGTACTCTAACTTTCATAAAGACCACGGGCACACCATTAATGAATATAGAGCTCTCAAAAATGAGATTGAGCAACTTATCAGAAGAAAGTGTCTGTGGAAGTTCATCAGACAAGAAGGTAGGCAAAATCCCCGTAATGATAGACATTAGCAAAGAAGGCCAGAACAGAGGCCCAAACAAAGAGAGGTCCGAAATGAACAGCCATGCCAAAATAATCAGGTCATCTTCGTCTTCCATGCCAACAACTCGATGACCGAGATGTCCAACTGAGCTAGAAAATGTTATGCTCGGGAAGCAAGAGCGGAACCCAGCGTCCTCCAGATCTCCGCCATTGAGAAAAGGCTAAGGTATGCACCTTACATTCAATTCTCAGAGCTGGATCTTGTTAGGGTACACTACCCCCATAGTGACGCCCTCGTCATTTTGCTCAAAATTATGAATTTCGAGATCAAGGGGGTTCTGGTCGACATAGGGAGTTTCACCAATGTGTAATTCTACGAGCCCTTCTGGCATATGAAGCTTAACACCTGTGATCTCAAGGCCACAACTGCGGTAATGGCAGGATTCAACGGGAACCTCAGCACCCCGCTGGGCAAGATAGACTTCCCGACCACAGTGGGAGAGGAGGATGCTCAGAAGACGTTGATCTCTGAATACATGGTCCTAGACTCCAACTCTCCCTACAACATCATCATCAGAAGGCCATGGCTCCATCAGATAGGAGCAGTCACCTGACCCCCCATCAGTGTCTAAAGTACGTCCATCAAGGGCTGGCGTTGAAGGAAAAAGCCCACAAATAGCAAACACAGCATCCTCATGAAGAACCTTTCGAGCTTCACAAGATTGAGGAGTGCCCCTCCGAGATTGAGGAGTGCCCCTCCGAGATTGATGAGCCATTAAGCCCTAGGGGGAGGGATAGCCGGGCTAAACCGACGCAGGAGCCCATCAAAGTACTGGTGAGTTCTGAAGGAGGGGAGCGCCACTTACAACTTGGTCCAGATCTGTCCCCGTCCGAGCATAAAGAGATCGTTGGATTCTTGAAGGACAATCTGTCAGTCTTCGCATGGGAAACCAAGGATATGGAAGGGATAAATCCTGATCTCATCTCCCACAAGCTAATGACTAACCCAAATCACCCTCCAGTGAGGCAGAAGAGGAGGACCTTTGCCCTTGAGCGACAAAAGATCATCAACGAAGAGGTCTAGAGGCTACTGGATGCTAGAATGATAAGGGAGGTATTCTATCCAGAATGGCTCGCCAATACAATTGTTGCCAAAGAAGAACAACAAATGCCGATTTTGTGTTGATTATATAAACCTCAATAAAGCCTGTCCCAAAGACAGTTTTCCTCTCCCAAGAATCGATCAGTTGGTCAACGCAATCCCAGGACACCAGCTTATGAGCTTTATGGATGCATATTCAAGGTACAACCAGATTCAGATGTACCCTCAAGATCAGGAAAAGACAACCTTCATATTCGAACAAGGTCTCTATTGCTATAGAATGATGCCGTTAGGTCTGAAGAATGCTGGCGCCACGTACCAGCGGTTGGTGAACAAAATGTTTGACTCCTTAATCGGCAGCACCATGGAGGTCTATATAGATGACATGTTGGTCAAGAGCTTAAGGAGGAACAAGCATTTTTAGCACTTGAGTCAAACATTCAGCCTACTGAGGCGACATAAGATGAAGTTGAATCCCTCGAAGTGCACCTTCAGAATCACTAAAGGAAAATTTTTAGGTTTCTTGGTCTTTCAAAGGGGAATTAAGGCAGACTTCTCACAAATTAAAGCTCTGACCGAACTGGAATCTCCAAGAACCAAGAAAGACATCTAGGGTCTGAATGGGAGGGTAGCAGCTCTGAACAGATTTATCTCCATATCTACCAATCAGTACCTCCCGTTCTTCAAAGCCTTAAGGGGAAATAGAGCTGTGGAGTGGACCCCTGAGTGCGACAGGGCCTTCCAGGAGTTAAAGTAGTGTATGGCCTCCCCCGAGCTCCTTTCCAAACCAATACAGGGGGAAAAACTACTCCTATATCTTGCAGTATCAGAGAACGCTGTTAACTTGGCATTAGTAAAAGAAGATAAGGGGATTCAAAAGCCAGTCTTCTACACCAGCAAAGCACTTCTGGACACCGAGAAGAGATATCCCGAAGTTAAGCGATTGGCCTTTGCCCTAGTAAAATCCTCTCAGAAGCTCAGACCCTACTTTCAGGCACATCCCATTGTGGTTCCTACCTCCTACCCTCTAAAGACAATTCTGCACAAGCCTGAAGTCTTAGGACGGTTAGTCAAGTGGTCTGTGGAGCTAGGGGAATTCGATATATCCTATGTACCGCGGACCTCCATTAAAGGCCAAGCGTTGGCAGATTTTAGGGCAGAATTCACTCTAGCGCTGGATGATAAAGTCGAGGTTAACATGGATACGGTGGTATGGCAGCTCTACGCTGACGGTTTGTCAACCGACAGGGGTTCGGGAATTGGCATCGTATTCTAGTCCCTGGATGGGATCATAATAGAAAGGGCGGTTACCTTGGGGTTCAGAGCTTTAAATAACGAAGCTGAGTACAAAGCACTCATCCTTAGTATAAAACTGGCCCTGGAATGCGAAGCTCAGAATCTTGAAGCATTTTCGGACTCCAAACTGATGGTGGGCCAGGTCTTGGGGGAATTCTCTACCAAAGATGACAAAATGATTAAATATTCAGAGCTGGTAGACTTGCTAAAGACGTCATTCCAAAAATTCACTATTCAAAAAATTGAAAGAGATCAGAATTCCATAGTTGATGCCTTAGCAAACATGGCCTTCCATCGCAAGTCAGAGAGAGATTCAACGATAAGGATCTCTTATCAACCGAAGCCAAGCATCGAGGAAGTACAATTGACACAAAATGTAGAGCAAAACCAGATATGGATGACACCTATCATCTATTATATAAATGATAGGTTGCTTCCAAAGAATAAAAACTAGGCTTGAAGGATTTGGATCAAGGCAACTCGGTATTTGATCCTGAATGAAAAGCTCTACCGAAGATCCTACACGCAACCTCTTTTGAGGTGCTTGTCTCTAGAAGAGTCCCAATACGTCCTAGCTTATATTCATGAGGGAATCTGCCGAAACAATAACGGCGATAGGACCATAGCCCACCGAGTTCTAACTCAAGGCTATTACTGGCTAAGCATGTTGAAGCATGCCAAAAAGTATGTCCAGAGGTGCGATATGTGTCAGTGCTTCGCCTCATATTAGCATCAACCTCATCACGAGCTTATCCCTATTGCCAGTCATTGGCTCTTTGCCCAATGAGGGATGGACACTGTGGAACCGCTACCAAAGGCCCCATAGAACAAAAGATACATGTTCATCGCCATTGACTATTTCTCTAAATGGGCAGAAGTTGAACCTCTGACTCACATCACTAAAGCAGAGGTAAAGAACTTCATATGGAAGAACATAATTTGTAGGTTTGGTATACCCCATATCATCATCTCTGACAACGACACGCAGTTTGCTAGAAAGTTGTTCGAGAAGTTCTACGGAGACTTGCACATGAGTCACCATTTCTCCTCGTCAGGGCATCCCTAGGCTAACGGGCAAGCAGAGGTCCGCACATGAGTCACCATTTCTCCTCGTCAGGGCATCCCTAAGCTAACGGGCAAGTAGAGGTCACCAACTACACAATTCTCGATGCTATCAAGAAAATGTTGGAGCAAGTTAAAGAAAGATGGGTTGAAGAACTCCTCGAAGTACTCTAGGGCTACCGAACCACCAGAAGAACACCAACCTTAAGAGACACCATTCTCACTTGCGTACGACACCGAGGCGATCATTCCCATAGAGATTGGCATGCCGACCTTAAGGACCGATGCCTTTGACCAAGAAACCAACGATCGTCAGTTTGCAGAAAACCTTGATCTACTCGAAGAAAGATGAGATTAGGCCAAAGTCAAGACTGAAGCATACCAGCGCAGGATGGCCAACAGTTCCAGTCAAGGGTTAAGACTCGTCAACTTCCAGCTCGGGAATCTCGTCCTAAGAAGGGTATTCCCGAACACCAAAAATTCTACCATAGGAAAGCTCTCCCCCAACTAGGAAGAGCCCTACAGGGTTACTAAGGTCGTTAGGCCCATAACTTATTGTTTGGAGGATGTAACTAGCAAGCCTGTACCTAAGCCCTAGAATGTCGAACACTTACGGAAATACTATCAATAAAAAATATTATTTTTTATTTTCAAGTGTTCTCACCTCAAGTGCACAGACCTCAGGTCTGGTCTATTTTAGTGACTCCTACAAGCCTTGTCTCCACTGCAAGTGCTTTAGGCTTAGTCCATTTAATGTACAGACCCCAAGTCTGTTCGTCCGTTTCATTAACCTCTATAAGCCTTGTATCCACTACAAGTGATTTAGGCTTAGTTCAATTCAATGCACAGTCCCCCAGGTTTGGTCCATGTCATTAACCCCTATAAGCCTTGTATCTACTACAAGTGCTTTAGGCTTGGTTCAATTTGATGTACAGACCCTAGGCTAGTCCATTTCATTAACCCTTATAAGCCTTATATCCACTGCAAGTGCTTTAGGCTTGGTTCAATTCAATGCACAGACCCCCAGGTCTGGTCCATGTCATTAACCCCTATAAGCCTTGTATCCACTACAAGTGCTTTAAACTTGGTTCAATTTAATGCACAGACCCCTAGGTTTGGTCCATATCATTAACCCCTATAAGATTTGTATCCATTACAAGTGCTTTAGGCTTGATTCAATTCAATGAACAGACCCCCAGGTCTGGTCCATTCAATGCACAAACCCCCAGATCTGGTCCATGCCATTAACCCCTATAAACTTTGTATCCACTAAAAGTGCTTTAGGCTTAGTTCAATTCAATGAACAGACCCCTAGGTTTGGTCCATTCAATGCATAAACCCCCAGGTTTGGTGCTTTCTCCCGGTCATCTTGATTATTAAGTACATCAGGTCTGATCTTAGCTTAAGCTGCGAGAATCTTAGGTTAGAAGTTCCAATCTTAACTTAGTCATATTACTTCACTTTGGCTTAATCACTCAAGTGTGTTAGGTCTAAGTTATTATCCTGACTTGATTACTTAAAGAATTTCAATATTTCAGCTCTGAAATCTTATGTTTTAAGCTTTGAAGTCTTATTTTGACTTAATCACTTTGGCTTAATTGTACAAGTGTGACAAGTCTGAAGTCTTATCCTGACTTAATTACTTTGGCTTAATTATACAAGTATTTCAGTGTTCCAGGTCTGAAATATTCATAAATTATTCAGGACTAATGAATTTATCTCAGTTACGCAAGTTATTTAAGTCTGACAGTTACGATTACAGATATACTGGGTCTAAAAATTGAAATAACTAAAGACTTTCATTGATAAAGCCTGAAAGGGCAAGGGAGTACAGTGGTACAAAAACAAAAATAAACAAAGAAGATAAAAACAAAACACCCCACTTAGGGATCTTCAGTAACTAGGGCAACTTCCTTTATAGGTTCAGCTGGAGCGGCCTCTAGAGGGCTCGGATCTGGATCATTCAGCTGCACCTTATCCACCCCTGAGATATCAAGGTCGGGGTAGAGCTTCTGAACCTTCTTGCCGAAGAACTCGTACCCATAGTCCATGAACTCATCGCCCAGCTGATTTAGCTCATCCTTGAGCTTATTTTCGACCTCTTCCTTAGCCATTACCCTAGCAGCTTCCACACTAGAGGTGAGCTTCAGAACCGCCGTAGCTTCTGCCTCTTCCTTCTCCCTCCTCAAGGCCTTAGATGGAAAGCTAGGCTATTCTTTTGTGACTCCAAAACAGCCACATTGTTCAGAGCTTTCTTGTATTTTTTTTCAAAGGAGAGAGAGATGGAGCGGGCTGTTCTGAGCTCAAGGCAGGCCTCATCCAGCTTGGCCTGGAGTTTGTCTACCCTTTCGGAACTCCTCGAGGTAGTCCATGATGGCAGCCATGGCGTGAGCAGCCTGTAAAAAACACAAGTAAATCAAGTCAAAACAAATGTAACAGAAAGATAAAGAAAAGATGAATAAATAAATATACTCTTCCTTACCCTTATATAAGAGACCAGAATGTCTTTGGCGATCCGATGGGGCTTCGCGCCCATAAAGAACTTTGCGGCCCGAAGTCCACTGACTCATCGTAAGCCATCTTTATGGCCTCCTCTCCACTCCCGGCCTTGAGGACATTGGTTAGGATAGTGCTCAGCCTCCCTTTACCTCGAGGGGGTCGAGCTCGCAGCTTGGGGCTGGAGGTGACAATGACTTCTTTCGAGCAACAAGTGCCTCCTGTTCTTTGGAGATAATGCGTTCCAAGGAGCTAGAGGTTCCAACTTCAGTCCTCCTCTTCTTATTCTTCTAAGGAGGATCAACAGAACTGGAGGGCTTCCCAGTTTTCTTCGGGCTCAGTGTCCAGCTCGACAGCACGGACTTCTTCAGGGCAGCCAACTTGCTCTTTACCAAATTCACCTCCATGAAGTTTTGAGGCGTCAAAATCTAGTAGTGAAGTCGGTCGAAGGGATTCAGGATCCATCGATACTTCTTTTGGAGCTCTGGAGTAAAAACTGACCTCCTCAAAGACTTCTTGTCTGCAACACAACACAAAAAATAATGAGGAGTTTAAAGAAAAAATAACAAGAAAGGAAAAAGAAGCCAACAACCAGAGGTCTGTAGGCTCACCCTTAAAACTGGTGTACCAAGGAAAGAAACTCATCCGCTCCTTATAGTCTTCATGGTCCCAGCCTCCGTTGACGAAGAAGTACCACTTCTTTCACGTCTTGTTGGAAGTGGGTACCGAAGTCAATGGCTTGAACCTCTCGTCAAAGGACATGTAATAAAGTCCCTCCGACCTAAGGTACTTCATATCCAGGTTGCTTTGGATGAGGTCTATATCCACCTCAACCCTGTTCTCATGACCTAACACTAAGAAGGCCATAAGTTGCCTCTAACTGTTGATGTTCAGCTCGGAAGGACAAACTTTGAGCCAACGAAAAAATTTGTTTAAAAGAGGGTGCAAAGGAAATCGCACACCGACCTCGAACCATTCAAGGTAGGCATAAATTTCCCCTCTCATGATGTTCGAAGGACGATCTAATTTTTTGGGGACCTTACTGGTCACGTTCTTTAGAAAGTCAAAGTGCTTCCTAAGGGAATTTAGCATTTCCTCAATCATGTCACTCTCTCCTTCCTTTCTTTGAGATCGGCCCGATATGCTGACCTCCTTGTTCCTAGATTCGAGGTGTGCCTCAAGAAGCAGCATATCGAAATCACTACTGGAGGAATCATGACCCATTTCCTCAGACAAGGGTACCCTATCACCACCTACTTCTACAATCTCCCTATTTTCTCTATCATCGGATTGTGTATTGGAGGCTGACATAGTGGAAACAGAGACACAAGGATGAAAATGTAAAAAGAGAAGAATGAAGAAGGAGGGCAAAAGAACAACGAAAGAAGTAGCAGGGGAGGAAGAGAAGGTTACAGACTCGCCGGAGAAGGAGGACCAAGTGACGGATAGCTTCTTAGGCAGACCGAAAATCTCAAAGTCTCAACTTTTCTTCTCACAATAGCATCAACACAGTGTAAAATCTGTAAAAGAATCCAAAATGACGACTTCAACTATTTATAAGACTCCATAGGGCGTCATTTAATACATCGAATCCCTAGTGACGGTTGGATAATGATGACCTTGATTACCAAATCGGTGGGCCAAGTAATGATTACGCCGTAATTGTTTCATTAATAGTTGTTCTCTCGAAATATGGAATGACAGATTAATGAGAATACGTGTGACTCTTTAGAAGCCTTAACCTCAGTTCTGTTTGGACCCACAGAACTAAGGCTCAGGGGGGGAGTAGCTGATGTACCAAAAAATGACAGCCTAACCCGAGCTTGACACGCGTCTAGGTTTTTTTATGTGCAGGTTAGGAGAGTGACATAGCAATTTAGATCTGACGTTGAACATATGGGTGCGGGCCTACCATACCGAGCAACGAGTCCATGGGGTACTGAGCTTATCACCGCCTTGCTTACCCTACCAACCTCAAAACGAGGAAACAGAATGTGATATGGAAACTGCCATTTTCGGATATATATTCTGATCCCTATTTTCACGGAGATCAGAACGGAAATTGCTATCTCCAGATAACTACGAATCCTGAATTTTATGACTCCAAATCCTAACCGATATTGGAGACAAGCAACCTATAATTACAGCCTTACGGTACGCTTTTGAATTACAATCATTTCTATTCTTTCAATTTCAGTTCTCTCTTTTACTTTTACTGACTTTATTATCTGAGCGACTACCACCGGAGCTAACCCGGTGGCCCCCTGATTCTTTTTTTGAGTTCATGACAAGTGACGAAGAGCGGAGCCCCACTGATCAGAAAGTATTGCATCACTATATATCCACAATCCCTCGTTCTCACCAAGGCTTTGACCTTGTCACCACCAACAACCACTTTCACTCTCCCCTCAGTTCTATTTGCAACAAAATATCTATCAATGTTTCCAATCAAATTCCCAACCAATTTGAGAGTTCTCATTGTCGATGATGATAAAACCCGCTTAAGGATTTCAAAAAAAATTATTCAAAAATATCTTATGCCTTTGCTTTCACCTCTATATCTTTGTGCGTCTTTCGGTCATTTTTATGTGGAACTGATTGATCTGCAACATCAACATTTATACATTGATGAATAATTAAATTTAAACATGCACGTCGATTGATCTGCAACATTTATCAATTAATCACATGGAGGTGAGGAAGCCATGTTTTTGCCATGAAGTGGATGGGCTCTACAACGTTAACTTTGAAAGAAGGCTCATTCCGAGTCAATTTCTTCATCAACTACGATGATGACAAAAAAATGAAGCCAAAACTAAGAATTTTGGGTTCTGTTTATCTTGGCTGTATTTGGATGAATAGTTTCAGAGCTGGTTAGATTATTTTCATGTTTTAAATGAATTTTTGAAATAAATGAATGTTTGTTTAGATTTTTCAAAATATTTGTTTAGACATTTTTAAAAGTAAAACAAAAGTTTTGAAAAAGTACTAATAAATAATTTTTTTCAAAACATCCGTTTTAAAATGACATTTTCTTAAACGCCCATTTTACTATCCATCCAAACGAATACTTAGTTTGTTATCCTCTACCCTATTTGCCACTATTTCCATCTCATTTTCATTCTTTGTGAGTCAATACTACGGGGAGCATTCACCGCTTTAAGCTGTCTGCACTGATTGATATTATGCTAAGAGATTGAATAAAATCTTAGCCTTTCAGTACGTATGCAATGAAAAACTTCTTAATTTTCAAGTAACAATCCAACGGTGAATAAATGAAGAAGGAGTGCTGTCGACACTCACCTGGGCAGTCTGATGTACCCTATTACTGTATCTCACGGACTAGTGAAGCTTCACTGTCTTCAAATATTTATTTTTCTGGAAGGAGCAAATTTTATTACTTTTAAAGTCTCTTAACATGTTTTGTGTGACTCAAAAATTGAATAAAATCAATAACAATTGAGAAACTCATTGTAAAATTGAAAATTTTCAATCTTCTTCAAACAATGAAGACAAGTGAAATTTCACTGTTTGAGAAACAAGTTTTTTCTTTAAAATTTTATTTGCAATATGAATTTAATTTGATAAATCTTAATTTTTAGAATTCAAATATTTAAATTTTATTAAAAATAAATATATAATTTATCAGTTATTAAATTTAAAGGTTTGCAAAGGCATTCTCGAAAGAGTTTCTGAATTCATGGGAAATTAGTTAGTGGTGAAATAATTTAGGTACAAAATAATTGAGAAACTTTTAGGATTAATATTTTTGATAGTAAACTTGGCGACAATTTTAATTTATTTTGTGAATCTATAACTAAGTAACCATTTTTAATTTGGGTTACAATGCCTTATTGTTAACACCATGATCAGATCAACGATTCATGGGTAGATAGTATATAATTTTTAAAGAGACAGAAAAATCGTATGTATTTATGTCTTACTTAGAAGAGGTGAGGTCAATTTATCATTTATCAAAATAAATAAATGATTAAATATCCTTTTAAGGCTCTAAGTGATCCAAAAAATTCTTGAATGAATCCGAATAACATGGTAATATATTATTTTAATGATATTTTGTCATGTGTAATATGACTCACTTTATTTAATAGGATATATTAATTTATGATAAATGCTACACTTCTTAAAATTATTTCTTAAATTTTTATCTTAAATAATGTGACATTAAATTACTGATAATACTTGAAATCATAAAATTAATATGATTTTCACACATCAATACTACATTATTTTGAATAAAAATTTAAGATATAAATTTGAGTAGTATAACATTTCTCATAATATATATATATATATATATATATATATGATGCTGCACTTTCTGATCAGTGGGGGCTCCGTTCCTTTTCGCCTGTTGAACACTCAAAGAAAGAGATCAGAAGGCCATCGAGTTGGCTCCGACGGTAGCTGCTCGAATGATTAAGTCAATAAACTGAATTGAAAGACTGTAATTGAAAGTAATTGAATGAGCATAAACTAAAAGCGCACCTTAAGGCTTTATTTATAGGCTGCGGATCTTCTAAGTTGATTAGGATTTGGAAGCTATGAAAGTAGGGATTTGATCATCAGAGAGTGGCAGTTACTATGTTGAACACTGCGCTTGAATGACAGTTTCCTTGTTGAATGTTGTTTCCTTATTCTTAGCTCGGTAGGGTTCTTAAGGCAAGCAATAAGCTCAGAACCTTCTTGTGAGTGTTCGTAGTGTCTTCCTGAGATTTAGGTGAGTCTGAGGGTTGCATGGACTTCCGATCTATAAGCTCTGAAGGCTATATGTTTAAAACCTACTCTGTATAGATGAACTTTGTCTGTTTTGTAGGTACACATGTGTCATGTGGAGATTGGTATGTTACTTTATGGCATATCAGCTACTCCTCCTGAGCCTTAGTTTAACAATACGCGTAACTAGGGCTGAGGGTTTCCGTAATGTCATGCGTCTTGTCTTTCCGTTTTCCTAAACGACCTGTTGATGTGGCATTTATTGCGCAGGTCCGTCGTTTGGGCTTTCGAAGCCATCATTGGCCTCAACCGCCGTGACAGTTTCGACTGGTTGGGCCCCCACTTCTGCGAACCTATAAAAAGGGGGAAAGGGATACATGTACGCCCTTCCCTTCATCATTTTCTTCATTTCAAAAGTTTTCTCGTGCCGTCAAGTTAGAGTGACCAGGAAGCTCAGAGAGATCAACGCCGTTCAAAGCTCCCTCCTCCGGTCGTGCTTCTAGGTTCGATTCATTTCTTCCCTTCTCATTTTCCTTTCCATTTACTTCATGTTCTTCTTCCCTTTTTATTTCTTCTTCTTATTTGCAATGTTGGCCTCCACTGCCTTTTCCGATATTGGTGATGGCATAGGAAACTCCTCGAAGACGACTGTGTCGTCCCAAGTTCATATTGTAAGTAGTAATTCTTTCCGATGGTGTTGAAAATAGGTTATTAGGGTCCCCCTCTGGCTCTGGGGTTAGGATCGTAGATGCGTTCATTGAACCTAGGAGTAGAATAGGGGAGGCCTCGGGCAGGCCTTCCCAAAGAGAGGAAGGACAGAGCGTCGTTACTCCGGCCATGTTAGATGGTCTGAGGGCGTTCCTTGAATTTCCCAAAAAATGTCACTTGTAGGGCCCCTAGTACCACAGATCGCCCCTCCGATGTCCGTGCGGGTGAGATTTGTGTCTATCTCGCATGGTTCAAGATGGGGTTGAGACTCCCTCTTCCACTTCTAGTTAGATAGTTCTTTGCTTGGTTCAATATCTACCTTGCCGACCTCAACCTTAATAGTTGGAGGCACTTGTTAGGGTTTATAGTGTTAGGCCATCAGAACGATGTCGGGGTGACCCTTGATTTGATCCGTAGTAATATGGATCTAAAATATATGAGGTCGGAAGGCCTCTTTTATATGTCTTTTGACAAGAGGTTCAGACCCCTCTCTCGGCTGCCAACTTCCAATAAAATTGGGAAGAAGTAGGTACTTCTTCGTAGGAGGAGGAATAGGAGATGGAGGACTTCCTAATATCAGATCTCGACATTTCCCCGAAGTACCTGGATTAAGGGTGAAACCCCCTCTCTTAAACATATGTCTGTTTTGTTACATATCTTTACTTTGTTTCTTGTCTAATCCTTGTGTTTATGACCTCTGTGCAGATAAAAGTGCTTGGAAGAGGTCAATCTTCATGGCGGCTTCCTTCAGACCAGCAACAGAGTGTACATCAGTCATCCTTACGCCCGAAAATCTGATGGCTGCTGAAAAAAGTTGAGCAGAAAACCTGAAGAAATCCCTGCTGACCAAGTGGGCTCCTGAGGAAGAAGAAGGTGGGGGAAACCTCTTCCCTTATTGATCCTCCTCAAGTGAAGAGTAGAAGGCTTCACTCCAACTCCCCTACCCAAGCTCCGGCTAAAAAGGGAGATTGTCATTGCCTGAGCCTGACCTCCCTCCGGCCCTTGAATTCCCGAAAAAAGGGAAGGGGAAGGGGAAGGAGAGGGCAACTGTTGATCCTTCCCAAATGCTCGATGGCTACTTGGCTGCGAAGCAGGCCTTTGATGAATTCTGGGCTGCTTAGCCCCTAGAGATACAAGAGGCAAAAGGCAGAGAAGACCATCATTGAGCTGATAGCTCTTCAGCTGAAGGTACTCTCATACTTTCTTCCTTCTCTTCTCATCTCAGGTTTTACCTCATCTTCTGCTTTGATTTTCTTATTTCATATTTTGCAGACCATGCATGGCCTTGCTGCCCTCATGGATTCTATAATGGATCCGAGGGTGGTCGACGACCTCCAGTCTGAGCTGAACGTGGCCAGGCTTTGACTGGGGACAGTCGAGTCCAACGCTACTGCTACCGAGGAGAGGCTGAAAGAGGCAACGAACTCCCTTTCAATCATGGAATTTGAGAGGGATTCCCCCGCTCGGCAGTTGAAGGAGCTTCAGAAGAAGTTCGCTGACTTCCAAGCTGCCTCCGCCCAGAAGATCAAGGACGTCGTCAAATCTGCCAAGGCTCAGACCGAAGCAGAGATGAAGGTTGAGGTCGAGGAAATGGGTGAGGATCTAATCCAGCATGGGTACGACACCTTCAGATTCAGGCTTCTCGTGAAGTATCCCGACTTCGATTTGTCAAGGATTGACAATGTTGAGGCCGAGGTTCTGAACGAAGGTGGTGAAGGAGCCCCTTTCGAGCTTCCTTCAACAGAAGCGCCTGCCCCAGCTGACCTTGAAGTAGTAGTTTAGGATTTTGTTTGTACCACTTTTTTTTTTTTTTTTGAACTGATGTACTCTTTTGTTATATATCAATGAAAGTCACTTTTTTTCTGAATTCCTGTATCTTCTGTCTCTTTAGAGTAGTTATACTTGTAGATTTTGTAAACTGTTGTGGACGTTAATAATGTGTCAGGTAGACTTCAGCATTGTTCCAACCCATCACCGCTCTGTAGTATAAACTTGGGCTCCAGCCCTTCAAACTTTAATTTCATTAAGCAAGAACGTTCAGGAATTGAATATACTTCACATTTACCCTTCAATCTTTCAAATGAGCATGAGTCGAATGATATCTTCCAAGCAGAGAAACTTGTAATTAATCAATCACAGTAATTGAACAAATCTCTCCTAATCAAAACTTCTGTTACCAGGACTGATAGTAACTGAACAGGAAGACTTGTAATAATAATTGAACCAGAACTGGTAATGATTGAACAGAAACACTTGTAATTGTGTAGTAGAGTAATTGAACAAGTCTTCTATGTTCAACATTGGAAATAATCGAGCAGGTTGAAGAGTTGTAGACATTCGTGCATGGAGATAGACCAGACCTATAACTCTTGCACAAGCTACAAGGTTTTTAGGGGTTTGAACATTAAGATGAGAACACTTGGTGGAGATGAAGAAAGGAAATCTTTATTGATAATGTTTTCTTAAGTGTTATACATTCCATGGCCTGGGTATAGGTTTCCCAGCTATGTCTTCTAACCAGTATATGGTAGGTCTGACAATCTTTGTTACCTTGTAAGGGCCTTCCCAGTTGGGTGACAGCTTTCCTATAGTAGGATCCTTGGTGTTTGGGAACACTCTTCTTAGGACGAGATCCCCCAACCTGGAAACTAAGGGGCCTTATCCCTTGTCTAGAACTGTTGGTTATCCTGTGTTGATATGCCTCCATTCTGATTCTGGCTTGGTCTCGTTTTTCTTCAAATAGGTCCAAGTTCTCTACAAGCTGTTGATCATTGGTCCCTTGGTCGAAAGCTTTCGTCCTCAAGGTCGGTATACCAATTTTAACAGGAATTACTACTTCTGAGCCATAGGCAAGTGAGAATGGAGTCTTAGAGGTTAGTATTTTTCTAGTGGTTCTATAAGCCCATAGCACACTAAGAAGCTCTTCAACCCATCTTTCATTAGCCTCTTCCAATCTTTTCTTGAGAGCATCAAGAATTGTTCGGTTGGTGACTTCTGTTTGTTCGTTGGCTTGGGGTGCCCTAGTGAGGTGAAATGGTGACTGATGTGCAAGTCTTCGCAGAATTTTTTAAAAACTTTTCCGGCAAACTGCGTAACATTGTCTGAAATGATGATGTGAGGTATGCCTAACCTGCAGACTATATTTCTCTCGGTGAAGCTCTTTACCTCTGCCTCTGTGATGTGTGTTAGAGGCTCGGCCTCTACCCATTTGGAGAAATAATCAATGGCAACTAAGAGGTATCTCCTGTTTTGAGTGGCCTTCGGCAGTGGCCCTATAATGTCCATCCCCCACTGAGCGAAGGGCCATGGGCTGGCAATAGGAATGAGCTTATGGTGGGGCTGGTGCTGGTATGGAGCAAATCGTTGGCATTTGTCATATTTCTGGACGCACTCCTTGGCCTGCTTCAGCATACTAGGCCAATAGTAGCCCTATGTTAAAGCTCGGTGGGCTATGGTTCTACCCCCATTATGGTTGTCGCAGATTCCCTCGTGTATTTTGGCCAGAACATATTAAGATTCTTCTGGGGTCAAGCACTGCAATAAGGCTTGAGAGTAGGATTTGCGATAGAGCTTCCCATTTAAGACCAAGTACCGAGCTGCCTTGATTCGAATTCTTCGGGACGTGTTTTTGTCTTCTGGGAGCAATCTTCCTTCTATATATTGGAGGATGGGAGTCATCTAGTTTTGAGTCTGTTCGAAAACTTGGGAGGTCTGAACCTCTTCTATCCTTGGCCTTGGTTGGTGAAAGATTTTCAGAGTAGAATTTCCATTTGGCTTAAGATGAGAGGCCATGTTTGCCAAGGCGTCGGCCCGGGAATTCTGACCTCTTTCGATTTTTTGGATAGTGAATTCATGGAAGGAGCGCTTCAATAAATCCACCAGCTCTGAATACCGGAGCATTCTGTCATCTTTGATGGAAAATTCTCCTAGAACCTGGCTTACCACCAATTGGGAGTCAGAGAAAACTTCGAGGTTTTGGGCTTCACATTCCATAGCTAACTTCATCCCAAAGATGAGGGCTTCATACTTGGCTTCATTGTTGGAAGCTCTGAATCCTAAGCTTACTGCCTTTTTAGCTATAAGTTCCTCAAGGGATCGTAACACTAAACCAACGCCAAAACCTCGGCCTGTGGATGATCCATTAGTGTAGAGCTGCCATGTAGCAGAACTCTTACTTAGTTGTGCCTTATCGTGCAGTGCTGGGGTGGACTCAGCGACAAAATCCGCCAATGCTTGCCCTCTGATGGAGGTTCGTGGAACATAGGATATGTCAAATTTTTTCAATTTCACAAACCACTTGACCAATCACCCTGAGACTTGGGGTTTCTGTAGTACTGATCTCAGTGGATATGCGGTTGGGATCTCAATCGATTTAGAGCCGCAACTCTCCCGTTTAGAGCCTGAATGTCTTTCTTAGTCCTCGGTGATCCTAATTCAATCAAGGTTTTGATCTGAGTAAGGTCTGCTTTGATACCCCTTTGGGAAACAAGGTAACCTAAAAACTTTCCCTTGGTTACACCAAAGGTGCACTTCACGGGATTCAGTTTCATCCTGTGTTGTTTCAAGATGTCAAACGTCTGACTTAAGTGTTGGAGGTGGCTGTTCTTCCGTAAGCTTTTGACCAGCATGTCTTCTATTTAAACTTCCATTATACTGCCAATTAGAGGATTGAACATCTTATTGACCAGATGTTGATATGTTGCCCTTGCATTTTTCAGACCGAACGACATCACTCTATATCAATAGAGACCTTGTTCGGTTATGAAAGCTGTCTTTTCTTGGTTTGTAGGGTACATCTGGATCTGGTTATATCCAGAGTAGGCGTCCATGAAGCTTATGAGTTCGTGTCTTGCCGTTGCATCGACTATCTGGTCAATCCTTGGGAGAGGAAAGTTGTCTTTGGGACAGGATTTGTTGAGATTTGTGTAGTCGACACAGACTCTCCACTTGTCATTTTTCTTCTTAACCAGAACAGTATTGGCAATCCATTCTGGATAAAATACCTCTCTTATCATTTTAGCATCCAACAACCTCCGTACTTCTTCATTAATGATCTGGTGCCGCTCTAGAGTGAGCGTCCTCCTCTTCTGTCTTACTAGAAGGTAGTCAGGATCTGTTATCAACTTGTGGGTGATGAGGTCTAGATGTATCCCCTCCATATCTTTAGTTTCCTAGGCAAACACTGAGAGGTTGTTCTTTAGGAATTCTACCATCTCTTCTTGCTCAGATGGTGTCAGGTCTAGACCGATTCACAAGTACCGCCCTTGTTCTTTAGAGCTAACTAGAACCTTGATAGGGTCCCCCACGAGCTTGGCCCTACTCTCCCTTCCTCTAGGGCTTAGAGGCTCATCAATTCTGGATAGGTAGTCTTCTGTCTTATGATGATGGGAAAGGTCTGGACCCCTACCTTCATGAGAGTGCAGTAATTACTATTTGGGGGCCCTTTCCTTGAGCGCGAGAGCATGACATTCTCGGGCGGTTGACTAGCAGCCTCTGATAGAATGGACCGCATTGTTGTGCACATATTTCAGGCATTGGTGGAGGGTCGAAGTGACCGCACCCATCTGGTGGAGCCAAGGCCTTCTAATTATAACATTATAGGGGGACTTGGAATTCAGGACCATATACTCTAAGATTGTGGTCTTTTGTCTATTTCCCTCTCCTACTGTAGTAGGAAGGTCAATTCTCCCTAGTAGGGGTACTGAGGTTCCCGTCAAATCCTACCATTATTGCAGCAGTGGGCTTGACGTCGTTGGAGTTGAGCTTCATCTATTTGAGGGGCTCGTAGAATAACACGTTGGCAGAGCTCCTTGTATCCACCAAGACTCTTCGGATCTCAAAATTAGCAATTTTGAGAGAAATAACTAGGGCGTCACTGTGTGGGCAGTGTACTCCTACAAGATCTTGATCTATGAACTAGATCTCAGGTACTAGCTTCAGTCTTTTCTCGACAGCGAAAATATGAAGGATGCTAAGAGTAGTTCTGGCCTCTCGAGCATATCGATTTCTTTCTCAGTTGGACGCCCCTATGGCCGGGGTGTCCGCATGGAGGACGAAGATAACTTGATTGTTCTACTGCTGGGGCTCATTCCGTCCATCCCTTTGTTATGGCCTCTACTCCTGCCTCCTCTACGGCGGCCTGTCATTTCAGAGGTTTTGTCTCCCGTCTTGCTTGACGAACTCCCGCAGTCGTCCTCTTCTAATGAGCTGCTCGATCTCCTGTTTAAGGGCCCTACATTCGTCGGTCGTATACCCATGGTCCTTATGGAAATCAAAATACTTATTCTGGTCCTTGTTGTTGGGATTGCCTTTTAGTGGCTTTGGCCACAATAGGTTTTTCCGTGCTTAGACCTGTCTAAGTATGTGAGCTAGAGAGGCGTTCAGAGGAGTGCAGGTGGCGAACCCCTCTAGACCAGTGTTGCTTGGAGTTTTGGATGCCGTTCTTTTGTCTAGGCTCTTGACCTTCTTATTGGAGGCACTGGAGTCTTTCTTCTGATCATCCTTCTAGGCTTGTTCCTAAATCTTTTGGGAGGTATTCTTTGCCTCCTCCAAATTTATATACTTCCTGGCTCGCTCTATGAGTGTTGCTATGTCAGCGGGAAGGCTCTTTGTTAAAGAATCTCGAAAGCCCCCTTAAGCCAGACCAGAGGTCAGAGTGGCTACCAGAAAGCTCGGACTGCAATCCGTGATCTTTGTAAGTTTGACATTGAAGCGCGTGATGTACTCTCGGAGTGACTCTCCTTTAGATTTCTTAGTGTTTACCAAGAACTTTGGGCCTTTCCTCAACCTTCTGTTGGTCATGAACTGGTCGAGGAAACGTCTGCTGAACTTATAGAAGTTAACGACCGAGTTCTGGGGGAGATGGTGGAACCACTTCAGAGCAATGCCTTTGAGGGTGGTCATGAATGTACGACACATGAAAGCGTTAGTGGCCCCATGTAGCGCCATGGTGTGTTGATAATGAGAAAGATAGTCCCCTAGGTCCTCAGTCCCATCGTAAAAAGCAAACTTTGGAACAACAAATTTCTTTGGCCGCTCCTCGGCCATGATAGTAGGGGTGAATGGTGTGGAGAACCTTCCGAGCAGCCTGGCTAGCTTGTCCTGCTTTGGAAGAATGTAAACGCCTCTCGCAACAACAATGTGGTCCATAGAGTCCGCAACTTCTTCGCCCTCCGTGGGTCCCTAGACGGTATTGGTTGTTGCGAGTCTTGCCTTGTAGCTTCATTGCCCATATAGATGGGACGGCCGTAACCCATGGTAGGGAGAGGATGTCGGTTGTCCTGAACTGGGGGAGCCGGTGCTGCTTGAGGCTGGTATTCGTGAGGTGTTGGGTTTGCCTTAGAAGCCACCGGAGTTGGGACCCTCGTGTACTATAGTAATGGACAACTCGGTTGAAAGCTAGGTATCCCTCTACCGGCAGCGGTTGATGGCTGGGGTCTCCTCCCACATGAGTGGTGTCTTAGGGATGCACTGGTTGCTCAACATGGGATCTTCTCGTTGGGTACTCCGCTCATAGTGGTGGCAGAAGGCTGTGCCCTTGTATCAGCCATGCATGCCGGCGGGAGGATTAAGCGAATTGCCCCTAGAAACTCTGGGTAAGCAACGCCAGAGTTCTAGAGATGGCAAGAAGTTGTTCCTACATCATGTTAGTTTGTCGCTGAAGTCGATCGAGTTGTTGCTGCATGGGATCAGGTGCTTGTCCCCTTCCCCTTCTGGCGGGTTGCCGGTGTGGAGGGTTTGAAGATTTTGAGTATTCTTTTTTGGACGAAGATTGTGAGCCATGGTCCTCTAGTGATAAAGACAGAGAGCTAGTTGGTAGAACAAAGGAATTTAGCAAGAATGATTTATCGTTCCCACATACGGCGCCAAACTGATGCTGTACTTTCTGATCAGTGGGGGCTCCGTTCCTCTTCGCCTGTTGAACACTCAAAGAAAGAGATCAGAGGGCCACCGGGTTGGCTCCGGCGGTAGCCGCTCTGATGATAAAGTCAATAAATTGAATTGAAAGATTGTAATTGAAAGTAATTGAATGAGCATAAAACTAAAAGCGTACATTAAGGCTTTATTTATAGGCTGCAGATCTCCTAAGTTGATTAAGATTTAGAGCCATGAAAGTAGGGATTTGATCATCAGAGAGTGATAGTTACCATGTTGAACACTGCGCTTGAACGACAGTTTTCTTGTTGAATACTGTTTTATTATTCTTAGTTCGATAGGGTTCTTAAGACGGCAATAAGTTCGGAACCTTCTTGTGAGTATTCGTAGTGCCTTTCGAGCTGTAGGTGAGTCTGAGGGTTGCATGGATTTCCGATCTCTAAGCTCTAAAGGTCATATGTTTAAAACTTACTCTGTATAAATGAGTTTTGACTGTTTTATAGACACACGTGTCATGTGGAGATTGACCTGTTACTTTATGACATATCAATATATATATATATATATATATATATAAAACAAATTGCATTTGAAAAGATACAAAATCATGTGATCATTCCAGGATAAGAATTCTATAGCTCCTGTACATTAACAATAGTCTCAAATTTTCAGATAAAAATAAGATATGTAAACTGTACATTAGCATGTAGCTTCATCTAAACTATTCTGACCATGAGTCATGACCATCGAATATTCTTTAGTCATTTCGCAGTGATTTTCTCATAATTGATCCAAATTAATGGCGGAATTTGGATTGAGATCCAAACCACCTACCGACGGCGTCGTTAGAGGACGACTTGTTCAGTAGTACCGACTACTAACTCAGAAGGTCAGGCCCGTTCTCCGATCAACCTTTTTTCTCGATCACAATGTCGTGGTTGGCTCGATCGATCGCTAACTCTCTCAATCTCGACGACGACAAGGAAGATGACGATAACAATCCCAAGAACATCAATGTCAAAGACGAGCGACATCATCAATCCGATCCATCATCCCCACCTACACCAGAACGAGGAGTCAGAGAAGATCTATCTGAGCTCACCAAAACCCTAACACGCCAATTCTGGGGCGTCGCCTCATTCCTGGCTCCACCACCGTTCTCCGAATCCTCTCCTCCGTCTGAGGTCTCCAATTCGAATCCTCATCAGCCCTCCGATTCGGCGGAGAAATCCGATCAGGAAGAGTCCGACTCGGCGGGGATTGATGGAATACGTAGTGATATTGCGGAGATCGGAGGAAAGTTCAGGAGTGGGATTTCTAAGCTGTCAAACAACATTGGGGTGTCCGAGATTACGAAGATCGCCTCCAATTTTCTTCAATTGGGGTCCGAGCAGGAGGATTATGATTCGGCTGGAAGTGCCGTTGGTGTTACCGAGGAAGTGGTGTCCTTTGCGAGGGATATCGCAATGCATCCTGAGACGTGGTTGGACTTTCGATTACCTGACGGTGAAGATGATGATGGTACGTCGGTTTGGACCCTACAGTCTCCAAAATTCCTATTATTAGTTTATCAATTATTTAAGTCTGTCTAGAGTTTTGGTAGTGATGTGCTTTCGTCCAATTATGAATTGGAGGAACTCTGTGGACTTTGAAAGTCTTGGCCCCTGCATGCGTTCTCTCGAGCAAATTTGATTCTGTGAATGAAAATATACCTGATTTCGTTTTATTATAGTCATATGTGAGAGTGAGATTGTTGGAGTTGAGGTTACTAGCATTTTCAGTTTAGTATAATTATTAGGAAAAAATATTTATCCCAAATCTTCCCAAATCTTGCAGCTCAAATAATGTGACATAGTAATATTGACAGTGCATTAAGTCATCTAATTAATGTGCCACTATAAGATTCTGTCATGTTACTGCCACATCATTTGGAATAGAAAATGATAGAAATTTGGGATAAAATTTTGAGAAGTTAAACATTACTCTATTATTACAATTGTAATCATTACTAGCATTTTCAATTCAGTATAATTGTAAGGATTATAATCATGCCTATTAACATTCATTATGAATTGGGCCTTGTGTCTCATTGTAATTGCTAAAAAAATGGGATACAAAGGAAAAAGAAAAGAAAATAATTTATGAATGGAAAAATTTAGAGAGGTTTTGTATGATAATTGAACTACAGTTGATCATTTTATAATTAATATTCAATAAGATAATAATCACTAATAAAATTTTAAGGAACCGGTTCTACAGTGAATAATTAATAATTTTATTACTAAATAATTAATACTTTTTTAAATTTTTTTTTTATAATATTAATTATTAGAGAGATAAAATTATTATATATGTACTTATGTATATCTCATTTATTACATGTCTTGGTAAGTATATTTCTTAATTCAACATAATTGAAGTTAAATGTATTATAAGTGCGAAAAATTATAACATCATGAAACATAACTTATTTTCTTGAGAAAGATATTAGGAGTTGAACATTACATATATATTTTCTTTTAAAAATCAAAATGTTGTTGAAAGTTGCATATAAGGTCTTATTTTTGTATTGAAAATCATTTATATGTAAGAAATACTTATTGATTAATGAAAGTATGAGAAAACTTAATAATTAATAATTGTAATACTTAATAATTAATATTTGTAATACTTATAAATTTTCAATCTCACATGTCTAAGTGGGTTGATTGTACTAAGTGACTAGGTCTTTGGCTAAATTTTAAGCAGGCTTGCCATAGTCCATTTGGACTTGAAAATCAAGATGCCAAACTATCCCTATGTAGCCCTAATCAGCCTAATGGCTTAGGCAATTATTGGGAAGTAGAGACAAACATAGTTGTTACTTGTTAATATCTTACGATACGTTACGCATCTTACAATACTGTTTCGATATGACTGTAAAACGATACGTATCTTATACCCATATCTTTTTGCACCGTATCTTATGATACACAATATTTATCCTACGATACGTTTCGATACGTACGATACACGAGATATGGAAATCAGGTAAACGACATCGTTTTCACCTCTTTTTGCTGTTTTGTTATATACATAAGAAATATTTTTTGTTTGTTTGGTTTTTATATTGTCTCTTTGTAACGCCTTGAGATGTTTCATCAAATAAGAAAGAAGGAAGATGTTTCATCAAATAAGAAAGAAGGAAAGTAAGTATTTGAGAAGATGTGGATAAAAAGTTAGTACATACAAGAAGTTAAAAGAAGAAAAAGAAAGTAAAATATTGTTGGCATATGATGATACAGATGATGATGTCGATGCCATTGAAATTAGATATTAAGATAAAAATGGAATGAATTATAAAAATGAATAATTTTAGATTTTTTTTTAATGAAATATATTGGGTAGATTATTTAATTTTACTTTGAAATTCGCTGTATTTATAAATCTTAATTCTTATATTTCATGAAATTTAAGTTATTTTTTATAAGTGAGGTAAAATATAATTTTTATTATTTTATATACTGTACATTTATAACACTATATATAACATGATACTAATATATTTGAAATTTGAGACCACTATTCTCGGTACCACTTTAATTTTTAATTGTTAGATGAATAATAATAATTTATTTATCTAATTTGTATGAAAAATAAATTGAAATGCTATATATATCCTTCTAAACATTATATATATTCATGTATATATATTATATATATATATTTTTAAATGTATTTTTTACAAAAATTATACAGTATCTACGATATAAGATACACATTTTTTTAAAAATAATACGACTTTCGATACACGTTTTGACAACTATGGAGACAAGTCCTTCCTGAAGTTGAAAATGTCTCAATGAAAAGGACTTTTAACAATTCAGTTCCAATGAAGATGAGTGATAATCAAACTGAAATTAAACTACACTCAGTGCAAATTCATACCTGTTGTTCACTGCATATAGAAAACATCATTCTCGCATTCCATTGCCAAAGATACAAGATGAAGGTTATAGACTATAGGGAAGGTTATAGACCATGGCTAGGGTACTGTTATTTTATGGTGCCATGCTAAGAAGGATGGACACGAATATGACATGTGACATGAATATGCCGGATATGAAATTTCTAACAAAAGTAGTAAGTACATGGATGTGAATATATATATATATATATATATATTTGATCGGTAACTTGTAAATATTATATAAAAAGGTGCCCAAGGTGGGCAGACCCATAATTACAAAAGAAAAGGATCGATTAGGTTTTCTCTAAATATATAGAGTATTCGTCTTTAATCCAAAAGAAAAAAGTCTTCAAAAAATTGTCTTTTAATCTTCATAGGGTACATTCTTCCCCTCTAAAAAATCGTCCTATTTCTTTCCCTCCAATGGCGCCATATAAGACATCTATAAACCATTCTCCATGTGATTTTTAGCTTTTTCTCCATTCTCTTGCATCTCCAACCCAAAAGAAACTGTTTAATTTTAGTTGGCATCACCCAAGAGCACCCAAAGATGGAGAAAAACATTCCACATATTTGCAGCCATTTTGCAATGAAGGAGCAAATGATCACCTGATTCCTCCACTTCTTTGCACATTGGACATCTACTAAGGAGCTGAAATCCTTTTCTTTTGAGGTTACCTGCCTTTCAAAATAACACCCTATGCCGCTTTCCAAGCAAAAAAGGCCACTTTCAAAGGCACCCTCGACTTCCAAACCAACCTCCAAGGAAACGACATATCCTTCCCCTCTCCCATATTTCTATAGAATGAATGGACTGTAAAAATGCCATCCCTATTACCCTTCCACCTAAGCCCATCTTGTCCCCCCCTCCTCAATGACCACCTTACTCAAAAGAATCATAAGATCATCAACCTCCCTTATCTCCCAATCAAAAACATTTCTTCTAAATTTTAGGCTCCAAGTTTCTCTATCCCCCACCATTTCTATACAATTCGCCACCAAACACTTCGTATCCACCACTAAGTTAAAGAGGTTGGGAACTTTTCCTTCAACACACCCAACCCATGCCACAATTCCTCCCAGAACTTCAGTCTCGAGCCCTCTCCTATATCAAATTTCACTAGAGATGTGCAAATCTTCTTTCTTCCTCCTATTTGCCTTCCACACCCCACAACTATAAGCCTCCTGTACATCCCTCGTATACCACCCTCCATCTTCACACTCATATTTTGTAGTTACAACCTCCTTCCATAGTGATCCTCCGTGGCAAATCTCCACATCCACTTACCCAACAATGCTTGATTGAAAAACTTCAAATCTTTGATCCCCCAAACCCCTTTTAGAAATTGGAGCTTTCACTTTATCCCAACTAATTAGGTGGATCTTATTGCCTTCCCCCTTTCCCCCCTACAAAAAATCATCCTTTCTAGCTTCCTCATCGTAACTGGCATAGCAAATAATGACATAATAAGTCGGGGAATTCTCCAATGTCCTTCTAATGAGTGTTATAATCCTTCCCCCCCTTCTTTGAAAGATATTGTCTCTTCCACTTTGCTAGTCTTTTTTAGAATCTCTCTATATGACTGCGTCTCAAATTCCTGCCAATCTCGAATTAGCTCCCAAAGGAAGACCGAAATACTGAATTGGAGGACTGCCCACTTCACATCGTATGCCCAATGCCATCTCTTCCACTCCCCTAACATCTCCTACCGGGATAATTTTTGTCTTTCTAACATTTATTTTCAGCTCCGAGAGTGTCTCAAAACACAGCAAAATACAGTGCAATGAGGTAAGTTGAGTCTCATCCACCTTACAAAACACAATAGTAAAAAGTAAATGAGAGATCTTCACACTCCTCCCATCTCCACCCTTTATCTGAAAGCCTCTGAGAATACCACCCACTCTAGCCTTCTTAATCTTCTTACTCAATACTTCCATAACTATCACAAATAAGAATGGGGATAAAGGATCATCTTGCCTCAACCCCCTTCAGGATTTAAAAAAAGGAGAGCCATTCACCAAGATTGAGTACAAGACCGAGGCAATGCAAGCTTTGATCCAATTCCTTCAACTCACACCAAACCCCATCCGATCCGACAAATAAGACAAATAGTTTCAATTAAAAACTTAACATTATTTCAATCAAAATTGACATAAAAATACATAAATCACAAAAATATTATTAAGATATCTAAATAATAAAATCATTAAATAATAATTCAATTATCAATATCCACGATTTAAGTTCCAAAATAAATTTATTAACTATTGCATAGAACATATATATGTACTAAGGAGTACGGACAGATACGACACGGATACGTAGACACATCATTTATAAAAAAAATAGGACACAGACACATTGAATATATATAAATTTTTTATATGATCATATAATAAAAACGTAATATTATTTCAATTATTGTTGGCATAAAGTAAAAAAATATTATTAAGATATTAAAATAAGAAAGCCATTAAATAAAAATTAAAAAATTTCTTCATTTAATCATCAACATTTATGATTCAAGTTTCAAAATTTACTAACTATTACATAGAACATGTATATATATATATATATATATTTATATACAAATAACCTAAAAAGGAACCAAGGAGAAGAGGAGAAAAGAGGGAAAAAACCAAAAAAGAAGAAAAAAAAGGTAGAAAAAGTGTCCAGAATGTGTGCATCTGAAATTTAGAAAGAAAAAAAAAAACAGAACCTCTTTTTTTAGTTGTCCGACACGTGTCTGGAAAATATCCGAGAATGTCGATGTTCGACACGTGTTTGTATTGGACACGTAAGCCAAAATAAAGTATCTGTACTTCATAGTTTATGTGTGTATATATATATATAACCAAAAAAAAAGGAAAAGAAGAGAAAAAGAGGAAAAAATCAAAAAATAAAAAGAAAATGTGTCCCAAACATATCATAAAGTATCTAGGACGTGTCCGAAATATAGGAAAAACATAGAAAAAATTGGACACTTTTTTTGCTTGTCCGACAAGTGTTCGGGATATATTTGAGCATGTCCAACATGGACACGTGAGTCAAAATAGAATGTCTGTGCTTCATAGGTGTTACGACTACAAACTATGACTATTGCTAAGACTAAGACTAGTCTCTGGGCTAAGTTGCTTCCTACCTAAGGCTATGGTTACTGGAAGATGATAAGTAAGCTAGTGTTGCTGGATGTGTGCCTGTATGTCCTTCGCATCTTGTCTGCTTTTATACCAGGAAAATGGGTAATTATTTAGTCAGGAATAACCGACTATGTATGTTCTGCTAGGTGTTTCTGATATGGGTAATTATTTATTCATGCTTAACTGACTGTTTATGGGCCTGCTGGTGTTTGATAACATCCACATGTTCAGCTATCCTCATGCAATTCCTATGTTTAAGCATGATTCCCTACCATAGTCTTGTAAATCTTGTAACTGTTGTAGGATCGGTTCAATCTTTCCTTCTTCTTTTTTTACACCTGATGAGTAGGATGGAATTCAATATTTGATTTAGACATATCAACCATAAGTTGAGATAAGCAAATACTTTAGGATCGATCCAATTGTCAAGACAGGACTGGTACCAACTGTAACATATAGATACCCCTTTAAATTACTTTGCTGACTCACCAAGACCGACTCCCATTACTATTGGTCATAGTCTTCCTTTGGATAAACTAAGCATTAATTCTATGCACGTGTCAAACCTAATTCCTTCATCTGGCTGTTTCATACTTCTCAGCAATTAGTCTTCGTTCTCAGATTTAGCCAAGTGTCACTATCCTAGTCATCGTGACCCATGTGATTTAGGGTACCAACACTGGGAGTTGCACATAATTTGAGAGAAGCAACATCTAACATGGTCCTCTGTTTGGCATTTAGAAATAGTGAGAGAAAAGGGGTAACTGGCTTGAGAAAGGAGGAAAGAGAGCAACTGTTGGAAAGGACCCAAATTTTCTAGAACATAAAAACTACATTTGGTATTTGGAGAGTTTGTGCATATATCTTGATTGTGAGAGTGACATAAAATGTGCTCTATTCAAAGTATTTAACGTGGATATGTTCTTATGTACATATTCATACTACTTTACCTCTTTTGTTTTTTGACAAGTCTTACTACTCTGCCTCCTTGATACCAACATTACAGAAAAATAAGAATATTGCAAATTTATGGCTCGTTGAGATATGTTGAAGCATCCTCATGGATGCCATTGTATTGCTGGCCACTTTTATGGCACCTCCTCACTCTTGTCAGCTTGATTTGTATATGGCCCATTGATGTAGTTATTCTACATAATTTGGGCTGATATCAACCACTTTATGATTTTCTTTCTTATTTTCTCCAGATTTTGACATGTCTGATGCCCAGCAAGAACATGCTTTGGCTGTTGAACGTCTGGCACCAAGATTAACTTCGCTTAGGATTGAACTTTGCCCAAGTTATATGAGTGAGGGTTGCTTCTGGAAGATATATTTTGTACTTCTGCATCCTAGGCTCAACAAGCATGATGCTGAAATTTTATCAACACCCGAGGTATGGTTATGTGCAACACAGTAATTAGTATAATTATTATTACTTATTTTTTGAGAACTTCCATGAACCTTTTCCTGTACCACGGGGGTAGGAGACACTACCTCTACATGGGATTTGTTTCATGAACTTTTCACAAGTGTGAAGATTGGTATTGGAGCTAGATGATGACATTGTGTGGATGTTGTGTATACTTTGCACATAATTTTTCTTGGATATGCACTCAAGGCATTTCCAACAAAAGGAGAGGAACCTAGTTCAGTAGAGAATACCTTTGATATTTTTGTCATTTGGTTCTAGTTACAGAAAAAGTTCAAGATAAGTGAACAACGAGTGTTGAACATGCTGTCATATGGATAATTAATATATCTAGGGGTACACATGAGCACAGATTTACTTGAGGGAAAATCCATTTGAGGTTTCCAAGCGGGAGTAAGACTCCTGAGACTTGACCCCTTTATGAGAACAGCCCTAATTACCAACTATGCTGAAGTTTGTTTGTCCAACTGCCATTCTATTTAATGTCCTTGGCTCATGTATAGAGGCTCATCACATGTATCAGAAAATGATATTGGAATTTATTAGCATTTCCAATACCATATATTTAATGTTCTATCTGTAACTTCCTAAAGTTTCTTGTTTGTTACTTTATTTGAGTCGATCCAGATCACATGGTCAAGAAACACTTTCACAAAGTTCTTCGTTATAATTCTGATGTAAGATGGAGCCTTGAACAAAAGAAACAATACAATCAACTATGGTGGACAATGGATTTAGGTTTGATGTAAAAAAGGCTCATGGTTGGTTAGGTATCAGTATGGTAGAGTTTTGGGAATAAAAAAGAAGGATTTTTGTGCTGTTATGAGTCTCTTCCTGCACTGTGAACAGTAATTCGAGAATAGTAATTTTGCTTCTTTATGGTTTTGGGTTTGACAGAGCTCGCGGATCAAAGGTTTAGGGTTTTGGTGATTAATTAGGGTTTCTGAAGGCTTTATAGCTGATAGATGCACAACATGCTGAAAATGAAAGTAAGAAGAAGAAGAAGAAGAAGAAGAAGAAGAAACCCCAAAAAAGAAAAAAAAAAGTGATAGAAACCGTAGAATCCCTCTAAGGCTCCCAAGGAATTTTCCTAGAAGATGTTAAGGGAGTCCCATCACCAAAAAATGGCAAAACTCTGCAAAGAATTTTTATTAATCAAATTTATTCAATTGTCTTTCCAAAAGACTTGCTTGTGTAGAAGTATAGAGGTTTTTTCTCAACTCAATTTTATAAAGTCTTATTACCTATCAATTTTTTCTATAAAGCCTTATCCATCTATTCGGGATTAGTTACATTAATCCTATCTCGACATTTTGCTTTATCTAAGGTGATTCCATAAGTTAAACAAGCATAGAGATTTTCCTAGTAGACAAAAAATTTCCTAAATCTCACTAGACAGAACTTCCTAAAATGGAGTAGGACTCTACTAACCCAATTAAGTGTGAGACTAAAATAAAACCATAGGCAAACAAATTATTGAGCTGGACACTAAATAGGAAAAAATTACAAATTTACTTATAATTTGTAAAATTACCAAAATAGCCCTCGGCATATAAAAGAAACTCCGATTTCTAACTTAAAAGGAGTTAGAAACATACTGATAAAAGAAGGAGTTAGAAACATACTGATAAAAGAAGGAGTTAGAAACATGTGAGTTCAACCAAATCCATCCATAGATGGTCTTCGATCAAGTGACACTAATGGCGGGACCCATTGGTGCATGATCTGTTCCTTTGTTTCTTCCTATTCCACATTATATTCTTAAGGGTTTGATTCCCATCTATTGCTACTGACTTGAAAGAACTTGACTTCAGCGAGTCAGATGCTTGATACAACTTGAAGCAGTTTCAGTTCTTGATTTTTTGTTTCTAGCATTGATGTAGCTGAGATTGGTCTGTTGAGGGCCTTGAGGCCATGTTTTATGGTTCTTAACACATTTATCTTTGAGTTTGGCCACAATAACTGATCCCTATTCATTGTAGTAGTTTTAGCATTGCCAAAATATCCTCCTCAACCTTCTCCCAGTTGCTCCCTTATCTTATGATCATGCAAAGAGTTCCTCAATGAATATAAATGAGTTCCTCAATGAACATAAATGAATCTTATCAAACAAATGCTCATCCTAAGAATGAATATCAGCGTGTTGACTTCTTAACAGTGGAAGTAAAGTTCAATACAGCTCCAATATTAGCACCATTATCATAAGAATGCTTCAAGTTCTCAAATCCAACAATTGCAATAGATGCGGTCACTCAAGGAAGATCCTTAAGATTAGTTGAGAATCTGAGATGATGGTGCTATTGGCAACAGTGTTAGTGGCTGTTTGGCCCAGCGGTGTGCGGCTGAAAATAGCATCCGGAAGAGAAAGCTCCTTTTTGGAGCTTTTGATGAAAACACTAATATTTGCTTTGAAACCGCTCTGCCAAACAGAGCTTAATTTTCTTTACAAAAGAGTTATATGAAAGTATAAAGTCTTACTAGACGAAGAACTTTCTAAAATATATTAGACTTTACTAATCCAAGTAGTAAAGGACTAGAAAAAAAAAAAATCATAAACAAACAGGTGACTGAGCTGGACACTAAATAACCCTTAATCTGAAAAATTGTCAAAATATCCTATATATGTATATGTTTGCGCACGTGTGTGGGCATTTATAAATACATACAAAAAAGGAAGGAGCCACCCCTCAATTTTTTTATTTGAATATTTTTTTACACTTTTTGGAAAAAAAAGCTAAATATTTTAATTTAAGCTTTTGCCATCCCCCCCTCCCCCCCACCCCAAAACAAAAAAAAAAGTTGAATCCTTTTTTTCCCACTTCACCCTTGTCTTAATTTCAATTTGACTCCATAAAAATTTTATAAATCTTTTGGGATTTTTTTGTATAGCCCAAAGTTTTTTGAGTGGCTTTTTCTTTGGTTTGATTTCTTGTTTAATTTGTAAGATCTTTTGTATCAATAAATTTATTTACTTATCAAAAATATTATCAATCAATAGTAACTTTTGATACTTCTTACTTTTAAAATTTACGATCGAATATTAAGCGAAAATTTTACCCCACCTAATGTACATTCTTGGATCTATCCCTATATATATATATATGTAGTCTGATTTTACTAACATAAAAAGGAACAAGTTAGAAACATATGGGTTAAACAAAACCCACCCATAAATAGTCTTCAATCACGTGACACCAATGATGGCATCCATTTGGCCGGGACAAGTTATATAGGTGCTATTTTACTGTGCTACCTGCTTTTACCAAAATCTTGTCATGTATAATTGTATATCATGTGAAGCAATTAAATTTTTGTTTATTCTAATTTACCCTCTTCTCCTTAATTAAAAAAACTTGAATATGTTAGTGGGAAAGCATTTTTAATGGAATGATTAGTTGGGCCTTTGATTTTAGGTCACTGAGTTATAGATGTGGGGCTACTTGACCTTTGATCTTAATTGTCTATTATTTGGTAAGAACTATCTTCAAGGATTTGGCTTGTCCATGAATTTCGATTAGTTAGGTAAAGAACTCTATGCTCTTAGATTTGTGTCTATCATGTTCTAATGAAAATGGACCATGGTAAGAAGGTTTTTGTCAATTCCCCTATGTATATGTATTTAGGAACTTCCAAACGTTTTCTACTTTCACCTTCAACAATTAGGTTGCTAACTGCTGCACTAGCACGTGATGTTGCATGCAGATAGTGAAAGCCAGAGCCTTGTTGACACAGGAGTTACAAACCCAAACCAAGGCAAAGCTAGAACAAGACTGGTCTGGAAAGGGCACATCTAATTCAAAGGACAGTAACTCATCACATGAAGAGGGCCTTTCTTCTGTACCATCCAATGATCAATCTGAATCGGTTTCCCTTAAAAACCCTGCCACCGAATCCACCACTTCAAGAGTGGCAACTGATTTTGAGAAAGAGAAGCACCCAGTCCTAAGTACTGAAATTCAAATTATTGACAAGTCTGTTGTTGAGGAAGGGCCGGTGAACTGGACCAATACTCAAAATTTGAATTCTGGTTCCTCCTCTAGAGTCTTGGAAGAGAAATATGAAGATGGTGTTGATGATTGGTTGAATGAAGAAAACTCCGAGATAGTTCATGATGGTGGAACCACCATCCCTGTTGAGAATGAAGAGGATGTATCATTCAGTGATCTTGAAGAGGAGGATGAAGATATTCCTACTAGTTACAAGAAAGTAACATATGGCTCTGATTCTTCAACAAAAGACTCGCGAGATTGGGTCCAGTTGAGCAGAAGCTCTGCTGACTCATCTAAGGATATCAATGCTATTAACATTGAGCGTGCTGGATCCAAGCAGGTAATTGCCCACAACCCTGAGACAAAAGAATCTAATGACTGGCTTAATGTTGATGACATTGATGTGGTCTGATGTTGTTATGAAGCCATTTAAATTATGGTTTATGTATCCCTTCTCTATCTCCATGTTGCGAATAGAGTGTTTACCATTTCCTCAGTCTCTATTTGACTTTGAAAATTGTATGTTTGTACATAATGCCCACTATAAACTGGATGTTCATTTGCATATGAAAAATGCAACTACACATGTAATGCCTATGTCAGAAAAATGTTAAAATGTGGCAGTCTGATAATCCATGTCATATTCATTTGACCTTAATGAAATTATTCAGCCGTCCTGCTGGGCCATATGCTATCGTTGATGGTGGAAGGTACCTTGTTTAGCTATTGTGTATATTATATTTTCATATTAGCATATTCTTATTTAGATGGTAAGAATTTCATGGGAACAACTGTTTCATCTTGGGAAAGGCTCAGGGAAATTTAAGAATCGATCTGAAAACTGGAAAGTTCCCTTCAAACATTAGGAGATGTTTCCTGATCTATAGTTACATTATCAGTGCTTTATGTGTTAGGAAACTAATTTATGTGGGAGGTGTAGTTTTCAAAGCTATACCGTGCGTTGCTTGTATTATTCTAGTAGCCTTATATATCTGTTTCGCATATAATGGAAGTTTTTAACATTATATTAGCAATAATGTGTCCATGCACAAAAGGAACTAGAACAGAACAAAAGACTAGTCTTTGCAATTATTATCTATAAAATCTGAAAGACTACGTAAAGAATCAAAGACACCCCAAGACAACCAAAAATAGAAGGAACGTAGAGAGTAATTGGTTACCAGAGAACCTGTGGATCTTGATGCACTTGGTAGTATCTTATTCAGATGAATGTGATCTGGCCACATCATTGTGTGTGTGTGTGTGTGTATTGGGAAGGACGGATTTCACAGGGTAAAATTTTTGTTAAATGTTTGATCATATATATTTAAAATTTTAAAAAGTATACAAATTTAATATTGATTAATAATATATTGAATAAGTGATCAAATTTATTGATATTGTTAGGATATTGGGTCGGGTTAGACTCGAATTCATAGTCATTTGGGCATTCATAAGATTTTAATGAGAGTTATGATAAGATTAAAATTCTTATCATTATCTTCGTTAGTTTTGAATTTCAACCAACGCAGATATTTAGTCTCGCATTTTGGTTATAGGGATTTGTGTGGGAAGATATTTGGTTATCCATCAACTCTTCTGATTCCTCTCTTCGTTTTCTATCTGAGATTTTTCTGAGATTACCATCGCGAGACCTCTGAATTTGAGTTGTGGAAATATATAGGTGACTTGATATTGTAGTTTTCCTATTAACGAGAAATATTTCTACATCGACGTACATGACAGAGAAGCTCGTAATACAAGATGGTTCCTTCCGTTTTTGCAAACCCAGACTACAAGAGGTAATCAGATTCACACTTGATTGTTATTTCTTATTTTTTCTTTATTGGTATCAGAGCCATATATGCTTATGATTCGCTTCTATGTTAAGATGCATGTTTAAAAATAGATTTGAAAGTTACAACAGTTTAATCGTATGGATGTTTTTCAAAAGCAAAAATTTTAGAAACTTTTTGAACGATCTGCCATGATGGATAGTTCTTAATATCCCAATTAATAAGCCCTTAAAATTTCATGATGATCCGCTGTCAGATCTGCGAGAAATCTGAGTTTAAAGTTTTAGTTTTTTTTTAAAAATAATACTTTAATATGAATCTTTGGGTTTTAATATGAAATTTATATTGATCTGTTCCTTGTTCCAAAAGCTTTCTAACGAACGACATATGGTATACAATTTTTTGTCTAAAAATGAGTGAGATATGAGGTCCCAAAATTTGATAACAGTCATGGTCAAACATTATTTTTGGAGAAGATGAATTGTAGAAGAATGCAACATTCATTCTCGGCGAGGCACGTGGGAGCGCGTGCATCATCTTTCGATGCCTATTTTTTTACACATCCAAAAAGTGTACTTCACTCATTGAATTTATAACCCTGTGATATATTTTTTATAATTTTTTAGCTTCTGAAAATTAGTTTAAATTAATTTTTATTATGAAAAAGTGTCAAAAATGTCTTTAAGTGCTTTTTCAAAAGTTTCAGAGAGTTATATTTGTGATTAAAATTACATATTAGTATTTAGTATACTGTTGGGGGTCTAAATTATTTTTTGGTGAATTTTTTTTTACCTATTTTTGATATTTTTGGGGCTTTAAAAATTAGTTTTTTATTCCAAAAATTGGTTAAAAATTTTAAAAAATTTATTTAAATGTGAAATTTTTTGGAAAGGCTCTGAAAATTAGGAATAATTATACTATGCGTGAATTATTTTTATTTTAATTATTATGTGGATAATTATTTAGTGTATTATTGTTACATGATCTCCATTAATTGTGAGATTCAAATACTCACTCCCATTGTGGTGAGGTGTGGTAAAGTTATCCATCAAAGCCTATTATATTGTTATGCATGTAGATGTATGTTGTGATTTGAAGAGCTTATTTAATTGAATGTTCTAATACACTTGTTTGTTGTGGATGTATGAATTACAGGATTAATTTTGAAATATATGAGTCATTGACGCGACATTGCCATTTATTTTACTTGCTTTTAGTAGATTGATATAGTAGGTTCATTCTACAATGTAATAAATTTTTGAAAATGGTTGTATTTATTTATGAAGCCTTGTAAAGGGACTATGTTTTCGCTGCAAACTTATATGTTCATAAATTATCTTGGCATAATGTACTAGAATGTTACTTGGACTCAAGTGGAGTCCATGTGCTTTAAGACATGCGGATTAATTATTATTATGATGTGGATGAATTAAATTTATTTTAATTCAGAATCGTTAAGTGGGTGAATTAAATTTGTTTTAATTCAAAATTATTTTGGTCGAAATTATTTAAAAATGTATTTATTTTTACATAAATAGGAGATGATTATGAGTTTCGCAAAATTTTTGATTTTATAGTGTAAAATAGAATAATATTTTTAATTAAATTTTTAGTATCAGAATAATATGATGAATGTATGTTTAAATGTCACACTGCGTACTATGATAGTAGTGAAATAGCTTCAATGAATGTGAATTGCCGACTTGATCAACATAAATTACTTGGAATGACCACATCACACATATAGTATATGTGTAGACATTGATCAATAGGAAACATAATCCAAAACTATGAGACATGAAAGTCTTGTCATTATTAATTAAAATTAGTGTACGCGCTTTATTATGTAAAGTATCATATATACAAATCTCATTGAAAACTTGTTTAGGATTTGTTCCATTACAAATGTAAACTTGCATTTGATGATCAACAAATTCTTGCCAAATAGTACCCTGACTCGTGTTTAAAACTTTTTTAAAAAATACTACATGACGCTACTTATTTAAATAAAAATATTTTTCAAAATAGTGCGTCATCTTGAGACAAAATATAGAGTGCCAAGAGACTCTTAAACTAACCTTGTCGCCTAAGGTGGGCTAAACAAGGATTTTGGGCCTATGTTTATAGACAAGGAAGAGTTGCTAACTAGGGTGGGGCTGAGAAACTTGCGCCAAAAGTAGGCAAGAAAGTCAAGTGTCATAGAGGCATGTATGACAGATAATGAGATATATTATAGAATGAGTTGCTATTTGAGAATAAACATGATCATTTTGATCGTAATTGTATTGAGTCAAAGTTGGCCATTTTATTCAAAATAGAGAAAAAATTGAGTAAAAGGCTATAAAATGACGCGTAAAAAATATGACTTTACATTGCTCATAATGTTTTGTACATTATGCACTAAGTGGTAGCATAAGAATTAATCGCCACAAGAATGAGCTGATTAATTCTTTTGATGGCCTTATGATAAATAATTGGATATTGGTATTTGACTAGCTGTTTGGTCCACCTCCAATCCAATTAATTTTTATTATTTTCTCATCTTTAAATTTCAGTCTTTGGGACTAAATAAAATTATTTATTCTTTGTGAAATAGTAGTATAATGTAGATTGATTAGTTTGATCTACCCCATGTTAGAAGTAGCTTCATTATATAAGTATGATAGTGACTTTGTCTCATTGGATTATTTGATAATTTTAGGACTTTTCTCTTTATGGTTTTTCACGATGTTACTTTTTGAGCAATAACATGAACACACTGAACTAGATTGGATGACTAAATTAGCTTGAGAAGATCTGTTGGGGTTACTCGCAAAAATTAGCTTATTAGTGTATAAATCCTATTTAATCAGAAAGGCCTGTAAGAAACTTTATTTGTAAGGTATATCGGATCCTTATCAACTAGAGTTAGTCCTAATAGCATATGCGAACTCATGATGTTTTGAAAAATTGGGTACATATGAGAACTTCTTGCTTTCTTACTTTGTTACTTGTGCTATGATTGCTCACTTAACTCAAGTATTAGTTATTTTGAGCATTGTTATAAGCAATTTTCAAGACAATTATAAGAGGTTGACCATTTCAAAATGAAGAATTCATAAATTTTTCACACTAATTGTAAGCGAGAGTCCTTGTCTGATTAGTTCAAGACAATTAAGTGAGAAAAATGAGGAAATGAATTTTGTTATATATGGTTAGTTCGATGATGGCGCAAATATTTTTTGTGCGACCTATATCCTTAACCAAGTGCCCTAATAAGTCAATTCCTTTAAGCTTGAGAATGAGCTTATCACCTTTGGGAGCTTATGTGATTTGTTCACATTATTTAATATTTTTGTGAAAACTTGGCCCTAAGTTAAAAAAAAAAAAAACGTTTGCTTTTTAAAATATTCTTTTTGAAAGTTTAAAGGGCCCTATTGAATTTTTATTGAATACTCTAAGTTAAGAAATGACTAAATTGAGTTGCACAATAAGAAAACTATTTTTGCGCTAATGAAATCTATGGAAGTCACACCATCTTTCGGCGATGGTGAGAAATTGTTGTCTCATTCTAGAATCGTCGATGATATTTTGAATAGTGGGAGTGACTTGTCGCCTAGTGGGAGTGACTTGTCGCCTAGTGGGAGTGTACCATTAGTTGAGATTGTACCACTGGAGGATGATTCTTAAGATCTTAGTTGTGTAGAAACAAATGTAAAATCTTTTATCATCATCTTTGTAAGATTGAAGGGAGAAATTTTAACTATTGCTTCACATGTTTAAGTAAGTATTGCTTCTTATATAGGACAAAAGTTTTTTTATGCTAATAGTGTATGAATGACTGTTATGAATGATAAGTTGAGCTAAATTAGCAAAGAATCAAACTTTGAGAATGATTTATCTTTTTTTATGTAGGATTGTTTAACTAGTATTTATGCCCAATCTTTTTTGAAAATGTCTTATGCCAAAGGGGGTATTGATTATGAAGAGAGAGATTCTCCCTAGTGGTGAGAATTGTCTCTATCCACCTTATTCCAATGATTGTTGCAAATGTTAGATTTTAGAAACTTTCTAGATGGACTTAGACATGATCTCCTCTGTGGAGAATTAGACGATGATTCTATGTGAATCAAGTTTTGGGCTTCAAGATCAATGAACAAAAAGTACAAAGTATGCTTGCTCAAGTGTTTATTTGTGACATAAAGTATCGTCTATGCAATTTTAGTCTTCAAGGTTAATAAACAAAGAGTGCAAAGTCTGCTTACTCAATTGTTCACTTGTGACCTAAAGTAATTGTCAAGTTAGTAGAATCTTAGATTTCATCAAGCAATTGGCTTCACGATGATCAAGGAAGTCACGAATAATCCAAAGAAAGCATTTTGATCTTTTGTGTGGTTACTAACATATATGAAATTATTTGTCACCACTTAAAGGTAGTTGTCCTGTATTAAGGAGGACATATGTGAAATAGACTATGTTTGGACTTGAGTTCCATGGAGATTGCCTTGAGAGATTTCTCGTTTTGTTTTGAGAAATCTGTAAGCAATCTTGTTAGCACGGTCTTAACCTATTGACATATTGATATGGGCATACTTTAATTTTGATCATTGTAATTTGACTAGTAGTGAAAGAGATATTTTGTGAAATTTCCTATTTTGAGCACAGTTGAGATTCTAAAGTGTACTAGATTCTTTTTGCAGCTCTTATATATGGTTAAAAATTAGAGCAGCTTAGTGTTTTGCTTGTATTAATGGTCAAGCTATAAAAATGATTTAGTGTTTGCTCATCGGACCATAGTTAATTGGTTTCTTGATTTCTAAGTGATGTCAAGAATACATAATTAGTCGCCGCAATTGAGGTAGTAGTTGGTTGTGGAGATCCTAGTAGTGCCTTGACATAGTGTTATATAAGCAGAATGATATGTTTATTAGTTATGATTTTATAGCAGCTCTCGTATATGCAAGTATTGCGTTCGACGTAACTTTATTCTACATTGTTAACAAGCTTGGATGTAAGTGTAGGCGATGCCTTTCCTTTTTGGAGGAGTCTTTTGGACTTAGGGTCCATAAAGATAGAACCGTGCAATCTCGCCACTCGGTTGGAAGCTTAGGTTTGCTAGTGGGCTAGTAGACCAATAGCGGTGATGGGAGAACCAAACATATTGACATTATTTTTCATCACACATGTTTAAGATAGAGTTGTGCAAAGGGAGGTGGTCCTAAGTGCATACTTAGTGATGTTTTACATCTTGTGTTTATTGGTTGGGTTTATTTTAGATTTGATGTATTGGACACCGTGTGACATTATTTCATTATTATATGATTATGTGTTCATATTAAGATGAATGTTTAATGGTGTTAGCATACAGTGAAGATGTTAACAGGTTTTGATTGACTTTCTCATACGAGCAATAGCCTTAGCGCTTAGATAGCGAGCAAGATGAAAGATTAAAATTCTTGGTTGAAAGGATAATTCATATTTATCATATATGTCACATTGACAATGAGGGTCAAGATAAGGCTCTTTTAAAGAACTAAGCATGAAGGTTGACCACACACCTCATGTAACCTGAAGAAAGCCGAATGCGAACTTTCAAACAGAAGCTAGGAGAGCGACTAGGTTAAAGTGTTCGGGTTAGGCGTTAAGATAGTGACAAGGGGTGCTGAGATAGTGACTAGACTAAGATTTGTACGATATATATTCTTATTTTTATGAGATTGAGATTGACACGCTTAATTGAGTGAGAGTTCCGTTGTAGCATACATTATATATTGTATGTGCTATTGATGTGACCTTTAATAAAGAGAGTGTTTGAATGTATTCTTGTTTCATCACTGTGTAAGCTCTGAGAACCACTTTGAGCTCTACTGTGCCCTTTATGACCTAAGACTACGTTATGAAGAGAGAGCTTAGTGTTGTTACTTTAGCATGTTGCTAAAGGACCATAATTGATGCGGTTTGGTGGGGGCATGTCTAGGAAAGCAGTTGAGTTCACTTGGATTAACGTGAGTAGTTAGGGAAGATGGTTCTGTAATACACTATTATGTTGTGACTCAATGTCCAGGCGATCTGTTGGTTTATGTTTTTATCGATGTGATCATGAGTACAATACAGATTGAAGGATTCAAGTATCGCACTGAGATTAATTCTTGTAAAGGATAAGAGATGTTAAATCTGGTGTAATGAAATAGTTTGGGGCATAGACGAGATCATTTGTTTGTTTGTAGTGAGATACTATGTTGGTGTGATGGTAGCTTAATATAGTATTCCTATTCCGATCTTTCTCGTTCGATCGCACGATCCATTTCTTGTGTGTGGAATGTGATGTAGAGAACTTAGTATTCACCCTATGTGGATGAGTGAGATATGTTGAATATTGAGTTGGATTAGACTTGAACCTATAGCCATTTAGGCATCCACAAGATTTGAATGAGAGTTGTGATAAGATTAAAACTCTTATCATTATCTTGTTGGTTTCGAATTTCAACCAACGCAGGTATTTATCCCGCGTTTTGGTTATGAAATTTGTGTGGGAAGATATTTGGTTATCTGTTTCACTCTCCTGGCTCCTCTCTCGATTTTCTCTCTAAGATTCTTCCGAGGTTACCATCACGAGACTTCTGAACTTGGGTTGTGAAAATGCATAGGTGACTCGATATTTTAGATGTCCTATTGACGAGAAAAATTTATACATTGAAGTACATGACAGAGAAACTCGTAACATAAGCTAGTTCATTCCGCTTCCGCGCATTCGAACTACAAGAGGTTGCCGGATTCACACCCGATTGTTATTTTCTATTTTTCCTTCAGATATAAAAAAAATTGTAGATTAAATAAGAAGTTTAATAAAAAAAGACCCTTAAAAAAGCTAAAGTCTACTTAAAAAATTCCAAGAAGTATATAGAATTTCGAATAAGGGGTCAAAATGAAATTAAAATTAAAATAAGATTGTAAGTGTGAAACATTTTAAACTTAAAAGGGACAAAAATACAAATTAAAGGGTATATTTGAATTTTTTTATAAAAAATGTGCAAAATATTTCAAATAAAAAAAATGAAGGTAGGGGCAAATGGGCAATTGCCCCTCTAGCCATGCTAGCCCCGTTCTTGGGGGAGAGGGAGTTGTTTTCTGTTTATCCAAGTTAATATAGTTATAAATGTGTAACAACTGTCGCGACCCGGAACCCGGCCTATGTGGATTAGGGGTTCGTGATCGGCCACCGAGGCCTTTTTCAATAATCACAATATTTTTCTAATTACCATTTATGCAGTGGAATAATTTTTTTTTTCATACCACTCAGTCACGACCTGAAACCCGGCCCATGCGGATTAGGGATTCGTGATCGGTCACTGAGACCTTTTTCAATGATCACAATACTTTTCTCATTTTCAATCAGTCAAACGCAGTGGAATAAATTCTTTTCTATTGCGGAAGCGTCGATATATCGTTTAACATCAATCATTCATATATATTCTATAGTAACCACAAAAGTACATGGTGTGAATTCTCAAAATCTGCTGACATCATATTCGATATACATTCCACATTTACCAAAAGGAACTACATCACTTAATACAAAAGGTTAATAGTTATGAGTTGTCGACTATTCTAGTTGATCTTGCTATTTTTTTGCCAATATCGTTACCTGAAATGTTTTGGATAAAAATCCGTATGAACTCGACAGCTCGTGAGTATTCCATAACATGCCAAGGGTTTCAAAACTACTATGTAGTACATTCTGAAATGTCTATACTTATATGAAATTAAAATACGTTATATCAAGTACAACAGATTAGAGAATAATATCAAAGTCATTTTCAATAAATCTCAGTTCAATCACATCGTAAATCAAAATCGATAACATAACACAGTCAAAATAATGATCCAATAACATAGTTTGATAATGAAGATTAGTATTATAATTCAAACATGGTTCAAAGTCGTTTTCAATATCAATAGTCACAGTCAAATTAACATCATAGTCTATTATTATAACTCGTTCATAGTGACGGTTCAAGGTCGTTTTCAAATTCAATAGTCATAGCCAAATCAACATCATAGTTCGGTAACATAGTTTGATAACAATTTCATAGTTTGATAATCAAAATTGTAGTTCAATAGTTTTCAATTCGAAGATTCAAAGTTCAATCATAGTTCACATTCGATATTCATTAAAATTCATCTTCTATGGCCAGCAAATTAGAACCTCGCTGACTGAGATCAAATTCAATAATACCACAAATATACCCCGTGGTTAGGGTTTAATGGTCAGCCAATTAGAACCTCGCTGACTGAGATCAAATTCAATAATACCACCAATGTACCCCATTTTTAGGATTCAATAAGGTCACAACTTATTCAATAATGATCAATCATAGAAGGATGTTTCATTCAAAACATTAAAATCGTTTCCAAAATCAATAACAATCTCAATTATTCAAATAAGAGTCTCATATTTAGCCTTTAGTCAACAGTTTAGAAATTGGTAAGAAAACTGTATAGTGTTATGCGTATTTTACAAAATATGTTCTTGAATCAGAGAAAAAGACAATATAGATATCAATAAGTCATTTAAGACATATACTAGGTACAATGCATTTGTTAACAAGTTATAAGGAAATGGCAATATCAATAAGTCATTCAAATCGATATCAATGGAAAGAGTCTATTTTCAAATCATAAAAGAGTTTGATATTTATATCTATAATGAAAATTCACCTTAACATGGTATGAAAAACGCACAAGGCATCAGATATCGAAGTCGTAAAATAGTCGATATTTATATCTATAATGAAATCCTCCTCAACATGGTATGAAAAACTCACCTGAAGTCCCAAAAGCAAATTTCAAAAATTCTTCCTTAACGAGGGTCCCTATGATCACAATTCAAGATCTTGTTACTTTTTTATTCAAAGTATCACATAATTTAACTGTCAATTTAGAGCTCTTTTTATTCCAGTTACCTTTTCCTTATAGCTTCATTAAGTCTTAGGGACGCATTGGTCATTTTTTCAGTTTGTTACCGGGTCTTATTTTCCCCACAAGTATGTCACCGTTAGGTTCAAAGAGTCAAAAATAATTGGTTTAGGTTTTTCTAGATCTCAATTTGCATATCTATAGTTTATTTTAAGCCTAGGACATTTTTATAATTTTATGTTTTTACGTGTCATATTTTTCAGTACTTCGTTTGCTAAAATAGACTCTACCGTGGAGTTCGGATTGTCCAAAATAGTCAAGATGGACTACCTTCTATATTCAAATGGCCCCGGGTAACATTAGGGGTAAAATGATAATTTTATATTTCATGTGTCTTAATTTTTGGGACTTAATTTCACAAATCGGACTCCGCTATTGAGTCTAGAATGCCCAAAAACATTAGGTTACACTATTCTTTTATTTTATTTAGACTTCGTTTGGCTAGCTTTTGGCCTAGGGGTGTTTTGATAATTTTCCTAATTTAAAAATGATTTAAAATTAATTTTTAATTAATTGTTTGGGTAACTTCATAATTAACCGAAAGTTGGGGGATCAAAATGAAATTTCAGAAACTGTTAAGTAAACCGTCCGGTTCAGTCCCAATTCAACTGGACCGGTTCGGTTTGGTCAAGAGCCAAGGGGTTCAATTCGATTTATTGCGTTAGCATGACGTCATTGTGGCGTCAGTGTGACGTCATTGTGACGTTAGTAGTCACTTATTAAAACGACATCGTTTAGCTTATTTCTCGGATTTGTTTTAAATGGGTCGGGTCCCGACCCGAGATCCAACCGGTGACCCGATCCGATACACTGTTCGTCGTCTCCCTCAACTCCCTCGTACTGTAGCCTTAATTTTCGCAAAACAAAACTTCCAATTTCGTGGATTTTCTCTCATTGAATCTCTCTGTTTTCGATCCCAAAACGTTTTTGGGACTTCAAGGTAAGGTTTGGCATTGTTTTTGGGCTTTGAATGGATTTCACGATCGCAATTTGGTGGTCAATAGTCTAGACCTGCAACTCGGTCTTATATGCTCGTTTTTGGGCTCAAAACCCTTGGGGTTTCTTTGGTTGGGCTCTATTCTTCATGGGGTCTAAGCCACCATTCCTAAAATCGGGTTTTAAGTAGTTTGTGAGGTCGGGCTTCAAAACCCGTAACCTGCAAGTGGTGTTTTGAGGGTCTTTTCTTAAGATTCTAGGTCGCGGAATAGGGTTTTTGAAACCCTCAGAAGTTCTAGTTTAGGTTTTGATCAACCAAATTTGGTTTGGTTTTGGTTGTTTCAGACCTGCTCTTATGGAGGTCTGTCCATGGCGGTTCTCCTTGGTTTTTTGCATCTCAAGCTTCCTAGGTTCTCCCATTTTACTGTAAAGTCATCCCTTATTATTAATCTAATACATGCATGCAATTATAAGGCTTAAATAATACTAAAAACAGCACTAAAAATTCTAAGGAAGAAATCAAAACAATTTTTGATAATGCCTTATACCTTTTCAGATTGTGAACACCTCTCCCTATTCATGGCTCAGTTCTGGTCTGTTGAGTCTTTCCAAATGCAGCTATACTCCTTTCTTGTGCACCTTCAAGTGGCCACACACATATGCATGCACACACACTTGCATACACACACTTGATCTTTCTCTATTTTCTCTACTTTCTCTGTCTACCTGAGCACACCACTGCACTCACCTCACCCTTTTCTGATTTTCACTGCATTCATCCAACACACAAAATATATAGTTACATTTTTATATATTAAATTGGGTTGCATGAAATCCTATTGGTGGGTTGAGAGGTGGGGCTTCCTTTTGATGTGTATATATACAATTATATTGCAAAATAAGGCACAAAAGGTGGGCAGCCCAAGTGGCTATTTTTTGGGCTTTAGTGTTTTGCCTACTTTGGGTCAAGGGTTCAATTCTCATGGCCTCACTTTTGGTTCCCTTTTCCTATTTTTCCCTTATGCCTTGTTTAAGAATTTAATTATTTGTTTTATTTTGTTTTCTTTTAATTTTATTTATTTTTATCTATTTATTTATTTTTTCTTTCCGTATCCCGGTTTAATTTTTCGTAACTTCTTATTTTGCTTTCGTCAAATTTCTAATACCAAGTTAGTAACTTAATTTCTCGATAAACGGGCCGGGGTGTTACAACAACCCACACTTTTTACATAAATTTGTAGTTAAAAGTTTGGTATAAGTTGTGAAACTCATTAGACGTGCCGAGATTGGGACCTCTCACGGGTTGGTTTGCTTGAGATATCAAACAATACAACCACCTTATTTACTCATTCCTAAAGTCATTTTCAAGTTTTGCTTTCTTCTTTTTTTAAAAAAAAAAAAAAAAAAATTATGAAAACCATGTTACAAACAAGCAAAAACATGAAAATGCTGAGAAAAAAAATTTTCAATTTTTTTTATTATGTTGAAACGAATAGAGCTTAAGCTTATGGGTTTTAGAAACAAATTTAACACAAAAACTTTAAATTTTGGCCAAACAGCTAAACATATTTTCTAAAACAACTTTACAAATGCAAATACAAAAGTGAAATTACAAAATTTTTCTAAAATTGGCCCTCAAGTTCTTTAGAAGAGTTTAAGTATTGTATGTCAATAATTGCACTTTTATTTTCTTTAAATAAGAGTTACATTTACTAAAAATTTCTTTTAATTGGCAAAAGTAGATCTTTTAACTTTATTGTTTCTTTTAAGGTTAATTACACTTACCCCCTTTATGATGTCTGATAATTGCAGTTATCTCTCGTATGATTTTTGGAATAAAACTGTCTCCATTGTCAATCCTATCGGGTAAACGCTGTTAATGGTACAAATTACTGATGTATTTAATATGCTTATTTTAATTAAAAAGCTAACTTTCTTATTCTATTTTATAAAACAAATGACTGCAAATCTCTTCATCTCTTCACAAAACTTAATTTGGTGAAGAACAATTTTTACAAAACCTCATCTCTTTGCATCTCCCTTTCCGATTTGATAGTCAGCATTGGTTGTGATCAAAGCAAATGACTAGAGATGTTTCATCTCCAGTTGTGATTGTACCAAGCTGCCATATTTATCATTTCTTGTTTCCGGTTGTGGAAGCTTACAAAACCTCTCATCTTTGTCGCCGATTGAAAGTCACGAACGATCACTATTGTCGAATTTCTCATCTCCGATCTCTGGTCTCTTTTTCATCTTGTTTTTTTGGAAACCCTCTAACATAATCGAAAAGGAAATTTGCTGAAGAATCAATTTTTGAGCAGTGGTCCTTTTCTTTACTTCATCACCTGGTCCTCTGTTTTAGAAATCGAGGCTTTTGATTTTGTAAACAGTTTTGTGTTGTTTTAGTGGGTATTTGAATTGTTCAATGAAGATCTGAGCATGTGCTTTTAATATTTTTTTTTGTTAGTTGATTTATGGGTTTTATATTGGTAATTTCTCATTTGGTTGTGCTTGTAAAAACAATTTATATTTCTCGTGGTGAAAAAGAGACTGATGATGATGATGATGATTGGAAAAATGGTTTAATGGGTTAGATGGATGGATACAAATTGCATGGAGAGGGTGATTTAATTTGCAACACGTATAAAATTTTTTAATAAGTTTAAGTTGTAGGTTAGATTTAATGGTTTCTCTCTTTACTATATCTTTCGAGTCCTCCCATTTTATCCAGCTGTTGGCGAGTCTTTGTTGATGACTTTCTACAAATTCTATGGATGTATTTAAAATACACTAATTTTGTTTATGATTTGCGACATGTATTAATATTAGATTAGATTGTATATATACATTGGATTTGTAATTGTGTGTATATATATATATGTATATATGTGTGTATATATATATATATGTTAGATTTGTATATATAGGTTTAAATTATTAGAAGGTTAGTTTTGTCATTTAACATTATTATGTGGGGTTAAAATAGTCCTATTATTTCTTCTTAAGGTAAATTGGGCATTTAAGAAATTTTTATGACTTTCATCAATAATTTTCGTCCATGTCAATAACAGTAATTTATGGAAGGGGAAATTTGCAACTAAAACTCAAAACAAAAAGGGGATAATGTAGGTTTAGAAACTATAGTAGAAGTATCTGCAATTACTAGAAACCACATAGGAGGTAGGTGCAATCAACCCTTTCTTTTATGTCATATTTTTTACTATAATACTATAACGGTTTCGGTATACATATATTAGATATTAATTATTGCTAATGTAAGAAAAAAAATTATGTTTACAAGTACATATACAAATATCTAGTAAGTGCCCACTCCTCATGCAGTTGCTGTAGGTTTGATTTCCCTTATCCACGATTATTTTTTTAAAAACTTTTTAAGTGTAGAGTCTAGTTGGATTTTCTACTTTTTGAGTTAAGGTCCTTTTTTATGATATGACATTTATATAATTTTCTAAATGACAATAATGGTCCTTTTCTATTTTCGCTCCCAAACCTTAGCAGTATGCACCATTCCACTCTTCGCATGGTATGCTGCTGATCTCTCTCTTTCTCAATCACTCATCACCACCGTGACCACCATTGAAGCTCTACCATGGGACATCTCTGATCGATGTTTTTTTTCACTTTACAAATGATCTTCACTTGATTTCGGCACCATGAACACTAGTTTTACGGTCATAGTCATCGTCAAACCTATCGTTATTGTGCCACTATCACAAGCCGCTAAAAAATCATAGAAAGCATTACATATCATTGATGTTCTTGCCATAAGTTAAAGCATTGTTGGTACGCATACTTTTTAAAATTTGGATAGGGGCTCTTATGCGATTGGTTTCTTTCCCTTCTTGAGTTGATGAACCTGACAAGTTTTTCCAGATAATAGAAACAAATAGAATATACCAGCCAATGTTTCCGGTGGTTTGAGGAGTCCAGCCAACAATGTAGGGGAGTTTTGAGGGTTTTGTCATTCTTTCTGTTGCAGCTCAAGTTTCAAGTCCCAGAAGTGCCCATCGACCATTAACATGTTCGAAGCTATGTACTTGCCAATACCTAGCGCATTGGATAAATAGTAGCCAGTGATCTGGAGTGGAGGTCAAATCCACATGTATTCGACCCAACAACACTATTGTTGTCACCATAACTTTCATGAGCTTCGACTGCCGCCACTCCATCTCCAATTTTTTCCTAGAAGGCTCGAAACTCCCAACATTATAAATTCTCTTATATGAGACTGGAGATTAGTGTTTAGAACACATATGAGGATGTTGCTTATGTACTCAGTTTGTGATGGTGAGGTTATTGGTCTAGTTAGAAAGACATACCTCCCCAAAAGTGAAACTTCACTATTTTTAGGAGACGGTGAAATTTCACTATTTTCTGAAGATAGTATCGATTGTAGTATATTGGTGGTTCTCTTTCTAATATTCTGGTTTGGTGGTATTGGATTTTGATTGTTTGTAAATACTTTTAGTTTATTTAATGGACTTGTTATGAAAGGTGTGGTCATTGAAGCTAGGAAAATTTGCACACAATGACACTTTACTAGTGTTTTCACAAATAATGAAATTTCACTGTGTGGAATCGTTTGCTTTTTTTTTTTTTGCAAATAAAGAGAATTATTGTTTCATCCCAACAAGACAGTAAAATTACTATTTCCTAGTGAAGCTGTGAAATTTTACTATATTATAAAAATAGAGAAAATTCTCAATCATGATTAGTTCTATGCAACTATTGAGCCACATCTTGATCCTCGAAAATACTTTTAAAGTAATGAAAAATTGTCAAAAAAATTTGGTATTTCTGAAACATAGTGATTAAAATTTCACTAGCTGTGAGACAATAAAATTTTACTGTCTCTCAAATAGTAAAATCTTATTGTTGTGCTACTTTATCATTTTGGTCTTTCACAAACTATATAAATCTAAAACTGCTCGTGGGGCCTATGATACCGCAAAACTTACTCAGCTTCTTGGAAAAGGTGATGACAATGCACATAGATGGATAGGGTTTTGTGATGGTGTGAAATGGTGGTGAATATCATAGATGTTGGGGAAGATGTTGCAATGACGATAGGGTAGTAGGTGAGATTCTTTTATAGTGCTATGCAAGAGAAAACCACAAGCACAAAGTTATGATTTTGGTGATAGTGAAGGGTGATGCCTAGAAAGACATGTGAATTCAGATTGAAACATATAATGAGTTTTTTTAGTAAAGAAGGTCTCCCATAAATCATATCATTACCATCGTGGATCTACAGTAGCTCCAGATTGACAAAGATGACTCCATCGTTAGCTATAGCATCGCTATCTATAGGTCACCTATCATGGATTCAAAATTAACCCTTATTCACCACAATCAAGATTCATAATTGTCATCGTCCTTAATTTATCTTCATCGACAACAACCACTAAGATCACATACCACCGTTTCAGAGCCTCCATCATCTATCAAAGGTTCTATCAGCTTTTTCATCATTGAAGTGTCGTTGCACATTGTCGTTCTTCATCGTCGTTGTTGCTATGCTTCGAATCCTTCGTCCAAAGCCTTCTGGACTGAGGGCAAGAGATGTCGACAACCACTATAACAAAATCCATATGGATTGTTTCTTCAACCATGCACTCACCATAGTCGTCGATGACAAATACAACAACCACCATAGATGGCCTTTTTAACCACCATGATCGCCTTTTCAAACAGAAACCTTTTGGATGAGATCGTCGTTAGCATTTAGAGCTTTGTAAGAGAAGCTAAAGGATTTTGAGAGATTTGAAATTGCATGAGTTAGGAAGAAAAAGAAAATATACATGAATATTGCATTTAGATATTATTATTATTTAAGAAAAATACAAATGCCATGCTTGTAACGTAGATTTAAGTATAAAATACGAAAAATTAATTGTCTTTGAACTCAAAAATAAAAAAATATCTAAACCCTACAATAATTTAGCAATAATTTAGCATTTATTTGAGAGAGTTAACATCAACTAACTCTCAAAAAAAATTTGATTAACTTCACGCGGGTTACCGGGTTACGGATTTGATCCGAAACCCCAATTTTGACTACTTGTTCTAGGAAGAGGGAAAATGGGACCATAAGAGCAACTCCAAAGGGAGTTGCCATTTTGAGGTGCCAAAAACCTTTTTTGCAATCTTGAATAGTGTTATGGCACTCTTGAATTATAAATCTGTTCCAATGGTAGGTGTCAAAATGGGGTGCCATTTTAATATTTTAATATTTTTTATTAAAAAATATAATTAAACTTAACAGTTATATTTTAAGGGGTATAGTTTTCATAATGGTTTAATTTAAATTGATTTTTAAATTAAATTACAAAAATTAATTTAATTTAAAAAATTAATTTAAATTCTAAAAATGAACTAAATTAAAAAAATTATTTAATTATAAAAATTAGTTAAATAAATAAAATTATTTTAAATTTATAGAATAATTTTTAGAGTGATTTTCTGGGTTTTGGTAAGTTTTCTCTTCACAAACACCTCTTCTATTTATAAAATTTTTTATTGAAATAGAACCGTTGGAACAGTAAAAATGGAAATGGTTCTAACCGTCAAATGGCACCTCTCTATTTTCTCTCTCCAAAGTTTATAAAAATGGCACCCCAGAACGTTGGGTGCCATTTTGCAACTGCATATGCTACCCCCATTGGAGTAAAGACTTTTGAGTTTGGGATACCATTTTGACGGTTATGGATTTGGCACCCCGAATGGCACTCTCCTTTGGAGTTGCTCTAACCATAACCATAACGATCCTAGAAATCAGCGCACGTCACAAATCTCAGATTACTGAACAAAAGATCCAACCTTTCATATTATCTGATATATATATATACACACACACACACACAGACACACACAACTAAAATGAATTAAACGATCATCAAATATAGTGACGATACCGCTGTCGTAGTGATCGTAAATACCAATTCTCGTTCTGTTTTCTTCAATTGTATTCATATTTAACTAGTGGTTCAGCTTTGTCGACTCTGATCGTTCGCTTTCTCTCATCCAGTAGTACGTGCACACCACCCTTCCCTTTCCCTGCCCAAGACGCCACTGCTCTCTGCAACTGTTTTGACGTCACTCCCTCCCCTCCTCTCTCCTCAGGTTCGTGCGCACATATCATACATATCCACATATATATGTCTTTTCTATGTAGTAATATATACATGTGCAACCAAAACCCTAGGTCTGACGATTGATGTCTTGAATTAGCTCATCTCATCAACCGTTTCATAGTTGGAACCCCAAACTTCAAATTAAAATCCAACCCCCAATTTTATATTTGTTTTAACTCTTGCCATTCAATTTTGTATGCTATGGATTTACAATTGATAAATAAGGGTTTGGATTATACCCGAAAAAGGAAGAGGTGGGTTCTTCTATTAGCAGCTCTGGGGTTTTCAGGTTATGGTGCGTATAGGGTTTATCACTCACCTTCTCTGGTTAAGAAGAGAAGAAGGTTGTTGAAGCTCTTGGGTGTCCTATTTTCTATTGCCGAAGTCGTTTCTGATTCTGCCGAGATGATTGGGGTCGTCTCCAAAGATTTGAAAGAGTTTCTTCAATCGGATGCCGACCGAATTCCCAATAGTCTAAGGCAAGTTTCTAAGATTACACGGTCAGAGGAGTTCTCTGAGTCTGTGATCAGAGTTACAACGGCTTTGACACTGGGAATTATGCGAGGATATCGTTTCGATTCAAGGAATAATGATGGAATGAGCGACAATTCGAGCTTTTCAAATCAGCTTTTGGATAAGCTATTTTCCTCAGCTGGGTCTGGTTTCGCTTCGGTGGTTGTTGGGAGCTTTGCTAGGAACTTGGTCATGGCTATCTATTCAGATGGGCAATGTAGTGGGCGATCATTGGATGTGAACAACTCTAACAGTGCTGACAATAACGTTACAGAATCCCAGTCTGTCCCAGAATGGGTAAATGTGTTATGTGGTGAGAAGTGCAGAGAATTCATGGGTGATTGTATACAGATGTTTGTGAGCACGGCGGTTGCTGTATATCTCGACAAGACAATGGATATGAACACCTATGATGAATTTTTTTCTGGTTTGACAAATCCCAAACATGAAAGCAAAATGAGAGACATGATGGGGTCGGTTTGTAATGGTGCAGTAGAAACTCTTGTCAAAACATCTCATCAAGTCTTGACAAGTCCAAGTTTGAACGTTAGTAATTCAAGTTCAAGTTCTTCGGTTTTAGCCATTGATCACTTCCAAAGTCTAACTACCTCTATTGAGCAAGAACAGTCATCAACTGAGCGGATAGCAAGAAAATCATTTGATGAAAATGAGGATCGGACAGCAAGAAAATTGTTTGATGAAAATGAGGATAATGGGTGGGTGAGCAAGATGTCTTCTACTTTGGCAGTGCCAAGCAATAGGAGGTTTGTTCTTGATGTTACTGGGAAGGTAACATTTGAAACAGTTAGATCTTTCCTGGAATTTTTGGTTGAGAAACTATCTGATGGGCTGGAAAGAAGTGTTAATGTTGTTCATGAGGTGGTTATTGACAGTTCTCTTGAAGTTATCGGATATGTGACTGCAAAATCATCCATAATTGCTACTATATGTCTTTCTATGTGTTTGCATATATTGGGTGGTGCTTGGGTTTTGGTTCCAGCTTAAGTTGCTGAGAAAATCGTTTGCTTTGTCATCAGATTTGCAGGATTCTTTTCTCAAGCTCAGGTTGGGTGGATACGATTGTGTGTAGAATTTCCCTGTACATCTTAATTCAATTGTTCAAATTTTGGCACAATGGAGGAAATTCAATATGTTGCTTCTGTCCTTGGGAAATTCATTGTTTTCCCCTTTGTTTTGCACTTATAAAAAGGTTTCATTGGGTAGCATTATCAGATTACTAATTCTATTGTTGTTTATTTGATGGTTTGCAAAATTCATGTCCGGGGGGATTATAAACTGGATAATACTAGAACTTTTCTAGCTATCATTGGCTCTAAAAGGGTGTATAAGCACCTGAAGCAGTGTGCAACACTTCTGCAAACCAAATTTATTCAGTTAATTTTTTATTTTAGCTGTAAATCTAGGCTTTCCTTTCCATTTCTCTTTAATTCTTTAAGCACGCAAGTCTAGCACAATGCACTTAACTATGCATAATCTGCTATTGTACTGTTTGCTTTGCGTGCGGGCTCTCTCTCTCTCTCTCTCGTGCACCCTTATGCATGACCGTGTCTCTGCGTGCACAATTATATATATATATATATATATATATATATATATATAAAGAGAGAGAGAGAGAGAGAGAGAGTTTCATCACTTATTTATTTCTCTTATTCAAAGTGATCAATACATTGACAAACAATCTCCAATCTAGATTAAATGGCACAGGCAACCAATGCAAGGCCTTCTTTTTCCAAGCCCAAAAATAAATTAAAAAAAAGGCTAGAGTTCTACAACTCAAGTATTATCCTTCTTTAATAACAGTTCCTCTAGAAGTTGCTTACACGTTTCTACTCTGAACCAGAAAACAATTAAATAATAAACAGATTTGATTAATCTTATCCTTCCGCATATGTGTACACGTTTCTACTTTAATCAGATAATAAACAGACTTGATTAATCAGTTAATCTTATCCTTCCACATATGTGGCTAAAGACCCATTTGTGTCCAGCACATTGGCTTCTGAAAGTCCAGTCTTCCACTTTGAACAATAACAAAAACAACAAAAACATGAATCCATTGAGGCCCTCTGTTGAAACAAACTGAAGCCAAAGTATATGATCCATTTATACTCCCCACTTCTCATGAAATAAAGTGTACCTTTACGAAATTCATTCGAAAATCTCCTTAAGTGGAGCTTGCATCATTCTCCTTTGCTGCTGCTGCCTGCCGTCTCTTCCTGAAGCTTCTTTTTCCAGTACTCATCAAGTGGGGGTCCGAATATTGCTTTTCCGGAAACAACTCCAATCCTACAAAACCCTGTGAAGTCATTTGTCATTGTGATAAAAGAGAATTATTTACACAATATCAGCTCGACCACTCTTCAGAATTGCCAGCACATAGCCTTTCAGTGTAGTTTTGAATGTGAAAGCTATATTAAGGCAAACCAACAAAATAATAACAATCCCCTCTACTATTGCATGACAGAAAACACAATTTTAACCCACCAACTCTAACCTAAATACAATGACAAAATCAGTATTCTTTCGCCTTGCTTTCACCACAGATCATTCAAAGCTCAAGGTTGGTCACAATATCTTAACGAAATATAAATACTAAGCACTGCTATCTAGCGAGAAGAAATGCTGGCCTCAGTTTATAGCACCCTTTTGTTGTAAAGTGCTTAACAATGCCATCTTCTTAATTATAGTTCCTTGGTTCCTGGCAGCATCTTTCATGCAAATTAATTGTTTAACTACTCACTCTTTTTTTTTTTTGGATCAGTAAGGGTATATTGTATTAACATGGCGTCCGAGGAGGGAAAACCCATGAACAAAAAAGGGACAAGGCCATACATAAAATTAAAGCCTTAGATTCCTCAAAGAAGTTATGAAGCTATCTAGAATCTGTTTACATTCCCCTTAAGGTCCTTTCAATATGAACCATGCCTTTTGTGATCTACTCATTCAACATATGTGTGGTACAGAATCTATCTTAGAATCTGTTACAATGTCCAGTTTTGTAGAAGTTGCGAGGGCTCAGCAAAGTTAACAATTTAAAGAGAATTTTCAAGAAAAAATAATACCACAAAAACAAAGAATTTCATATTTTGACTTGTCAAAAAAAAACTCATATTTTGAAAAACATAATGCTCAGCTCATATTAAATGGGAATTAAATTGATCATGAGCTTGCAACAAATATCACACACACACACACACCAAAAATTCCTTCATAGCACTCAAATGTACCAGGAATGGCACAACAGATGCAGGAATGCATAATGAAGAGGAAATATTGCTTCCTTGCATTTGGTGTAGCAGGAATGTGCAGATGCAAAACAGACGAGCATAACAAGCAGAGTGAGACCGACAATTACCATAATAACAAGTTTGGTGGGTATTGAGAATGCCTCTAAGGCTTAACTATTTTATTAATGTACATAAAATTATTAATTTATGCAATTCAAATATTTATGCAATTGACATGCAATAAACGAACCAAAAGATTTAACAACAAAAAGGAGTAGCTTCAGGGTGACTCTCTTGAATTCTGCAAGAAATGTCGGGTTCAACATTTGTTCAAAACATTTAATTTATAGATTTGTTTAGTTACCAAATAATGAAATGAGCACAGGAATGGTAAGATATTGTCTACTATGTGCAAGTCTATAGTAAGGGGCATGTCCATGATTGGCCACATGTGTATCTATTGGCAGAAAAAGACAGCATCACAGATTCACACTATGAAAGTGCAGATCTGCATATTCAGAGTGGGAGTGCTGGCCTATATAGGCAAATTAGGGCCTTCAGATAACAACTAGACCTATATAAAGCTACGTGTGAGAATGTGAGTTCGAGTTTGAGAATAGCAACTTTGTGCAAAGTAATGCTAAAGTTTGTTTTCGGTCCACTCCCTTGCCCACTCACAGATAGGACCAGCACTACGTGATGGCCTATTGGCTTCACATCAATGTTATACAATCTTTTCTGTTGATATAGAATTTTTATTACCTCAATTTACGTTAAAACATAGCATCAAGCATTCGCTTAAATGGTATCACCTCCACCTCACAAAGAGAAGCTTGAGAGTTCAAGTCCCAATTGGGACATAGTAGGTGTGTGCGTCTTACTAATAAAAAAAAATGTTAAAACATGAGTACCACATTGCAACATGTCATCCAATCACACAGCAACAGAGGATGCTACGAAAAATGGAAATCACCAGCCTATGTTAGAAGAACCTAAAGAGATCAAGATAGCTCTGCCAACCCCACCCCCCCTTCCCCCACCACCTACACACATACACACCCAAATAAAACAAAAAAAAAAAAAAAAACCCACAAAACAAACCCACACTGGCACTGTGAAAGAAATAAGAGCTTCAGAAAAAATCGAGAATGAAAAACTGAAAGTGGCAGAATGTAAATCAGAAAATAATACAATAATACAAAGCAGACATATGCTCTCAGATAAAAATTTCATTAGACTACATTAAGAATTTTAGACATGAATCATCTAACCCTCCCCAGACCTCACAGCGGCGGGAGCCTCGTGCACTGCGCTAGCCCTTTATCATCTGATGTTTATGGTGGTTGACACAAGATGTTGGAACTTCTAGGCATTGTTTTGGACAATAATAACAAAGGTTAATTAGGACAGGGCAAATATACCAATAATTCTATTCTAATCATATTCTGCTGCAAGAAACTGAAAATTTAAATGATATCCCCTAAAATGCTCTCAATCAACCAAAATTTAGAGTCACTATCATGTAATCCCAATGTGACCTTGGAAAAAAAAACTCGCTCGTATTTGAGAGAGCTGCAGAAAGAATCAAAATCAATCCAAAGTTCCAAATGAAAGCATGTCTACATTCATTAGTGATATTTCCGGAAGTTATTGTTTCATCTGATAAATAAATAAACAAAATTGAAAGCAGATTGTTCAGTAGTACCCAATATATCTGATCATAGCCCTTATCATTATAAAATTTCAGAAGTACCCAACATATATGATCATAGCCCTTATCATTATAAAATTTCAGAAGTACCCAACATATTGTTTCTGTCTCTAAAATCTAGAGGTAGCTTAACAAAATGTGCTTCACTAAAGATAAAGACTGCTTTAAAAATGATTAATTGATGACAGAGATATGCTTGCCGAGGGGCCCGTGTCCCAATAATCCTAGATCTCAAATTTAAAGCTTTTGCCATTTTCTCCCAATTGTGGAGAGTGACTGTAACATAAACTATTCAAAAAATCTACATCTTGGTAAAGGGAAAACTCCAGTTATTATTCACTGTGAGCCATCCAAATAATTTGAGATTAAGAGGGCATATTGAAGTCCAAAGTTCTCCAAAAGATGTGCTTCCACCATATCTATCAATTGCTGAAAAAAAATCCCTAATAATCTATCCAAATGTATTGCAGTTTTTCTCAACCAAAATTAAATTTCTTGCTACTTTTGAAAAAAGTTTTCCAAGCCTTCAGGTTTCAATAGCCAGACACCATGTCAAAAGAAAACTGCTAAAGAATATTCCACCATTATCTTCTATAGACTGGCCTAGATTCTCACAACCAAGCCACACAATTTCATCACTTCCTCTGGCACTAGCAGTTCAGAAGAAGAATTTAGTCCTTTAGTCTTCCTTATTTTCTCCTTAAGCCACCTATCTCAACAAAACTTAATCACAATTAGTTGGGGCCTGCTACTGCTACATGAATCTTATCACGTCATTTTTCTCTATTTAAATCATTCTCTCAGTTAGATTACACATTATCATTTTTTTTTTTTTAACTAACTCTACCAAAGCTAATTTTAGTTGCCCCCGCCCTCGCCTCCTAGCATGATTCTCAATATGAACGATGTCACTCTTCCTTACTAGTGCATTTACTGACATTCGTTGTACATAGTCATATCATCTTAACCGGTTTTCTTTTATTTTATCTTATATAAACGCTACTCCTATCATCTCACAAATGTGTTCATATTTAATTTTATCTTTTATTGTCTTATAGCACATCTATCTCAACATCTTCATTTCGGCTACACTCATTTGATTAACATCTTTCTTAACTGCCCAACATTATGTTCTATATAACTTCATTGGTCTAATAACTATTTTATAAAATTTACCATTCAATTTTAAAGGTATACATCGATCGCACAACATGCCATATGCACTCCACTTAACTCACGTTACTTTAATTTTGAGTAACATTTTTTTTTTTTTTGATAGGTAACTCACATACATATTCTTTGCCCCAAAGAGAATTTGACCCATCAACCTCTCATATGCGAAGGTGGAGGAGGTACCAACCAAGCTAGAGCTTGTTAATAATTCTATGAGTAACATTATCTCTAATTTCTCCCTCTTGATGAATAAGTGAACCTAGATAACAAAAATTTTCACTTTTTATTAACTTTTAATTTTCAATTTTCACTCCATCTTCGTTTGTATTTCAAATTTGACTGAAATTACACTCAAGATATTTTTTTTTTTTTGATAAGTAAGAAGTATATATAAGAAGCCCAAGAAGGGCAAAAGCCCCAAAGCATTACATCGTCCTTAAAGACGTCAAAAAGTCAACAAAAGAAAAAACATGAATAGGGGAAGTCTCTTTAGCCCAAAAAAATAATAAACGCAAAAATGTCTCTTTAAGATAAGGAGTAGGAAGCTCCCGATCTTCAAAGACCCGATTGTTCCTTTCAATCCAAAGACACCATAAAAGGCGAATGGGGGCCAGTCTCCAAATTCTCTTAATTTCTTTAGGAAAATACATCCTTCTCACGCCAATAAGAGATCCTTGACGGAGCCTGACATGACCCATGAAAAGCCAAACACGGCAAAAATAAGGTTCCAACAGCTCCGAGGGACATGACAGTGAAGAAGAGCGTGCTCCACTCACTCCTCATTGTTCCTACAAAAATAACATCTGCTAGCCATGTGGAAACCTCTTCTCTTCATATTATCTGCAGTTAAAATAGCCTTACAAGAAGCTTCCCAAGCAAAGAAGGAGGCTTTGGAAGGGGCTGTTGAATGCCAAGTGAGCTTCCAAGAAAAGGGAGGACCATCCAGAGTCGAACAAACTCTTATAAAAAGAGCTAACCGAAAAAGAAGCCTTATCCGGCATCCAAATCCGTTTGTCTTCTCTATCAACCGCAGCCCGAAAAGTGTTGATGTGACCTAAAAAGGAGGCCACCTCCCCGAGCTCCCAATCAAAGAAGTTTCTTCTAAAAGATGGAGCCCAAACAAGAGTATTCCCAATGCTCGCCACATACTCACTAACCCAAGCCGATTTGTTGGTAGCCAAACTATAAAGCCTTGGAAATAACGTCTTCAGAGGCACAGCCCCACTCCAAGCATCATCCCAAAAATGCACTCGGTCACCCTTGTTGATAACAAATCTTCATCTTTCCTTAAAAACTCTCCATTCTCTTTTGATGTATCCCCAGAGACCACAACCCATTGGACCTTCAACGCTGCCCGAACACCATCCCCCATAATCACTCCCATACTTGGACACTATGACTTCCTTCCAAAGAGCTGTGTCGCTTTCACCAAAATTCCATAACCATTTTCCTAAGAGGGCTGTATTGAAAATACACAAGTCCTTCACTCCTAGGCCCCCTAGAGACAGCGGCTTCTTGATTTTATCCCACACCACTAGATGAATTTTCCTGCAGTCTCTCTCATGAACCCAGAGAAAGTCCCTTTGAATTTTCTCCAGTCGTTTACTCACTGTTTTCGGGATCAGGAAAAGGGACATGAAATAGGTAGGGAGATTGGCCAAAACGCTTTTAATGAGGATGAGCCTGCCTCCTTTAGAAAGGAATTGGCCTTTCCAACCTGACAGCTTGCTGTGAAATCTCTCAATCACAGGGTCCCAAACTCCAATGGATTTTGCATGAGCTCCCAACGGAAGACCTAAGAAAGTCGAGGGGAAACAACCCACTTTGCATCCCAGAGTGCTTGCTAGGAGCTCCATCTCCTAAATTGCCCCTACTGGAGTGATACTGCTTTTAGCAAGATTGATCCTCAGACCTAACACAGCTTCAAAACACACAAGAATGCATCTGATGAAGCGAAGCTGGCGCATTGTGGGATCACAAAAAATGATGGTATCGTCAGCGAATAAAAGGTGGGAAACGACTGTGCATCCACCCCTTCCTGCTCCCCCCTAAAAGCCTTTGATGAGACCAAGTTCCGCGGCCCGGCACATGAAGCGACTCAAAGCCTCCATAGCAATCACAAAAAGAAAAGGGGATAGGAGATCCCCCTGTCTCAATCCTCTAGACGAACGAAAGAAGCCTGCAGGGGATCCGTTGACAAGGACCGAGAAGGAAACTGTGGATATGCATGACTGGATCCACTTCCTCCACTTACCTCCAAAACCCATCTTGACCAACATGCCCATCAAGAAGCTCCAGTTAACATTATCAAATGCCTTCTCAATATCCAACTTGCAAACCAACCCTTTTCTTTTCTGCTTTATCCTGGAATCAATACATTCATTTGCAATAAGAGTTGCAGCCAGAATCTGTCTACCTTCTACAAAAGCGTTTTGACTTGGAGAGATGATGCTTCCCATAACCTTCTTCAACCTTAAGGAAAGAACCTTAGCGATCAACTTACAAACACTGCTTACCAGACTTATAGGGCAAAAATCCTTAATGTTAGCAGCTCCCTCTTTTTTGGAGATGATGGCAATGAAAGAAGCATTGAGGCTTCGCTGAAAGCTCCCCTCCCTATGGAAGCTTCCAAACACTGCCATCACATCCTCTTTCAGCACAGTCCAGCATTTCTTAAGATATTCATTTTTTGTCCTATTAAATGTTACCTGGAACGCAGATCGTTATGGTATGGGGAAGGGAAACGGGAACGGGAACGTATATCGTCACTTGTTATAAAACATGGTACGTTAAGAGGTGGGCTTCTTTGAATCGCTTTGTTGGAACGAAATACATTTATTTAGAACGTGATATGCTTTTTGATTATATTTGTAATAATATTGATATGTAATTATGTATATATAAACATCAAAAAGATTTTAACGAATCCAAACCATTATAAAATAAAATTTCAATGATGTGTGTATATTTTGTATAATTTTTTTGGGACTTTTAATATTTTAGATTGAAACGCTAAATCTTGCAGTTCCAAATCGCTAATGATCCATGTTTTGGATTGTGCGATCCTAATTCGCAATTCACTAGAGAAGGAGCGAATTATAGTAATCATGGTCCTACTTATCTTGAACCCGTCTGATCCCAAAGTCTCTCTCCAAACCTCTAATTTATCATTTATCTTTTTTTTTTTTGATCGGTAATAATAATTCCTTTGTAAATCACAAAAGACTCATATTTCATATGAGGAAATAGATAAATGCTTGAACTTGAAATAAAAGCTCTACATAGTACAACAGGAGAGGTAGGTCTAGGAAAGGTAATGACTAATGAGACAGAAGCTCTACAGCAATAAAAAGTTTAGAGTTCCATTTCCTCAATATGAAATCTGAGTCTTCTCTCTCTAACTCATAGTAATAATTTGCACCACCAATGTTTCTCCTATAAAGCTCTATCTCTGTACAATACTATATCACATTTATTGAAAAATAATATATAATAATCTTCTGTGATTCTGTATAATTTTCCCCTTGGACCAGGGCTTAAGGGAAACACCACCATTATAGAACCAAATACATATCCAAATAAAAAGTTCATTGTTCGTTAATAAGAAAGAGTGTAAAATGAAATTATAAATGCCTATAAACTATTATTTGCAAGTTATGTCTCCCGAAATATCTCCTACTGACATTCCTAAACTAAAATAGGTCCTAAAACCAAAGCCTTACTGTACTCAATAACAGATGATAAAAAAAAAGTAACATGAAGAACAAATTCTGCAGTAGATATGCATCTGAACCTAGTTTTGGTAGTAATTTTTCCAGAACATCTCCTCAATGCCAAAGTGCATAATGCCTTGTTCTTTGAATACAAAATTAAGAGAATCAGTATCATTCTAAAATGCTACGAGGTGACTACAAATATGGAAACATGGTTAAAAATTCAGTGCAATCCAAGTGCTGATGCTCTGTGCGTGTTAATTAGGGCCAACATTAACCCAAGTGAGCTGCAATGATACTGATACAGAACATGCAATCCAAGTGTGATGCTCTGTACGATTAATTAGGGACAAACTTTAACCCAAGTGAGCTGCAATGATACTGATACAGAACATGCATGAAATTCCTCTGTATGCCCTTACTAGTTGACTACTACCCACACAGTAATATTTTATCAATAATCATTACAAATCCATTTCTACTAAAACTTAATGGTGTGCTATTATTCACGCTATAGCCGAGAGCAATGTTTCCGTGGCACAGAAGCATTCAACAAACAGACGAAATGGAAATTTCATTATTTACATTCAAATCCTCAGTCATAGGGTCATTGTCCAGACCGCAAATCGGTAAGATGGAGCTAATATGTATTATATATCTATAAAGACGAAGGAAGAGAAGCTTACACGACTGCTCCGACCACCATGGGCAAAGACAGAAACCTCCTCCGATTGAACATCTTCAAAGCCTTCGAAACAGAGCCCTCGTCTGCGATTTTTGTGCCTTCTTACGATTTTAGAATTTAGATAGTTTACAGTGCCATAGCTCGGTATTGATCATCTGAAAGGCTGAAACGGAATCAGAGCCCAATGGGTCATATATTACCAGTTTAAAAGGCTCATAATCTGGGCCTGGAATAGAGCTAAGAGCCCAATGTGCTGCTCTTAACGTGCCCACAACCCACCATCATGTGATCATTATAGTTTATATTTAATCCTTGTATAAAATAAGGGAGTCATAAAACTAATTTGAATATTATAATAATTAAATATATTTAATTTTAATACCATTAATAATTATTTGGGTGAAAGAACCTAAGACTGATTAAATAATATAACAATATCCGTTTGATTACGCTTTCTCGATCTTTAAAGAATAATTTTACTAAGTATATAAAAAATTAATATTGAGATAAAAATTATTTTTGAAAAATAATTATCAAACATTCTTTAGGAAAGTACTTTTAAAAAAAAATTACTAAATGGAAACTTACATTTAAAATTTTAATTTATGTAGGTCAACACACAAATTTCCACTTCATAAGCAATTTTGAAAAATGATGGGGAAAAATTATAAATCTACCAACAAAAAGCATAGTAGCAAAGAGGAATTTTTGAGAAAAAATTATTTAAATATTAATGTAAAGGGATATATTTATATATATATATATATAATACAAATTTTGGACAATGATAAAAGGATAAAGTTGTCAAAGGAAATAAGAAAGGATATGGAAAGAATTATAAGAAAGAAGAATGGTGAAATGGTGAAATGGTGGGACATATAAAAAAAGAAAAGGACAAATGGAAAAAGAAAAGAGTAAAATATATTCATATAATATGAACAAATAGGGATTTATAATAAAAATAAGACCAAGGGGAATATATGAATTAAAAAGGATAACGTAGAAGGAAACAAAAAGTAGAAAAAATGGTCTATATATATAAATTTAAATATATTTCACATTTCTAGATTTAGATGTGTCTATATATATATATATAATATGTGCATATTATGTATATATAATTTTTATAAATTTATATTTGTAATAGTATTGATCTATTAATTTTTAATTTTTAATTTTTTAAAAAATAATTTTTATTGACAAGACAAGGTGGGGTGGGACTGAATTTGGAGGGACAAGAAAGACATAGAAATGAGAGAATACTTCGGAACGAGGATGAGAGAAGGTTTGCTGAATGGTCCTTCACTCGAGCTGCAGCACTGTGCTCACATTCAAAATTGCTTTATGTGCAAGATGATTCAGCATTTAAAAACTCATTTTATCACAATACAGTATATATATACATTTATATATATAAATAAATAAATACACATGTATGGAGCTACGACTAAATTTGAATAAAAAAATACTTATTTCAATATTTCCTAAATTAGTTCTAATAGAATTAGAAAACTAAAAAATTTGAAAAAATCAAAATAGAAGTTTTTTGCAATTAAGCTCAAAACTAGAAACTAGTTAAGAAAGGAAGAAATTAGAAAACAACCGGGACTCAAGATGAGTTTCTACGTAATGCAAAAATAAAATTGTCAAAAAATGTAAAAATGTCAAATTGAAAATTTAATCGATAAAATTTGGTTAAAACCCAGCTTAAACCACGGCCAAACTAATAGATATTGTCAATTTCGCTAGTTTGAGTCAAAGTAGGATTTCGATTCCTAAAAAATGACTGGCCAAATCTGTGTCTATTATTACTTTAACTTGAAATGAGAATTGAAATGTTCATATTGCTCTAAAAAGTATTCGGCAATTTGTTACGTCATATTTCTACTGGTTCTGCAAATATTGTTATCTTAAGCTCTTATATTTCAATTCATTGATGATCATTCATCACTAAGTACCAAAGCTACATTTCCACCAGGGCAAGCTAGGCAACATGATTCTCACGCAACACAGACGTGATTCTAAAATGAAATGACAGGCAATGAAAATGAAACGTTTCTGTTACATACATTTTGGATTTTGCTGTGAGGAGAGGAATAGTGTTTATGCTAACTCTTTTTTTTTTTTTGGTATACTTCATCTTTGATAATGAATTGTTCATTGCTATACGCTTTGCTGTGAAGTAGCTTTCGAGCTGAATCGTGTAAATTTTGGTGCAATTTTTTGTAATGGATATCAATACAAGAGCCAAAACACATTGACTTCAACCATTTCAGGGGCCACCACATTTTTATTTTTCTAGAACAGATTTTGCATATGGTGGCATTTAAATGACCACATAAAGTCATAAACATAACAACAATAAAGGAAACTGGAAAGGGACTAAAGAAGTAGATATTAAATGAGCTTGTGAATCCTAACCAGAAACCACATTTTGATTTTGTTAGTTCTCAGCAATAAACAGGCCATGAATGAACAGTTTCAGCACGATATTTCACAAACTTTATAATTTACAGGATATTTAAGAGTTTGTGAGACACTGTTGCATAATAATGTAATGTGACAGATTGATTGAATAATTTCTTTTCGTGTTGGAATGCCATATGAGTTATGTCCCACTTATTTTAGTAAGACATTACCCATATGTCAATCACTGTTAAATGGTGATGTAGTGCCCCGACTTTCTGGTGCATAATCTATAATAACACCTTATGTTTACACATAGCCATGGAAATGGAGCTGTGCTGCATCCTACAAAAAAAAAGAAAAGGAACCACTACAAGTAATAAGCCAATTTGGTAATGTGACTGAACTTATAGAAATTGACAAGGTTTCTTACTTTCTTGCTGGTCAACAATTCCTGTAATCAAATCCATAATATCATTCAACTGTCAACTAACCTTCATCAATAAGGCATCAGCCTGTGTTGCTTTCTCAACTGAAATTTAAAAGTTGGTTGTTCCCATTGAATTCTGAAATGCATTAACACAGAGAGAAGAAGTAGGCTGCTTTTAATTCCACCAGAAGGTTTTGCTATTTTCGATTTCATACTTTTTTCAGTAGCTTTCTATGCAAGTGTTATGGGATATAGGAATTACAACAATTAAAATTGTGTTTGAGGACTCCTTAATAGTCACTACAAGAGAAAAGAGAATATACACGGACATATTGTGTTCGAAAAAAAGACATAGTTTCGTAAAAACTTGTTTCTTAACAAAAAAACTAAAGAAATCTTATCAGCAGTGGACTTGGTCATGCTTCAATTTTCATAACAAGAATGCCTTCTTTTCTCACTTAAGCCCAAATCCCTGTGTTTGTTTTCTTCTTCCTAGTGCTCCATATTATAAAAAATTTCTATAGATGGTGAAAAAACTTCATGGCTTCTTTTTTTGCTTCTTCAGAAGATGACAAAAGGGTACTATTTTCAAGTTTCTTACCGTCAATCCAGTGGGTAGGAATAATTTTACCAGCAAATACACTTTTTTTATATTACTATAAGAACACGACATCTTTCTTCTGCCAATATCTTAATATAGTACTGGCTACTGAAAAACAGGACCACCAGAGAGAGAGAGATAGCTTAATATAGTACTGGCTACTGAAAAGCAAGACCACCAAAGAGAGAGGGGTTAGAGGATGAAAAGCAGGACCACCAGAGAGAGAGCGAGAAAGAGAGAGAGAGAGGGGAAGGGTTTAGAGATGATTGCCCTGTGGAAATTGTCTAGGACCAACTTTTTGAGTTTTGAATTAATTCATACGTGAGTAAAATTCGTTCATTAAAAATGAGTCTTAATTCATTTAAGTAATTGATAAAATAAATTTTTATTCTATTTCAAATATGTTTTTATCATGGGTTGATAGAAATCATTATTTAAATTTTAACAAAATTTTATATGTATTTATGTAATATGGTTGTAAGATATAGTACATTTTTTTCTTTAATTTTTTATTTATTTATGGTGAGTTTGGAACGTGAAGATTAAAGAGTATCTCTAGTAACTAATCTTACGTAACTTCACGAAATTTAAGAATATACACGGAAGCCAGAATTTAACGTTTGACTCGTAATAATAAATAATAAATGATCTAAAAGTATCTTCCACAATCAAATATGACTTAACCGTATGCGTGCATCGAGTGTTTAGAGATACCATATATCAATATATGACATAGTTATCTCTCTCTATATATATTGGGTATTTAGTTCTAGATATATTTTGTTCTGTACAGAAACAGTGGATTGTTATGATATATCATTTTATAATATAGTTATATCTGTTCCAGATTTATAGTATTCTATATGAAACAGTGACTTATTGTCAATGAGATTCAGATGGATTCAACTATTTCTTTTCTATGATATCTTGATAATAGTTTAAAGTTCGTCATATTCTAGCAATATTTCTAATTGCGTTATGGTTGGCGAAGAAGTAGAATCAAAGAGCTAGTTGTTGTCATAGTTTTATCTCAGAAGACTTTTTTTTTGGTGGGTTGTTGGTTGTGGCCTTGTGGGGTAGATGAGAGGGACAGAGTCAATGATAAGAATTGAAAGACTCAAAGGAAATCTAAGTACCCTCTCTCTCCCCCCACACACACAGTTTGAGAAGGGAAAAATGAAAATGGAAGGAAAAGAAAAGCAATCGAATTGAGTTATATAATCTTGTCGAACAAACTTGAAATAAAATACACAAAAGGCCATCATAGTTGTTCTTATAATTTTATAAACCTGAATCATCCATTCCCATGACAACTAGAAACCAAGGGAAGAAGATTATGATCTAGTGAAGCCCAATTTATAAGTAGACATGCAACTGCCAAACATATATATCTTATAATTACAATCTCGTAAGTCGTAACCAAGTACTATATATGCTTCAGCCAGTGAGGTAATGAACAAAGTACTATATATATATATATATATATATATATATATATATATATATATATGCTTGAGCAAGTATTTATGGCTTCTGCTTCTGGGTATAGATATAGTCAACATGAGCAGCAAGGGTCCTTCTCATCAAGCACTCTTCTTCTCCCATTCCTTCACAGCTCTCATCCACCACCTCAAGGTGCTGAGCTTCAACAACCTGAGAGAGCAAAAAAGATAAGAAAGCAGAACCCATTAATCAAAGTCATGATAATATTAATTAACAATAGTTTCTGAGACAGAAAATCAAGTGACATAATATTTCAACCTACCCCATGCTGGGTGTTCACTAGAGTGTCCTTGGGAAGCCCTGGCTCAGGACGGGCTGCTTGAGACAGAGTGAAGCAGAGGAGGACTAGCATGAACAGAGCAGTGACTTTGGCCATTATTACACTTATGGGTAGGCTGTTGAGAATGAGAGACACAGAAGGAATTGGGAATTTATATATATATATAGAGAAGACTAATGCAAAATGGGCTGTGTGAACTTAGAGGAGTGAAAGGGGAGACTTTAATATAGCAGTTGATGATATACACACAAAATTATATATGCAATAATTTTAAAAACAGGAAAAAGAAGAAAGAAGGTATTAATTAAAGGCGACCACAGGAATTAAAGGAAGAAAACAAACCATAAAGTGTTTGTTTGAAAAAAATACTGACAACGCCCCATATTTTCCTTTTTTGCATTGCTATTTAATAAATGACTAGCGACTTGGTTTGGGCATGGGGCGAGAGAAATTCTGAAGCCAAAATCGTTTTGAACTTGGAGTCCTCTCCTTTTTAATACAATTGTGATAACGTGTGTCCTCACTTCCGATAATAACTAAAATTAGGAATGACTAATGACATTTAAACTTAAACTTAAACTTAAATTTGAATTTGAATTAAAATATTTAAAATGATATTTTTCAATACTAAATTTAAATTCATTTCAAATCTATTTTTATTTAAACTTAAATTTAAATTAATATAATACTATTAACAAACTCAAATCACTGTTCAAAACAAATTTAAACATTTAAAACATGATGTGAATTATTTTAGAATACGATAAGAATTTTTTAAAAAGACTTAGAGTAAAAACTAGGTGATTAATGGAAAGTATCAAATTCAAATAAAACTTTTAATCAAATTTGAATAAAAAATTGACTCATTACTGGAGATGGCCTAATATCAAAGAATATTGTACCACCTAAGAGCATCATCAAATTAGTAAGTCTAATCAAGTTTAAGTTTTTAGATGAGTTGGTAACTTCGTATAATATCAGAGCAAGCAAAAAAGTTCTAGTTTCAAATCTCATCGTCATTCTAAAATATGAATCGACACGTGTAAGTTTAAACTGATTACATGTGAGGGAGCGTGTTAGATAATATAATAATAATGTTATATCATTTTTAACAGCTTAAATTTTTAGATGAGTTGGTAGAATAAAGTATCATATTAATTATTTTAATATAATTTTGAAAGTAAAATTTGAAGAGTCTCTTGAAGATATTCTAATTGATATCATAAATATAGGGTAAAGCTATTCCCACGCCAATATTTTTTATTTCATTCACTTGCACTTAAATGTTATGCATCTCAAAGATGAAGTGCATATATCAAACAGGGGAGTGAGAAGAGAAGAGCTACCCCTAAATATATTACATGACTTAAATTCCCATATGTATGTCAATGATTATAAGACTTCATATGCTCCCATGGGCCATCAATGAGTCAACTATTTAATCCAGTACGTTGATTAATGCTTATGTTACGGCAGCTTTATAGCAATTTTTGTTTTCTTTGATGACCAGCTTTATAGAAAATTAAGACGATGAAATTTATATTAATTTGAATAATATTAAATATAAGAATTTTTTTATTTTATTTTTTATTTTTAAATGAGATTCACGTACATTTATTATAAAGTGCATATTGACAAAATTATTACATACTTATGTTGTTTCAAACATGGCCAATTGATTTTTTAAGGGTTATATGGGCTTGCTGTGAGTTCTGATGGCGATTTAGTAGGAGCACATAATAAAACTTGTGTGCCCAAAATTGCAATCCTTATATCTTGCCTTTCTGAGAGCTTCATCTGGTAGCGCACATCAGACTGGTTGAACAGAGACGCTGAAGAATGTATGTGGAATCGCGTAGATAGTTTTACTTCTGACGAGGACTGCCCCTGGAAAAAGCAATAAGCCTATTCCAATTGACGTAGCTGACACCTTTTCCAATTGCAGTTCTTATTTGAACTGTTATATTCAAAATATAGCGGGTGATCAAAACAGTCATATTCTAATGATACGTTAAAAATTGTCTTCAATTTTGAGTTTGTTAAAAAAAATTTCAAATATAGTTAGACTTTTGATGATGCTTTCAATCCAACGATTGAAATATTTTAAAGGCAAAATGTGCTTATAATTAAAAATAATAATTGAAAAGAAGATTAATTGTTCTGTCCAAAAAATAACATTTCAATATTAGAGCAAAAATATCAAAATATAACATTTGGTACTGTAACAAATTTAAAATTTAATTTTCAAATGGCTTAAATAGCTCTAAACTCTTTTAGTTTCACCCTCAATTTTTGGAATAGCACTATACTTCTTATAATTTACATTTGTCTCATTTTTTTTTACAGAGGTAGGATCTATCATGAGATTCACTTATAAACTCTATATTTTACATTATTTCACGAGTTTGTCACATAGATATGACGGTTTATGATTTAGTTTTACGATGAATACTATGTAATTTCTACAAAAATACTAAAATCATATGTTCGTGAAATAATTTCTCTAAGGTGGAACAAAGTATTAGTTGCAAGAAATGAAACATTATTATCCTTTCTCTTTTTAGAATTCAGACCCTTTTTTCTTTTTCTTTTTCTTTTTGAGTGGCAAATACCAGTTTGGTTAAAACTAAGTCTGTCAAGTCAAATAAAATAAACTTTGGTGCAAAATAGTTGTCAAAAAAAGCATTTTGAACACAAGTTGTCCATACAGAGGCAAGGACTCGAGACTTTAGCTAGGAGTGTTAATTTTTAACACGATACGACAACACGACTTGAATACGATACGAAATTAACGGGTTTGAGTTTAGTATAAATGGGTTTGAGTCATAAACGGATTGACACGTATAATACGATTAATAAACAAGTCGGATTTGAGTTTTACTAGTGTCAACCCGTTTAATACAGTTTAATTATAAAATATATTATGAGTTAAAGTAATTCATCTCAGCATCAAATATTTATTAAGTTTTGAGATTTTTTATTTATAAAAGAGATTTCTACTTTGATTTGGCTCATATCCAGAGTTACTAAACTTGAAAATTATCTATACATATTAAAAGATAGATAATTTTTTTATTTAAAAAATAAAAAAATTAAAATAAACGGGTTAAGTGTGTCGATACGTGTAACCTGTTTAATAAATAGGATTGGGTTTGGGTTTTGAAACTTGACACGATTAGTTAATAGTGTCGAGTTTGAGTTCACACATATTTTTGAATATATATATCTTGACACGACCCTAAACACAATACGATAACACGAATTGACACTCTTAACTTCTGCCATATATATATATATATGTCTGTCTCTCTCTCTCTAAGTTTTGTCACTTTCGGCCCAGAAGTCAAATTAAATTGATGAGCACATTCTAGAATGGCCTAGAAAGCCTCAGCCTTAATTCTTCCCGACGTGGTTGTTGCGCCGATCAACCGAGATTTAAGTCACCATAGATGACATGTTAACAATCGGATTATAATGCTTGAGGGTGAAGTTTTTCATCATCCTAATTATAAGTAGCATAATAACCGTTTTCTTTGAGGACTTTTAATGCATTTTTTGACTTTTTCTCTTTGCCTATTATTACAATCCAATTTCGGTGACAGTTGAAGTTGCATTACTGGAAAGGCTGGCAATATTGGACCCAAGTTGCGAGATTCAAAAATGATACGAATCTAACAGATTTCAAGTTGATTTTAATCATATTCAAAGCAAAACCGAGTAAGACACGACCAACCCTAAAATTATTTGTATTATGTTTGGATTAATTTGACTAACATACAACATTTATTCAAAATTAACACATTCATTAAAACGTATCTATTGATGTGTGACTTAAAAATGACAGGCTTAACCTTTTAAATCAAAACTGATCTGATAACTTAAAATTGAATTGTTAATTTGAAACTAACATGATTGTATATGTATTTTAAAAAATTCAATAATAATATAATAAAACAATTTTTTTTTAAAAAAGTTATTAATTATTAACTTTAATCATAAATATAAGTGTACAAGTATTAAGATAAAAATAATAAAAGTATACTAATTTAAAAATAATAATAATCTTTTTTTTGAATTTAGCTTTATTATTTTAATAATAAATTTTTAATAGATTCATATAAATTACAAGACAAATTCTAATAATAATAATTTAATAAACTAAATTATATTCATTAACTGTAATAGACTTATAGTCTTGTAATGTTTTAAATATTTTAAAATAATATTATTAAACTTAAATAACTCATATATTACTCTTGTTTTTCTCTTTCCCTCCACCCCTAAAATAATGTTATTAAACTAGATTATATTAATTATCGTAATAAAATAATTTTATGATAAAAAAGAAAATTCAGTTAACATCTTTTTGAATGGTTGTTTTTCTTTTAAAATTTACAATTTAAATAAAAATGACTTAATTGAGTTATATATTATAATTTGAGTAAGAATGTTATATAATTAATTTAAATAAGTTATTTGTGTCAAACAAGTTATTCGTGTCATCTCGGGTCATTATATTTGACCTAACCTATTTATTAAACGAGTTAGTCGAGTCGAGTTGTGACGTGTCGTGTTAACCTGTTTAATAAACGAGTCATGTTTGTGTCAGTAAAGTTGAAAAAATTAGTTAATCGAGTCATGTTCGAATTGACACTCTTTTCAGAATATATATGTGTTGACACGGCCCGAACACGACTTGCGAACACGAATTATCACCTCTACTTACTGCACAATTTTTTAACACACTTGTGAATGTTGTTACAATAATAAAATTGTTTCATTGCAATCTAGGGTTGCAAGTTACTTCCAAAGGATAGCTCATTTAGAAAAAGGCTTTTTTAGAAAATCATTCTTAAAGTTCTTAGTTCGAGTCTTGAACCAACTTTATGGACATCAGCACAGTTCATTACCAGGAGAAGCTTAAGTGAATGACAAACCATAAGAAATCTCCATTAGGATTAAGCTTCAAGGGAAATTCCTTTTGAGGCTGTGAATAGAGACGAAATAGGAATGCTTTACTTGAATGGACTATTACTGGTTCAAAAAATATTAAAATGTTCAAAAAAACACACACACGCACACAGACACACAGATATATATATATATATATATAAAAGAAATTTTCTCAAAAACTTGTAGGGCCACGGCCCTGACAGCCAACCTCCATCCGTCCCTTGCTGTGAGTTCAAGTTGTGTTTCAACTAGTAAAAATAAAATTACATATATTTAATTATATGAAAAAAAGTTAAATTACACTAATTTCTTCTAACATTTTGTTGGACCCAAAATAAACAAATAATGATATTAATAAAGCCTTTGAAAAATAAAGCAACAAAGACTTTAATATGCTGTCTTGAAAAAACGTGACCACAAAAGAAACACAATCAAATACTTTTTGTTTGTAACAACTATTACTCATATATTGTTCATAGCTATAAGAAAAACTCTCACACCAGTGGCTTCTTTTGGCTTGCGGCAAATACCCATGACTTGGCTGCGGCACATAGCACACACACCTTGGCACACTCTACCACACGGCTACACACCTATATATATATATAAATTATGTAAAGCCTAATCCTAATACAATTAGGATTTCTAAGTCTAATTGAATTAAAATATCACTTCCACTAGGACAAGGACTCCTAGTCTCATTAGGATTAAAATAAATCAAAACCTACTACTACCATAACTCAACTTTAAAAATCCTACTAAAAATATAACTTGGTTTAATTGGCTCACATTGCCTCCCTTAAACCAAGATCTTCAAGCTTCACCATGCCAAGTAACTTCTTCAACTTCAAAAAGGAATTTGTCTTGAGCGGCTTTGTAAAAATATCAGCAACTTGTTCTTCAGAAGGACAAAATTCAAGCTGGATCTCCTTGTCATTTACCAAGTCACGAATGAAGTGAAACTTGATATCAATGTGCTTGCTTCTCCCATGAAAAATTGGATTCTTCGTCAATGCAATGGCTGACTTGCTATCACAAAATATTGTTGTCGGTCCATCCTGTTTGTGTTGTAGAATACCAAGCATCCGTCGTAACCAAACTGCTTGAGTAGTAGTATTCCCTGCTGCAATGTACTCTGCTTCTACTGTTGAAAGAGCAACAACTTGCTGCTTTTTAGAAGACCAAGAAAACACACCAGAACCAAGATGAAAGACATATCCTGAAGTACTCTTTCGCATCTCAGTATCACCTGCCCAATCACTATCTGTATATCCAACAAGCTCCAAACTGTTAGAGGATGAGTAAAAAATACCATCACTTTGCGTACCTCGAATGTATCGCCAAATTCGTTTAGCAGCTTGCAAGTGAGATTGATGTGGAGTCTCCATAAATCTACTAATCAACCCAACACCAAACACAATATCTGGTCTAGTAGAAGTCAAATACCTCAAGCTACCCACCAACCTTTTAAAGTAAGTTGGATTCACAAGATCACCTGTACCATCTCTCACCAACTTCAACCTCTCCTCAACTGGAGTCAAAATCGGATTGGACTTATCCATCCTAAACCTTTTCAAAATATCGCTAGCATACTTTTTCTGTGAAATAAAAATTCCACCATCTGTTTGAACAACTTCAATGCCAAGAAAATAAGGCATTAGTCCCATATCTGTCATCTCAAAGTGAGCTATCATAGCCTCCCTGAATTCTGAAATCAACTTTGGATTATTGCCAGTAAATATCAAATCATCAACATATAAGCACACAATAAGAATATCACCATGTGAATTAGACTTGACATATAAAGTATGCTCATAAGGACATCTCTCAAAACCATGCTCACCAAAATAAGAATCAATGCGTGTATACCATGCTCTTGGCGCTTGCTTCAATCCATACAAAGCCTTATTCAATTTAAGGACTTTGTTTTCATGCCCTTTTATCACATAGCCAGCAGGTTGCTCAACATAAACCTCTTCTTCAAGTACACCATTTAAGAAAGCAGATTTAACATCCATTTGAAAAATTCTCCAATTATTTTGAGCGGCAAGAGAAACAAACATACGAACTGTATCAAGTCTAGCAACAGGAGCAAACACCTCAAAATAATCAATACCTGGCTTTTGTTTGTAACCCTTAGCCACCAATCTCGCTTTAAAGCGATCTACCTCACCATTGGGCTTATACTTTGTCTTGTACACCCACTTCACACCAATTGGTTTCTTACCACTAGGAAGAGTAGTAAGTTTCCATGTGTTGTTCTTCTCAATTGAATGGATCTCATCATCCATGGCTTTAATCCAATGATCATCACGAGAGGCTTCTTCAAAAGTCACTGGATCACAATCTGCAAATAAAGCAAAATTCACTAAATCTTCATTAGTTGGCTCATTATCACTACCAACAACATAATCCTGCAAGCGAGCAGGCAAGTGGCGTTGGCGTTGAGGACGCCTAGAAGACTCTGCATGAGGTGATGACACATCTGAAGATGGAGGATCACTAATCTGAGGCTCATTCTGTACTTCAATCTGTGAATCTGCATTATTAAAAATTAAATGTGGCTGAATTTGATCATTCTGAGACCAATCCCAAACTCCTTGCTCATCAAAAGTCACATCACGACTAATAACCACCTTCTCTGTTATTGGATTATACAACTTGTAGGCTTTTGACAATTGACTGTAGCCAATAAAAATACATTTTTCACCTCTATCATCAAGTTTCTTTCTAAGATGATCTGGCACATGAGCATATGCAATGCATCCAAACACCCTTAGGTGTTTAATTACAGGCTTCTGTCCACTCCAAGCTTCCTGCGGGGTTTTGTTAGAAACACTTCTAGTAGGACACATATTCAAAACATAAATAGCACAAGCAACCGCTTCAGCCCAAAATCCTTTAGGCAAATTTTTAAATTTCATCATGCATCTAACCATATCCATAACAGTTCTATTCTTTCTTTCCGCCACTCCGTTTTGTTGTGGAGTATATCTAGCAGTCAACTGATGCCTAATACCATGTGTCTCCAAAAAATCATCACAAACAAGATATTCTGTACCCCTGTCAGTTCTCAAAGTCTTAATTTGAAATCCACTTCGCTTTTCAACATAAGCCTTGAATTTTTTAAAAGTATCACAAGCATCAGATTTATGTTGCAAAAAATAAACCCATGCTTTTCTGCTAAAATCATCAATAAAAGTAATAAAGTACCTACTGCCACCATTAGAAGGTACTTCCACTGAGCACAAATCTGAGTGTATTAACTCCAAAGGTCTCTTGGCTCTCCATGAATTTCCTGTAGGAAAAGCATCTCTATGTTTCTTTCCCATTACACAAGTTTCACAAACTCTATTTGGGATATCAATAACAGGCAAACCAGAAACCCAATGTTTTCTAGCAAGAAAATTAAGACTGCCAAAATTTACATGCCCAAACTGCATATGCCATAATCAACTATCATCATCAATCATAGAACTAAGCAAGGTAAATTCTCGCATTTAATACTCAATGAAAATAAACGATTTTGAGTCATATTTACCTTTGCTATTAGCCCCAAACGGTCATCATTAATTGTGCAAACTCCATGGTGGATTCGCATATCATAACCTCTTTCTGAAAGTTGTCCCATACTCAACAAATTTTGTTTCAAACCTGGTACATAAAACACATCTGAAATATACTTGTGAGACCCATTCTTCAATCTGATTGCTATTCTGCCTTTACCCATCACAGGTATCTTTGAATTATTTCCAAACTTTACCTCTGATCGAACGGACTCATCCAAATCAGAAAACATGTCTTTCTCACCACACATGTGATTACTACAGCCAGTGTCTAAATACCACTTAGCACCATCATCATTATCCTCAACATTACAAGCCAACAACACGGTTTCTACTTCATTATTACCACCAGGATTATTTTCAGCAACATTAGCTTGATGATCTCTATTATTTGGCCTTCTAGATCTGCACTCAGACTTTTTATGCCCAAACTTGCCACAATTAAAACATTGAATATTGGATTTATGAGATTGTGGATTAGAATTGTTACCATCCCCTCTTCCTTGGACTGGTCTGTGCTGCCAATTATTATTCTGCCACTGATTATTGTTCTGCCACTGGTTGCCTCTGCCTCTTCCTCCACCAAATCTGTTTTGCCCATTATTGCCTCTGCCTCCTCTATTGTTGTGATTCTGCCCTCTATTCTGGTAGCCTTGAAAACGTTGATTAAATCCTTCATTATTCTGAGATTCGCCTTTTTCATTCTTTAAATTTAATTGAGCTTGCAAAGCTTCCTCCACAGAATTTTTTGATCTCTCATTCAAGCGTTGTTCATGAACTCTCAACGAACCTTGTAATTCATCTACTGTCATGGACTCCAAGTTAGTCGACTCTTCAATAGCTGTCACTTTATATTCAAACCGCAGTGTCAAGCTTCGAAGAATTTTTTCAACAATTTGACAGTCTGTTATTTGTTCACCATTAGTCCTCATCTCATTAACAAGTGCTGTGGTCCGCGAAAAATACTCAGAAATAGTTTCTGATTTTTTCATCTGCAACAACTCAAAATCTCTATGCAATTTTTGTAATCTAGCCTTTTTCACCTTATCAACACCAACATATATTTTTGTAAGAATATCCCATGCTTGTTTCGCAGACTGAACATGAGAAATTTTACTAAGAACAGAAATATCTAAAGCTTGATGAATACAATTTAAAGTTTTGAAGTGTACTTGCCTTGTTGCCTCATCTGCATCTGCTGCAAGCTCTTCCTTAATGAATTTCATCGTCAAACCACTTGAACCAAAAAAAGTCATCATCGTATTCTCCCAAATATAAAAAGGAGATTTCCCATCAAATTTATATACCGTACAAATAATTGAAGTCATCTTCACGAATAAAAAAAATAACCAAGCTCTGATACCAATTGTTGGACCCAAAATAAACAAATAATGATATTAATAAAGCCTTTGAAAAATAAAGCAACAAAGACTTTAATATGCTGTCTTGAAAAAACGTGACCACAAAAGAAACACAATCAAATACTTTTTGTTTGTAACAACTATTACTCATATATTGTTCATAGCCATAAGAAAAACTCTCACACCAGTGGCTTCTTTTGGTTGCGGCACATAGCACACACACCTTGGCACACTCTACCACACGGCTACACACCTATATATATATATATAAATTATGTAAAGCCTAATCCTAATACAATTAGGATTTCTAAGTCTAATTGAATTAAAATATCACTCCCACTAGGACAAGGACTCCTAGTCTCATTAGGATTAAAATAGATCAAAACCTACTACTACCATAACTCAACTTTAAAAATCCTACTAAAAATATAACTTGGTTTAATTGGCTCACACATTTCTAACAATTGTAGGGGCTTTTCCTGAGATTTTTGAAATGATAATGACTTTCTCTCCAGTCTTATTTTTTTTTCAAAATGACAAAAATGCACCTTCCATTTTTTGTTTTTTAATTTTTTTAATTTTGATTAATTTTTTCTAAATTTTTTTTTTCATGTTCAAATAAATATTAATTAAAATCTTATTTGACTTAAAAAAATATAAGTTGTTTATCTTAATTTTATTTTTTATATAAAATAAAAAAATCTTTAAAAAAAGTTAGAAAAAGGTTAAAATTTTAAAAATAAAAAAAATGATAATTTTTGTCATTTTGAAAAAAAAAATTAAGATTTGAGACACGTCTTTATAGTTTGTCAATAAAAATAAGAAAGGTTAGTATCATTTTAAAAATCTTTATAATTACCAAAAAATTTTAAAAAAATTAGTGTAATTTATCTTTAAAAAAAATGTTAGTGCACCTAAATCTCTCGGTGAAACAACAAGTGGTGCGATCTGTCAAAGTGATCCTCATCATGTACTTTATACATAAAATTAAGATGGAGATTAGAGTGTGATTTTGAAAAAATTATTTAATGGTCCTGAATTATTGATCTCAAATTCTCAATGGTTTAGATGCAAGTCATATATACATGTTAGCATATATATATATATATATACTTTCTGCATATATACGTGGTTATAACATGCAAAGTTAAATATATTCATTCAGTCAGAAAGCAGCCTTGCACATCTTGTGTTTGCTAAGATAATTTTAAACATATGTTCTCTCCACCATATATTTAAAGATGGACGTATTTATATTATTAATACTTTAAAGTTGAAAGTTGAGTTCTCATGGTAGCCATGAGATTATCCCAATAGCAGATAACTATCAGTATGTTTTAAACTCTTCCATATACATATAAAATATCTATAAAGGAATGAGAGTCCAACACGTAATTAAAGAATCCACTGTCTTCGTAGCCACCAAGCTAGAATTGAAGTTTAATCCCGATGTGATTATCCCATATATATCGATCACATTAGTATTCAAGCTACGACAATCTAAGTTTAGTTGGAACTAGCTTGGAAGAACATGCAGGCTGGTGATCATTCAAAGATCACACTAGATTCTGAAGATAGAATTATAATTATGTTTATTCTTATTTTATATATGCTAAAAGTTTGTAACAAATATTCCTTACAGATTCCAATTTGTGCCGGCATAAATTTTTAGATTATAACACCAACAAAAAGAACAAACAAGAAAATCACTAAGAATATTTAAAGTTTTGGAGGCATACAACAATATTAATTTATTTAGAATAAACTGAATTTCATTCCATCATATATATATATATATATATATATATATATATATATATATATATATATATATATGAAATACTTTTACGAGTAGAGTCCAAGCAGACACTGCGCTGGTTTAGAAGAAATGGAGGAAAAGTATCTCTCTCTCTCTCTCTCTCTCTCTCTATATATATATATATATGTATATGTGTGTGTATACATTTGTTTACTAAGGTTGACCAAAGGCAAATGAGAATGAAACAGCAAAAAAGCAAATAACAAAGTAAAAGAAGGAACAATTGAATAATGTATTTGGAAAGGCATAGAGGGAATGAACATGTTTATAGAAGAAGGTTTTGTGTAATTAAAAAGGAAAAAGCTTCTCTAGTTGAAATCCTTTCGGCATGTAAAGCATAGGCTGGTGGGGGAGACTGCAATTTGTTTTTTTGTTGATGATCAAAATCAAATCACAACATGGTTTCTAACCCTTTTCATATGCAAATCAACTCTCTCTCTCTCTCTCTCTCTCATCAAAATTTTCTCTGCATTCCATTATATGCTTAGGTCCCCATCATACTCAACACTGGCACTATGTTTCTCAGCATATGAATGTCTTCAATTACAAATATATATTTAGTGTGTTTTTAATTAGGGAATTAATTAAAACATTTTTTCTTACTATTGTTATTCTAGATTTGTAGGTCACTGACTATGCCCCAGATTTATTCATTTTTTGAGTTGTATTTGGATGTCAGAAACTCTTTCAAGATAGTGGAATTGGTGGCCAAAAAAAAAATAATTAAAAATTCAGTATTTGCAAAAAAATGAACTATAAAATTTTACTAAAACGGAGATTTTGAAAAGAGTGGTATTATATATAACGAATTTTCTTACTCCTAAATTTAAAATAGTAGGATTCACTTTAATAAACGCATCTCTAACCATTTGTTTTTTCTTTTTCTTGAGAAAATCAATTATATAAAACATTTTCCTTATGATAATTCACTAACAAGTGAAATCATGATTATGTATTGCTTACCATGCAAGTCATTACGTGTCCTCATTTGGACGCAACTGCATGTGGATATTCGTCATCAGTTTAAGGCCTCTTCAAGCATGTAAGGAATTCGATCACATGCACAAAATCATAAATGTTAGCAAAATAATGAGTAATTCTTCTATGATATGATGTGTGACTTAATATATTGCAAATCTTTTGGACTTTATAGGACTGCTGCTTCCTATGAATTGAAATTCTACAAGTTTCAGTGCTGGTAGGGTCATGTTTGAACTTTGAAACATTCTAACGATGGTTATCTAATGTGACATTGAATATGATGTTAATCAGAAAACGATAAGATCATCATCCTCATTTTCTATAAGGCTGTACATGTCATGGGCTCCATAAAAGAAAGTATATATAAGATCAAATGTTAAATCTTTCCCACTGGTATTGAATTCCACAAACGCTGCCAAACATAGAGATTGACTATAAACATGTACACACTATATCACATGGGACCAAAATAAAGGTGTCTGTATTTAAGGATCTCTTCTTCCTTGTCAAGTTTCATGATAGACTTAAAACTAATAAGCTGCAATTGAACACAATAACCACTGATTGAAGGAGACAAAACAAAGGTCCACAAAAATGGCATAAATAGTACTAGTCACGGAGCAGTGTAAGGAAATCAATTATCGACATGCAGAAAATTGGAGGGACTTGGATGATTGATGATTGAGGCTTGGATATGAGATTGATATATATCTAACTTTATAATAAATATAGTCAAAAAGGCAAAAACATGTGTGGCCAATGAAGTGTGACCACAAGCATGCATGCATGAATGGAACCACAAGTATGCACCGCCCAGCTTCTGTTAGTTTCTTTGATATGAAGTGCAATATATAGAGACAATAATGGTGAAAAGGATCTATCACAATAATTGTGGGACTTAGCATGAAAAACATTTAGCTTGAAGGAGAGCCACAACTTAGGTTTGCAAGAAATCATATGATTGTAAAATGTAGTGCTACCAAATATGTTATGTTTTGGAGTCACAAATCATGGTTGCATAATACCAAGAAAATGGGAAAGGTAATAAATTATAAATATATAACATTGAGGTACCCTTTAATTCTGGGGCGGTGGGATCAGTTGCCCCAACTCAAATTATAAAAACAAAAGGGGTTAATGTAAATATTTTTTTTTAAATTTTGAAAATTTATTAAACTTGTGCCCACTAAATAGTTTTTTAACTTGCCCCCCCCCCCCCCCCCCCCAAAACTACTAATTTTGTAATGGGCTTGTCAAAAATTTGAAGTTTTAGCGAGTAAAAAAAAGGTTTGTGTTTATAAATGAAAAGGATTGAAATAAAATTATTTTTTAAAAATTTATAATTAAATTGTAAGACATTTTGAAAAGATAATCGACAACTTTTCACATTGCGCTACTCAATCTACTTGACATTTTGGTGTAACATTGATCTTTAAGTAATGCAAAAAATTTGAAAAAAAAATCATTTTTTTATTTTGTGTTTCAACAAAATTTGAAAAAAGATTAATTTTGCTTGCTATTGAATTCCGTAAATTCTAGAAATCACGTTCTTCCATATTTTGTGAGTTTAAAGTTACCCTCAATGAAACAAAATCCTAGCTCCTTCTCGCACTTTATAGTCCAATTTTAATCAAGAGGCCTTAATGCATATTTTTTTATCCATTCCATACAAATGGGACTTTTGGTTTTGGGATAGGATAAATTTGAATCATAAGAGTACCCCGTTTTGTGTGTGTGTGTGTGTGTGTGTTTTCCCAGATAAACAAATCAAAGAATAAGAAAACCAGAACCCAGATTGGTAATTAAATGAAGGCTCCACATCTAGAAGGGACCTGGAAGAAGTAGGATCAGAATTGGAAAATAACAATATTCCATTGACCTGTATCGTGGGCAATATATATTTGTCTACTTTAGGCACCACAATCAGAAATTATTGTACTATGACCGATTGGATTGTGGAAGAATCACAATCGCAAAGAAAGGGGGATGGTGACAGAAGAGCAAGAGGGAATTGGAAGGGTGGTGTCCCCGTTAATGTTGTGTGAGCGTTCTCACATGGGAGCCGAGTACAAGGGCTTTCTTATCACCTCGGGTAAAAGTTTCCCACTCAACCTAGTGGAGATATTCGAACTCAAAACACTTACGGCGAGTAATCTGAGCAGTATCTACCTTGCTGTTTAGTTTAGTTGTTTGCCAAACTTTTAATTTCCAAGGGCAGCTTCTTCCCTTAGCAAGGGAGGCGCAGAGCTATTGGCACTGTGATGGCCCAGGCCCAGGCCCAGGCCCAGATGGTGAAATCTTGGACTTTGTTGAGCCCATATCCCCTGCAATTATAAAAGACCCTACATTTCTCAATATCTACCGCTTTTTGTGCAAGTGAAAAGAATATATAAAAAATTACTCATCAATTGAGTTGTAACATGTGAGTATCATGAGCATATATCATTCAGTCAGTTGTCAAAACTGTTACAACAGAGTGATTCAAGTGCTGACATGATATTTATAAAGAAAGAGTAGGTTTAGGGGTTTGATTTTCATTGATTCAATACTATTTCAAGGTAAAGAAAAAAATAATTAATAATCGAAAATGAAGGGGAAAAAAAGCTTTGTTGGGCTAGGGCTGTTGGGCCCTCATTGTGGTCATCCCCACCCTGTTTCCTCCTTCGAGCTACCCTGTAACTGTGTTCTTCATTGATCTTCGTTGGACATTTCAATTTCACTTCAACTCAACTTAATAAAGTGTTATTTTAATTATTTGGTATCGATTACATAAATTTTGTCTTGTTATTCTTATTTATGTAAGATCATTCTCTCAATTAAACACACATTATTATTATATATATATATATATATTTTAATTATTTCTATCAAAATTAATTTTAATTGTCCTCTCGTCTTCTAATATGATCCTTAATATTAATCATGTTCATGTTCTTCATTTGATTCATTTATTAAGAAACATTTGGTTGATCCGTAACCACGGTTGTTGCATCAATAAGGATACGGAATCCTTTTGTCTTGCCTATCCTCACAGTCCACAGAAACTGCAAGTCTAAACTAAGTTATAACACAAAGCGATCATTTTGGCCCTGGTGTTGTATGTTCTTAGAGTTGCAAGAGGAGAGAGAGAAATTATAGAACATCAAAATTATTTAGTCTAGGTCATGATTATTATGAAAAGACAATATAACTTCAAAGAAAAAGAAAAATAGTAATTGCATTAGTACAGCTAATGTGGGTAAGTTTACATATAAGAACAATGATTGATTGCCCATCAAACTATCCCAATATTCATACAGGTGGAGACTATTAGGTAGGTGCCACGAGGGTAAGGGCCTATGGCACCTGAAATGGGGGTTGGAATAAATCTAACGTTAATGATGCTGCACTTTTTGGCCCACGTAGAATTGAAGCTCGGCTCCCTGCGAAACACTCGAAACACAAGATCAGAGGACCACCGGGTTGGCTCCGGCGGTAGCCGCTCCGATGCTTAAGTCAATAAACTGAATTGAAGGACTGTAATAAAAGCCAAATAATGAGCATGAAAGTAAAGCGTACCTTTAGGGTTGAATTTATAGGCAATGGCTTTCCCAAGTTGATTAGGATTTGGAACCATGAATATAGGGATTGGATCTGCGGAGATATCAGTTACCTTGTTGAATATAGTAACTCAGTGTGGCAGTTTCCTTGTTGGAGACAGTTTCCTTATTTCTTGCTCGGTGCTCATTGAGGCGGAGATAAGATCTGATTATTGATGTGTTGTACTGCAGATTTGCATCTGCATATGTTTAGCTTTGTAGGAGAGCAACCCCGCTTTGATACTATGAGCTCGGTTCATATGGGTTATGCCTTTGATCGACCGAGGATGAGGTGTATGACCAAGCATGAATCGAATGACCGAGCATGAACTGATCGACCGAGCATAAGTGATATGGCCGAACACGAGCTGAATAACCCGATCATAAGAGATATGGCTGAACATGAGCTGCATGACTGAGCACAAGTTATATGGCCGTATGATTGAGCATAAGCCGACCTACAGTTACACGTGTCATGTAATGATTGGTGTGTCACATAGTGTTATATCAGTTAATAATAAAGATATGATAATTGAGAAAGACAGGAAAGCATTATAATGCCAGAAGTAAAACTATGTACATATGGTGATGTTTACTATATGAGAAATGTTAGATATTTCACCGTGATCTTATAGGATCAGGGTGGAATCTCACCTTGATCCTACTCTCTTACATGAATGAGATTCACTTGTTATGAATTTTTCATATTATTTTATTCATGTGAGGTCATGCAAATCTTGTTGTGAGCTCTTGTGCGCTTGGTCATTCTATCGACCACAGCAATGAGTTCACAATGGGATTTGTGGGATCTCGTGAGAATGCTTGGTTGAATGACTATAGTAGTATTCTTGTTTCCGAATTCATTAAAGAGCTTGTTCAAACAACTAGTCGGGATTTTATGCAAAAATTTCAAATTCTATTTACAAAACTACTCTCTTTTTACTGTCGGACTATATATAACCTTTAGCACGATTTTGAAAAAACTTTTGACTAGTGCAACTGATTCCAATCTTCTAACTCCAAAATGATTTCAATTTGCATAAAACATGTTCATATAATACAAAGGCTAATTGATTTAAGAACCTTACCATACTTTCAACATCTTTGGGAGTACATGTTTGTGGATTTTAAGTAGTGTGTGATCGGTAGAGTTCGAGGTTGTGTGGTGATTCGTGACTGTGATTGATGTTGTCCATTCATGGATTCAAAGTAGAGATCTAGTTGAAGAGCGCTTGAGGATTCGAGTAAAATGAGATTCAGAACAAGAGTAAGACATTTCTAGTGGATTGTGTACATCTAAGTAAGTGCCCTGTGATTTTTCAAAATAGATACTATTGATTTGTGGTAGTTTTCTCGTCAACAAAAATCAATGTTTCATCTCTTTACTCTTTGTTATTGCTTTGATATTATATTAATGTATGTCATTGATTTTTTATTACACACACATGAACTTAATTCTCACATACTTGAATGATAACTTTAATCATTAAATAAAAATTAAACATTGATCAAGATAATTTTAATTTCCATATAAACTTAGTCACCCCTTCAGGTCTATTGCTTGTTAGTCTAAATACATATAGGAACCTTTTTAGCTACTCTCCTAGAAGAGAATGATCCACAAGACTGATGTAGAACAAATTTGAAACCCTAAAAATAAGAAAATTTATTCTAGAGTTGTAATAGGATTCTTTCGTTTCCTATTTTGATTTCTTTCTAATTACTTTAATTTCCTAGTTTTATTAGTATTAGTATAGGAAAAATTAGAATTAGTAGTTTTATATTTGAATTACTAGTCTTTATTGTAGTAGATTTGGTATAAAAATAAAATTTTTGGTTCATATTAAAATAAGAATATTCTAACACTAAATATGATATAATAAGTCTTTTTAATTATGTTTTTACATCAATAAATGTCAGTTACGAATTTTAAAAAATTATTTTCTTTTGTTAGGTGAGGAGTCTTCATTCGACGTGTTCGATTCTCCTTCTTACAATTTCGTGCCACGTCAAGATATATATATATATATATATATATATATATATTATATAGAAAGATAGACATGTGGGCTGGGCCCTTAAACCCGTATTGACCAGGCCTGGTTCGTGAGTATCCCAAGTGCCCACTCTAGGTCAGCTTAGATTGGGGAAGACTCTTGAAGCCAGCCTACTAATATTTCATTCAAGCAACCTTAATTCACAGCATAAAGCTATATTGATTCCAATTGAACAAGGATTTTTATTTGAAAATCAACCCTCTAAAGACACCACAGTGGCAGGAACATGATGCCCTTAATCAACTAGAGAGTTACCAAATACCAATATATATATATATATATATATATATATGTGTGTGTGTGTGTGTGTGTGTGTGTGTGTGTAGATTATGAAATTTATAATATTCATGAATTTTCTCAAACATGTGGACAACTAAAAGGTAAGTGTTGCAGATTGCTTTTTCTAAGCAAGTTGTTGTTAGGTTGTGATGATTTTGATTAACAGTTGGCAACATAGCCGCGTTCAGTTTAGCCCAAATACCAATCCAAGTGTCTTCCATTTTTTTCTTTTTAACGGAATGGAGATTTATTTACCATTATATTTTTACAAACAAGTCCAGTTTATTATTGAAAAAAAATATATTATTATTTACACTACTTAAAAGCTCAGCTCATGACTAAAAAATAAATATACTATCACATACTTTCGAAGCGATTTAAAATAGTGACTCCTCTTATAAAAAGAAGTACAAAATGTCACTTGGGCACAAGCTTCTACCGCTAGGAAGCAATTGTATGGACCTAGTGTAAGACACTTAGCCTTGGTCAATCACCATTACTTTTACTTTTGGTATTTTTGTGACAAACTGTAAGTTTTAATTTCTATTTGTTTCCATTTAATTTTTGTTTTTGTATTTATAGTATTTTAAGAATTTTTTTTTTTGTTTTATATGATTCTGAAATTATTTCCAACTAATTTTATAGTATAATATTTATTAACATACTATACGTTTTTTTTTCAAGTATAGTATTCTGATAAAATATAATTTTTGCAAACAATCTTAAGACAATATTTAACTTTATCTTTATCAGTTTATATACTTGTATTAATTTATAGAATTTCAGAATTAGTTCTAGTTTGATTACTTTAAATTTAAATTACAGAATTTCAGATTATGTATTTTATTTACTAGATTGTTAATGTACATATTTTAATTTGTGTATATTTATATCAAGTTTACTTATGAGATATAGTACTTGGTCAATTCCAATTTTTTTGTATACTGAAAATTAGTATGCTTTTACAATTAGTATGTTACTTGAACTTGACATGATATTTAATTTATCAATATAAATATTTAGCCATGTTACTATTTAAAGCAAGAAGATAATAATGCTTTAATATGAAATTCTAATGCTTCTTACAATTTCGACGTGTTCGATTCTCCTTCTTACAATTTCGTGCTACGTTAAGAGATATATATATATATATATATATATATATATATATATATATAAAAGATAGACATGTGGGCTGGGCCCTTAAACCCATGTATTGACTAGGCCCGGTTCGTGAGTACCCCAAGCGCCCACTCTAGGTCGGCTTAGATTGGAGAAGACTCTTGAAGCCAGCCTACTAATATTTCATTCCAGCAACCTTAATTCACAGCATAAAGCTATATTGATTCCAATTGAACAAGGAATTTTAGTTGAAAATCAACCCTCTAAAGACACCACAGTGGCAGGAACAAGATGCCCTTAATCAACGAGAGAGTTACCAAATACCAATATATATATATATGTGTGTGTGTGTGTGTGTGTGCAGATTATGAAATTTATAATATTCATGAATTTTCTCAAGCATGTGGACAACTAAAAGGTAAGTGTTGCAGATTGCTTCTTCTAAGCAAGTTGTTGTTAGGTTGTGATGATTTTAATTAACATTGACAACATAGCCGTGTTCAGTTTAGCCCAAATACCAATCCAAGTGTCTTCCATTTTTTTCTTTTTAAGGGAATGGAAATTTATTTACCATTATATTTTTACAAACAAGTCCAGTTTATTATTGAAAAAAATATACCATTATTTACGCTACTTAAAAGTTTAACTCATAACTAAAAAATAAACTATACTATCACATACTTTCACTTGAAGAGATTTAAAATGGTGATCCCTCTTATAAAAGAAGCACGAAATGTCACTTGGCAGCAAGCTCCTACTGCTAGTAAGCAATTGTATGGACCTTGATCATAGTTCATCTACTTCAGAAACTAAGGAAAGAATATTATAGTAATCTCAAAAAACACAAAAGCCCATCATACTTCGTCTAAATTTACAAACCTTAACCATTGTCATCACAAATTAGATACTAAGAAGATTAATTATAATCAAGTGAAGTCAAATTCATAAAATTTAATGACTTTGAAAAAGAGTCAGAAATGGTTCCATCCTCTTATCAAAAGTACAATCTGCTGTTGCATTCAATGCTTCAGTATAAATACAGTATTTATGAATTCTGCTTCTGGGTAGAGATATAGTGAACGTTAGCAGCAACAGACCATTCTCGTCAATCACTCTTCATCCCCCACTCCTTCACAGGTCTTATCCTCAACCTCAAGATGCTTGAGCTTTAACAACCTGAGAGGGAAAACCATTAATCAAAGTCATGATTTGATGATACTATTAGTAAACAACAGTTTCTGAGACAGAAAATGGAGTTGCATAATATTTCAACCTACCACATCCTGGGTGCTCGCGAGAATGTCCTTGGGAAACCCTACCTCATGAACGGGCTGCGTGAGACAGCGTTAAGTAGAGTACTTGTTGAAAAAATGAATTATTGTCAAAGAATTTTTAGTTATTTTTGAGTTAAAATTAAAATGACTTCCACACTTTTTTTTCTTTTAGGTGACTTCATATGAAAATATATTTTCATTCACGAAGAAATTAAGAACATATATATATTAGGGTTGCTCAAAAATATTAAGGAGTGAGTGAGAAATTAATTCCAAATATCACCTGTTTGAAAACAGTAATAAATGTTGAAGCTTGTTAAAAGTTTGTATCTCACATAGGTTAAGAAAAAAGTTTTAAAGAGTATATATACAATTACCTTGCGTTGGGCTTAGGTCTTGACCTGTTGTATATATATCTTTTTGTAAAAAAATTATTTAAAAAAATTTATTTATTTAAATTATATTTTCAAAATATTACGTTTTTGAATTTTAACTGAACAATCACCGTGAATAAGTGCGTCTCTTTAAATTGGTGGCATCTGTTCATCAATGGATGCATCTATTCAAATTAAAATATTATATCTGTTTGCGTGAGCAGATGCACCCTTTAGGTTCGTGTCTATTTGAATAGTCACTAAGTTGCCTATGAACCCAGTTCACCTTCATCATCATTCATTCAATTTCACGAGTTTTAAAATTAAGTTCATGCATATTGTAAGTCTGTATATTAAGAGAGTTCAAAGACAAGTTTTGGTTCGCTGAGTACATAAGATTAGAGTACTTCCATCTATTGTGCGTGATCATTGTATCTTGGGAGACAACCGCCATTAAAAACTTGAAAGCACTAATGCGAAGACGATATTGTATTAAGGACATAATTTAAGACACTAGCCTTGGTCAATCACTATTGTTTTACTTTTGATATTTTCATAAAAAACTGTAAGTTGTAATTTCTGTTTATTTTTATTTAATTTCTATTCCTGTATTTACATTATTTTGAGAAATTGTTTTTGTTTTATATGATTTTAAAATTATTTTTATAATATAATATTTATTAAATTACTGTAAATTTTTTTAAATATAATATTATAATAAAATATAATTTTTTCTGACAAGACTATCATGAAAAGAGCTCTGACTTTGGCCATCGTTATGCTATGGGTCGCTGGCTGAGAAACAGAGACAATGGAGGGAATTGTGATGATGTGAATTTATATAGTAAAGTAGATAAGAGAAAAGAGGAGAAGAAAAACAAATGATCATCATCCTTATCTTATTCGAAAGTAAAAAGCAGAAATCATCATCATAGTCATCATGAGAGGTGAAAAAGAAAAAAAAAAATTTATATATATATATATATATATATAAATTTAACAGTTATACGCATTCTATCATAATAATGTTAAAATTAACTTAAAAATTTTATTAAAATATTTAATTTCATAAGTTGATAGTATTATATTAATTAGATATATCAAATTATAATATGATATTTAAATAATATAATATTATCAATTCATAAAAATAAATACTTTAATAAGACTAGCATTACTCATTTTATTATAATTGTAATATTTTTTCAATACATATTTTAAGATGTATTAGGTATTTTAAAAAATTTTATTAATTTTTTTTTTCTGTCAAATCTCTTCCATTAAGAAAGAGATTGGAGAATGTAAGTTTAATTACTACATCTATCTTTTCTAATTTTCATAAATATTTTTTTTGCTCTCCTTCATTAAAATCCAAATCAGAGATTGATCTGTTATCACCCAATCTTAATCTTTTCTGCTGCAATTTTGGATTATAATTAATTAATTAAAAGTTAATTAATTAATTAATTATTTCACAAAATTAAAAAAAACTTTCCAAATAAGTTTTTTAATTAATTAGAACGAAATCATAAAACTTAAATAATTATACCAAATGTTAAAACAAAGCGAATAATAAGCACAAACTAAATAAAAGAAGCTTGGAGCAGTGCAAGGAATCAATTATCAACATGCAATAAATTGGAGGGAGTTGGATGATTGAAGCTTGGCTATGAGATTGATATATAGCTAACTTTATAATAAATATGGTCAGAAAGACAAAAAAAACACATACGTGGCCTCTGAAGTGTGACCTATAAGCATGAATGGAACCACAAACACACACCGCCCAGCTTATGTTACTTTCTTTGATATGAAGTTGCAATATATAGAGGCAATAATGGTGAAAAGGATCTATATATCACAATAATTGTGAGACTTGGCATGAAATTTGAGACCCATATTATGAAAGGACATGAAGAACGTTTAGCTCAAAGGAGAGTCACAAGCTAAGGGTTGCATGAAACCAAATCATGACTCTAAAATATCCTGCTACCAAATATGATTTTACATTGTGTTTTGGAGTCACAAATCATGGTTGCCTAATACCAACAAAAAGAAAAAGATGATGCATTATGATATTCAGGTGCACTTAATAGTTCAAGTTTAATCATTGTGCCTTCAAGCATATTTATCCATTCCCTAAAAATTTGATATTTTTGGCTTTGGGATAGGCTAAATTTGAATCATGAAGTACTTTTTTTTTATTGTGTATAAATTTATTCACTTTACATCATTATTTAACATAATATGATTCAAAATCTTATTACTAGTTTTTCATCATAAATTTTGCAAAAGTGATAGGAATCTATGACCGTCTTAATAGAGATACAAAGAGAATTGAAATTACCGAGCTTTTAATTCCCTAGTCAGTTTCTTCTATTACTAGGGCAGGGGAACAGATGGGCCAGAATTCTGACACTTGTGATGTCCCATGCCCGGATGGAGTCCGGACGTATACAAAACAATCGAGAATTGAAGAATCGACTCAATTCAAACCCAATTCAATTTTAATAGGTTCGGTTGGTTTAGGTCAATGTATGTTCAGGTTGATTCGAGTTAGAGAATCGAAAAATCGAGTTAGTTCAAGTTACCCGACTCAATCTGAGAATCAAGACCATAATTTTTTTTTATCAATTCTTTTGTTCCAATATTTTTTTAAAAAAATCTTGAAAGATTTATTGACCAATCATCATAACCTCTTTAATTTACTTTTATATTTGCATCACAAAAAATATAATCCAAATTTCTCTTTCTTTTTGCATTTTCTCACCCAACTTGATGGGTTAAAAAAAATGATAGAAAATATGATTTTAAATTTACAAGCTTGTTTTAATTATTGGATATAGTAGTGAGTACTTTATTTTTTGGTATTATGAATTTTAAGTCAAACGAACGAGACAGTAAAAAATCAAATATATTTGTTAAAAAAAATTGTAAATTAACTTATTAATTTTCTTTTTCAAAACTATTGTTATATCAAGTTTTTTCTTTATTGTCAAAATGTCATAAATACTTAAATGACTTAATTTTTATTGCATATATATAAATATATCAAGAGTTAAATTTTTTAGTTGGGTCGAGTCTAATAGTTCATAGTTTAGGTTCTGATTTTATTCTTTTAGAATTGTCTAAAGTCAGATCGATTCTGATTCTGTTACAATCTGACCCAACCCGACTCATGTGCACCCCTCACTGTAATAAATATTAAATTAAAACATATTACATTTTTACATTTGGCTGATCCGTAACCATAGTAGGACAAGGTAGTCTTTGGTCTTGCCATCCTCACAGTTACAGAAACGGCCAGCCCAAACTAACTGTTAACCTCAAAATGTTGGGAATGGTAGGAATTTAAAACAAATTAAGTTATTTGAAGATTTGATTAGAGATTCTTTTGAAATGGTTGCATGAAATAAAGATGTAAAATTTGATCAATTTTTTTAAATTCATAAATTTATTGAGCTCAACTCGAGTTTGACTCACTAAATTAATAAATAATCTAATACTAGATTAAAAAAAAAAAAAAACAAACTACTCGTATTCAGGTTCAAATAAAGACTCATTTAGAATCAGCTCATGAAATAAATAAGTAATGCTTTAACGAAATTTAAAACTTATTTATTTTAATGAATCAATCTTAAGCAATACAAAACTTAGCTCGACTGGCTTTGTGGCCCGAACTATGGGCTTTTACGGGGGGGTGGGTTTAAACTTGCTTGGGCCAAGGATCAGGAAACTTTATTTTAGCCAGTCGATCTTTAGATCATGACATGAATCAAAGGCATTGTAGCCCCATGGGGTATCCATGTTTCCACGAAATCGTACAATCATTCTTAATCACTTGTTAGTAGAATCTAAATTCGAGGAAAAACATCCCCCTCAAACCACAAAAAAAAAAAAAATTAAAAATAAAATCTGATCATAAATGCAGTAATTGGATCAAAATCTTGAAAAAATTACAGATTGTTTTTAATATATTTGGGTAGAAATTTGGGCTAATACCTTGGAGCATGTATAGTATTTCATATGGTCGGTCACAAAGATATTAAAATGTTTGTCTAAGAGCACGGACATGAATATAGAATATGAATATGTAGACATAACATTCTTAAAAAAAAAAAAAAAGATACAGATACGTCAAAGATTAATTATATATATATATATGACCATATAATAAAAATCTAACGCTTTTAATTAAATTATTATAAAAACATACAAATCATAAAAATATTATCAAGATATTAAAATAACAAAGTGTTTAGATAATAATTTAAGAACTTTCATTTAATTATTAATCTTCATGATTTAAGACGTTTTAAAATAAATTTATTAACTATTACACAGCATACACACACATAAATATATATATATATGCATATATGTAACCTAAAAAGAAAAAGAGAAGATGAGAAAAATAGAGAAAATATCACTTCCAAAAAAAGCTTCAAATATATGTACTAATGCGTTCTTAACGTGTTCAAAATACGTCTAAAATTCAAAAAATAAAAATAAAAAAAAAACTTTGAACAATAATTTTTTTTTTTTTTTTTGCTTGTCCAACACATATTCATGTTTGACGGATATTGAGCTAAAATTGAATGACTGTGCTGTATAAATTCTCGTGAGCATTGCCTTGAATTTTCACTGTGAACCACAATTTCTAGGCTAGCCCAAAAAACAAAAAAGCCAGCTTTTAGTCAAAGCATATATAGTGAGGATTATGAAAGTAAAATGATATTTGCATAGGTGAGTTCCAGTTGTACATGGAGTTTGGAGTCATAAAGAACATGGGAGTAGAAGCTTCAAACCTCAGAACTCAAACCAGTGCTTGACTTTAAGAAGAGAGATTCTGAGGGCAGATATATATGTAACCAGCTTTTTTGTTGAAATAATGCAAAGCACTGAAAATATTTTTCATTTTTAATGCATGTTTCATATTTTGCATAGAAAGATCAGATCATTAAATTCATGAGAAATGACGATAAGCATTCCGTACATGAACCCAACTATGATCTAAATCTTGTTAATTGGATGAACAAAAGGAAGCAAAGAATTTCTTAAAGTCGAGCACTTGCAAATAAGTGCGCCTATTTCTTGCCTGTTTGGGAAAACTATGGGCGTTTAATTACCAAGTCAATTGAGCTCATGATCTGCAGGACTTCATTTTCCATCCTCAAAAATAAATTGCATGGTACCCACTATAGAACATCTACTTCTGTTGTACTTCCGGATGTGACAGCCATGAGCGCTCTCTCTCTCTCTCTCTCTATATATATATATATTTATTTTGTTGAAGTCAATTAATATTATCAATTATAGGGAGAGCACGTGCAAATCTCATTAAAATTATTAAACTTTATGTCATTCCAATTGACTATATAATTTCAAAAGGTGGATTATGAGGCTTCAGGTTTAACTACCTATAGTTTTTAGGAACTAATCATTACTTACTTTGATAGATTATCTATATTAAAATAACAATGACCTCTACCAACCCTGAGAGAATAGTCCGGAACCATAGCCTATTTCTTCTCTTTATACAACCTAGCTAGACTGCAAAGTAAACACCAACCAAGAGTAGTTGTGGACCTCTGGTTTTAGTAGAAAATATCAATTTCAAAGCACTGAATCATCCTTAATTTACTTACTCTAGAGAAAAAATCTCATGTATGTAAGAGTGTCGATAAGTTAGCCCCATACCTCAAAAAGTAATCAAATGGAGAGTGGGGAATGCAAGGGGGAAAAATCTCTATGGAATGACTGGTGGGTAGGTAGTGAACCTTTGAAAAATGTTATTGAGGGGTACCTTTCAATGCACTGATTCATCCTTAATTTACTCACTCTATTGAAAAAATCTCATGTATGTAAGAGTGTTGATAAGTTAGCCCCATACCTCAAAAAGTAATCAAATGGAGAGTGGGGAATGCAGGGGGGGAAAAATCTCTATGGAATGACTGGTGGAACCTTTGAAAAATGTTATTGAGGGTAACATATATATCAGATGGAGAAGAGGAAATGACAGTGGCGGGTTTGGGACTTGTCCAAAATCAAATTTGTTGTCTCTGTGAACATTGTATAACAACAGTCCTATTCAAAATGTTACTGAAATCAGTGATCAAAGAATATGGAAGGACTCCAGTGGTTAGATCTCAACAAAGAAGACATACTTATCCTGTAAAGATTTGTTATCTAGTGAAAAATAATGATTATCCATTGAACAGAGACAAGGAAATTTATACAATACAGAAGGCAATTAAGATCCTAAATTAATGCCTATACATAGTCGTTTCCTAGTTTACATTCCTATACAAATGGAAAGCCAAACAATTTAGGTTGACTATGCACGATTGAAGGAGATCACAATATTTATGGCTTAATTGACTTTACTTTCATTAACACTCCCTCTCAAGTTGGAATGTATATTAATAACTCCCAACTTTCCAAGAAAAGTCGTGAACTGTGAGGAGCTCAATGATTTTGTGAAAAATTGTGAGGAGCTCAATGATTTTGTGAAAATGTCAGTTGGTTGATTTGATGTGGATATGTGAGTTGTTTTGATCATTCCTTCTTGAATCTTTTCTCGTATAAGATGACAATCAATCTCTATGTGCTTTGTTCACTCGTGGAAAACTAGATCTGAAGCAATATGGAGAACCGCTTGATTGTCACAATATAACTTGATAGGATGTGAATGTTTGATGCCCAGGTCTTGCAAAATGTATTTCAATTAAGTAATCTCACAAGAAGTTGTAGCCATAGATCGATAATCAGCTTCTGCACTAGATCGTGACATTGTAGTTTGCTTCTTGGTTTTCCAAGAAACTAGTGATTTGCCAAGAAATATGCAATATCCAGTAATGGATTGTCAAGTATCACGACATCGAGCCCAATCTGTATCACAAAAGGCATTTAATTAGATCGGACTAGTTGCAGGAAGAAAAATTCCTTGACCCGGCATGTGCTTGACATACCGCAAGACACGATGAGCTGCTTCTAAGTGTGGAACTCATGGCTTGTTCATGAATTGGCTTAGAATATGAGCTGCATATGCCAACTTAGGCCATGTGATAGTTAAGTAAATTAGTCGTCCAACAAGCCTTCGAAATGAAGAAGAATCACTAATGTAATCACCATCGGATTTGTTGAGAGACAAATTTTGCTCCATAGGACAAGATGTCGGCTTTGCACCAAGATAACTAGCATCTTCAAGAATTTTAAGGGCATACTTCCATTGTGAAAGTGCAATACCCTTCTTAGACCGAGCAGCCTCTATACCTAGGAAGTATTTTAATTGACCAAAATCCTTCAATTTAAAATGTTTTCTTAGAAACAACTTGGTGCCTTCGATGCTTTGTAGGTTATTTCCTGCCAAAATAACATCGTCTATAAAAACTGAGAAGAGCAATGAACTTGCCATCTTGGGATCCAACGAACAATGAATAAGCCACTTTAGGTTGTTGGTAGCCGCCTTGTTTGAGAGTTGATGAAAGTTTGATAAACCATTGGCGATAAGCTTGTTTGAGACCATGCAATAATTTATGGAGTCTGCAAACTTGTGTCTCCCTTTTTCAACCAAAACTAGGAGGTAAAGACATGTAGACATCCTCATCAAGGTCGCCATGTAAGAAAGCGTTGTTAACATCGAGTTGGTGAAGATGCCAATGTTGAGTGGAGGCCATGACAAGAAAGAGACGAACAGTGACAAGTTTTGCAACTGGAGCAAAAGTTTCATGATAATTTAACCTTTCGATTTGATTGTAGCCTTTAGCTACCAATCAGGCTTTATAGCGACCAACTTTTCTGTCAGGATTGAATTTGATTTTGTAGACTCATTTTCATCCAACCAGTTTCTTGCTGGGGGGTAACGGTTGAAGGAACCATGTTCCATTAGTGGCAAGAGCATCAAGTTCTTGCTACATAGCAAGACACCATTTGAGATCAAAAACTGCCTATTGAAAAGAACGTGGCTTTGTTTTGGCTGAAATGGAAGTAGTGAAAGCATGGTGTTTGGGTGATAGCCGATCATATGAAAGAACAACAAATAATGGTAAGTAATACCTGTAGATCCAACCAATGCTAGGTTGGATGAGGGAGGAGTCCGAGAAGGAAGGGAAATACCAACATGATATTCACGAAGGTACCCTGGTGAGTGTGTAACACGTGTGGGCCACGAAGAGGGAACCAATGCAGCAAGAGGAGAGGATGATATTGGTGATAAGGGAGGGGATGTTGGAGAAGTCGGGGTAATATGAGGAGGCAGAAATGGGGAAGCCTTGGGAGAGAGAAGCCCTAGCGGAGAAAGGTCAATGTTTGAGTTAGAAGGAGGAAAAGAATGAGAGATGTCAGTGGCATCGGCTGGTGTTTGAGTTTGAGGAAGAACAAGAAGAGAATCTGTAGTGGAAGATGGAAAAGGGAAAATAGTTTTATGAAATAAGACATCACGATAGACAAACACTTTGCCCGTGGAGAGGTCATAAACCTAATAACCCTTTTGACAATATGAGTACCCAAGAAAGATGCAGCATGTGGCTCTGGCATCAAATTTCGTAGGACAATGATGGTGTGTGGAAGCAAAGCATAAGTACCCAAAAACTCATAAATGACCATAAGTGGGCTGTTTGTGGAAGAGTAACTCAAATGGTGTTTTACCTTTAAGTATTGGTGTAGGAGTCTGATTTATAAGGTAGGTGGTAGTTAAGATGGCATCCCCCCAAAATTTTATAGGAAGATTGGCTTGAAATAATAAGGCTTATGCTACATTGAGAAGATGGCGATGTTTTCTCTTAGCTACTCCATTTTGTTGTGGAGTAGAGACACAACTGGTTTGATGAACAATCCCTTTAGTGGAATAAAAGTTGGTCATTGTGAATTCGAGACCATTATCACTACGAAGAATTTTAACTTTGGAAGAAAATTATGTCTCAAAGAGAGTGATAAATGTGGTGAGATAGTGAGGTGTGTTGGATTTATGATGCATCAACTATACCCATGTACATCAAATATAATCATCGACAATGGTGAGAAAATATCGTGCTCCAGTGATGGTAGGAACATGGTTCCCGCCCCATATATCAACATGGATTAATTTAAATGGTGTATGAGTATTGATGGAACTTAATGAAAATTGAGAACAAGTTTGCTTAGCTAATGGGCAAATCAAACAATCATCAATATTACAAAAATTTGCATCGTTAATAGAATGGGAAAGAGAATGAAAACTTTTATTAGAAAGATGGCCATGGCATATATTGATGCCAAAGTCGAGTAGAATGAGAGATGACTGTAGCAATTAAGTTGCATCTGGACCTCTTCGAAGTATCAAGGTAATAAAGTCCACCTCGTTCAGTTCCCATCCCAATTATCTTCCCCGATCGTCAGTCTTGGAGCATACAAATATCATCAGTAAACATAGCAAGACAATGGGAATTTTGAGTAAGCTTGCTAATAGAAATTAAGTTCAATCAAAAGGATGGAACATAAATCACATTATGTAGCACCAAGTTGGCAAAATGAATATTGTCGATATGTGTGACGATAGCAAGTGCACCATTGGGAAGGTGCACCATTCAGTTGGTAACAAGAGAACTTGTGGTCAGCAAGTCAGGAGAGCAAATCATGTAGTATGTGGCTCCTGTGTCAAGTATCTAAGTTATGTCTTCAACAAAAACAGGGGTAAAAAAAACTTTACCTAAGAGGTTACTCATAGCGGAGGCACTACCAATATGATTAGCCATAAAGTTTGGTGCGCTATTACTAAGGAGTGCCATGAGGCTTTGGTACTGTTCCCCCATGAGGGTGAAAGAGGTAGGAGATGTTGTTGCTACGGTATTGGTGTCAACATGGTTGGCCTTAGGAGCAAAGCTTCTATGACCCTGGTGGTCATGTTTGCCATCGGTGAAGTTTGTTTTTTGCAATTTACGGCACGTGCCAATGGTGTGACCTTTCCAGCTGCAATAATCGCATTTGAGGTATGCTCGGCATATCTTTGAGATGTGCCTAACCTTGTCACAAATCTCACATTTTAAGTGAGGATTTTTAGGTGTGAAATTCCTCTTGAGATTGCGTCAGTTGTCCTTTACAGTAAAGGTTGTGACGTCATGCCCGAGTGCTTTTCCTGTAGAAACGGCTTATTGTTTCTTCATCTTGGAGAATGAGCGAATGAGCTTTGTTTACAGTGGGGAGAGGGTCCATGAGCAAAATTTATCCTTGAACAGCGGCATAAGCCTCATTGAGGCCAATGAGAAATTTTATAGTCTTCTGATTTTGTTGGAACTGTAACACCTCCTTCATAGTAGCACAAATGCAAACCGGAATGAAGCGTAGTGCATCTCGTTCATCCCAGAGACCTTTCAGTTTGGTGTAATAAGCTCCTATGGTCATGCTATTTTGCGTACAGTCATGAATTGCTTGTTCAACATGAAAGAGCTGAACACTATTCATGTGTGAAAAATGCTCCTTCAGGTCAGCCCAAATTAATACAATGCAGAAGGCAATTAAGATCTTAAATTAATGTCTATACACAATCTTTTCCTAGTTTACATTCCTATACAAATGAAAAGCCAAACAATATAGGTTGACTATGCACAACTGACAAAGATCACAGTATTTATGCCTTAACTGACTTTACTTTCCTTAATAGATCCTGTCTCAGATTGATGTCGAACAAGTGGCATAAGAGTTTTTGGAGTGTTGATAATGCAATAAGTTCAAATTAAAGCTAAAATTTCTTGTGAAAGTGATTAAAAATGTTTCCGAAAAGTATTTTAAAATTGTTCACCTCCATGTATCCACACCTAAAACCAATATATTTTGATTTGAGATGATCCAACTTATTCGATCAACTCATTACTTTTTAGCATTAATTGAAGCCGGATTTTGATCAAATCCACATGTTCAGGCTTTTAATTAGACTTTTCACTATTTTTAAAAAATAAATTTTTATTATATTTCTTCAATTACTTTACATATTAATTTTTTATTAAGTTAGCGTTTGTTTATATCTTTTTCTTATCTTATCTAGAATTCAATTTTGGGCTCAATTGTAAAATGCCCCAATTTTGATTTTATTCAAATTTCTCTATTTTTCAAGTTTTATTAGGATTAATATAGGACTACTTATCTTTATAAATATAATGGAATAGATCTTCATTATTCAGATTTCATTAATAATATTAAGTTTTGAATTTTAGAAATTTTATTTGTTGGGTGATTGTTATACACGCTCGTATCCATTGTTTGCAATTCGTGTTGCGTCACATATTAATCAAGACTCTAACAACTCGATTGAATGGAAAGATGAGATAATAATTTTTTTTTATTTCTCTTTTAAACATTCAAACAAATTGAAAATAAATATTTTCTTTCCTTTATTATTTTAAATTATCATTTTCTTCATCTAAAACTTTCAAACAAATATGAGAAGCAAATGAGGCAGCAAAGTTAGTTAGACGTGCCACGTAGGACACATAATGCTCTAATGGATACAGTAATTTACATATTCTCCGAACACATCAAATTTGATGTGTGAATGGGAAAGTAGCAAACATTTAAACCATTCTCAAGAGTCATTTGAAAATTTAAAATCTCCCAAAACATGAAATGCTTCATTTTGCTGGCTGCACATAATAGCTACGCGTACAATTTCAGCTGGTCAACTCAATTTCGATCTGAATTTTTTAAGATTAGGATTTTATTTTTTTATACTATAGGTTAGAGTTGAACAAAAGAATTTAAGCCCGATTTAAAGTAAGATTGAACTTGGATTGAGATTTTAAAAATCCGAATCCAATTCGAACCTGAATTCAATATTTTATATATTATATTAATTTTATACAAGTTATTTATCGTTAGATTAATAAGAATTCCTTGTAAGAATTACTATTTATATTTTATAATTTCAAAAATTTGTTGAACTTTAAAATTTTTTCAAAATTAAATTATGTTAAAAGAATTATTTTAACTGTTTTTTGTTTCTTCTAGAAGGAGAAATTGAGAGAAATTATTGAAATTTTTAGTATATAATCGAAACAGAAAAAAAAAGATAACAATTTATTAAAAAAATCATGAATAAAATGTAAAAATTAAAATTAATAATCGAGTTCGGGCCAAGCTTTAAACCCGATACTAATGAATCTTAATTTAGAATAGATTGTTCGGGTTCGGACTGACTGTATACTTGCTCGTCATTTGGTCTCAGTAAACAAAAAGTTCAGAAATTGTTTAAGAATTTTTCAAAATGAATCAAGTTCGGTTCACTCTTATTAAGTTATCTAATATTTTAAAAAAAGTCAACTGCCTATAATATGACTTTATTTAAGTTTTAAGTATCTTTTAAAAAAATATAAGTGTTGATAGATATAATTAAAAAAATCTTACTAAACATTAAAAAAATTAAAATTAATATATTCTACTAACCAGGTCTAATTTGAAAAACCATGCCCTTAGACACTGAAAAAACATAAGAAATGTGGTCAATAGTAAGCATCACTATACATATAGTTTTACTCTTGTCATTATTAATGCTTTTCTGTCTCACCCCATTACCATATCTCCATTATTATATTTAAGCAGTAAGCTTACCCACTTTAGTTGTATTCATGCAATTACTATTCTTTTTCTTTCAAGCTACACTTCACCAAATAATTTTGATGTTGTATCATCTCTCTCCACCAGGGGCAAAATGGTCCCTTTATGTTACAACTTAATTCTTTAATTACTTTCCCAGCAAAGAATAGCTTCCAAACAATCTGATCATACGCTACTTAATTCCTTAAGTAACCCTATTCGAGAAGCTATCCTTTTACTCTTTAGGCTCTCTTTTGTATCCATTTCTGGAAGTTTGTAGTAATAATTTGGGCCCACCTTTGTTTATGCAACACAATACATGATATAGTTGTGGAACCCACCTAGCCAGATCATAATTGTTTAGTATGTGAATATAACGCAAGATCATGCCCCATTGATAGGTGATTCCTACTGTGTGTATAATACACTAGGATCAGATTCTACTTGGTGCAATATTTTTAAAATTTTTTAAAAGATAATTTTTGTTAATTTAATTGAAATTTCAAAGTTTTTCCATCAACCATAGGTTAAATTACAATATATTTTATTAAAAAAGCAATTTAATCGGTAACTCGTCATAAAATTATTTATTAGTTTGAGATTATTTCCATCAATGTACAAGTGCTACATACTAATATATATATATATATATATATACATGTGATATTTTTTATTATCTTAAAATCTTGGATCCCAAATTTTTATATATTTCTCAATAGTAGTAGAAAATAAATGACATTATTTACTCACTCTTAAAAAGAATAATAGGTTTTGCAAAAATCATGTTTCTTGATATTTAATACCATCAATCATAACAAATGGTTAAATTTCTTAAATAAAAAATAAAGTTTCCAACTTTTGTGTGTTGTTAGTTAATTTTGTTCATTATACACACACACACACACACACACACATATATATATATATATATATATATATATATATAAAATATCCGTGTACAAGAAGCATGCATATTGGATTATGTTGGCCATTTGTTTTATTTGCTTGTTTCACAATCAGATGTCAAAGGGCATGCGCGCAATTAATTATGAAAGATGAGTATAAACCTTATTAAAGAACTAATAGCCTATAGGGAGTTATTTTATAGCTGTCCACCACTTTCCATCTCCATCCGCTTAATGGAAGCTGCGACTTCTTCCACCAGATTCATCCATTTCTGCTACTGTAAAGATGGTACGGTCAAGCCGATGGACCCAAAGCCATCGACCACCACCACCAGTATCGTCCCCGTCAGAAAGAAGGTCGATGGGGTGGCTGCACGGCTCATGAACGGTGTCACAACCGCCTTTTTTCGTGTCTCTAGAGCGATGCTCTTGTATTAATATTGACACCATAGGTGATAGTGATGATGCCGATAATAAGAGATTGATTCCTTACAGTGACAATAGTCTCATGCATGATTGGAAGGTGGAAAATCAGATGAGCAGAAAGATGGAGAAGTCCAAGAAGAACTGAAGAAGATCATAAATGGTGTTGTTGAGAATAATTAAGATGGGTATCAAATAGTTGTAGACCTACAAGTTGTCTGTACTATAGGTAAATACAATATATATATATATATATATAGATACACTGCATGGACTTGGTGTGATAATGTCATTATAAACATTATTGTTATGACTATGCCTGCTTATAAATTGCATACCCAAAAAAGAAAAAGGAAAAAAAAAGATTAAAATGTAATGTTTTTTATTTTGGAAAAAGGGTTATTGTATAAAACGCAAACAAAATACAGCCCCCAAGGATGGGGAGGAAACAACTTACAGAGAGACCCCCATGGACCATAAAAAAAAATATGCAGAAGCATGCCACATTAACTAAAAATCGGGTCAGATAACCCAAATTGCATCTTAATGAGCCAATACTCCTGCGAATTTCGGATTCCTCTCTAAAAGCAGAGTTGAAATAGATGGCATTACAGATATCATCCATGATGAGCTCTGAAGGTCGCAAAATCTTTTTGAAAACTCTCTGATTTCTTTCTTTCCAAACATGGTAGATGGTCGCTGAGAAAGCAGTCCTAATCATCAGGGATTGGAAATAATTTTTGTTGGGATATCCTGTTAGCCAGGATAGGTCATTATCCCATATCCCCCCAGTGACGCTGCACTGAGCAAAGGCGAAGGAAATGATTCCAGACGAAGTTGGAGAAAGGGCATGAGAAAAAGAGATGATTTCTGGATTCTGGACTAATGTTAAAGTGGGTAACGTTCATTCAGATCCTACCTTTCTTGAATGCGTTTTCCCATTACAGGCATATATTAGCTACCAATTCCAGCAAACCTAAAAATAGTTCAAATTTCTTTTTGGGGCTTCAAGGAAATTCATAATGTTCCTTGAGTCTATTATTTAATGTTCATACTGAATATATATATATATATATATATATATACACACACACACACACACACATATATGAATGTACAAAAAAAAATTGATTTGACTTGATTTGATTTTTCAATAAAAATTTTGAGTTTGAAGAAGCTTCATTGTTCAAAGTTTAAGGATTAATATCAGAGAAATTTTGGATCCAACAATTAACTTTTATATTTAAAAAACCCGTATACCAGTAGACATGGCTTGGAGGAAAATTGACCTAAAATGGCTAATGAAAAGATTTTTTCACAGAGAAAACGAGTCCCACAAAAAATATTCTGGTGGAGTACTGGGGTTGCGAGAGAATTGTCTGAAATCTTCCTTTCTTTGCTGTTGAGCAAGATGTCCTCTCTATAATCACTCATAACCAGTTGGGTAGGGGGCATGAATAATCTGGATCATTTATAGGTGTAGTTGAGCGATAAAAATATTGAAAATAAAATTTAAGTGTCTCAAATTCGAGCTTCTCTACGTCGATTGTTGTCAGTTAAAATTTACAAAATGAATTTGACTATTATGAGAAAAAAAACTTAATATGGTACGCGTAAATTAACTCAAAATACTCCTTATTAATTCATATAAAAAAAATACAGAATGGTACTTTTATTTTTTTTAAAATAGAGTTACAGTCAAATTAATGAAATTGCAAACAGAAAGGTTGTGGCTATCCTCCTGGAAGAGAATGATACAAAATATTTAAAAAATGTTTATTGCGAATCCTTTTTCCCTAGCAATATATGAATAGCAAGTCTTTTTTGTTTTTTTTTTTTTGGAGTAATCAAATCAAACTTTTTTATTATTTCTCTTTTTTTTCACTATAATTATTATTATATTCTTGTGGTCAATGAAAATAGTCAGGTTCTTAATTTCATTTTTTTTCTTTTTGGATACAACATGAGTGTTGAATTAAATCCAAGTATATTGTGTAAGAAGTGACTATTTCTACTATTTAAATAAGAGTTTAGTTCTAATCAAGTCGTTAATTTCATTCTTTCCTTTTTAGATGTCATATCGTACATGTTGGTTTAATTTCATTATTTTAATTTTAAAGAAACTTATAATCTTTATAAATTAGAAGATGTTGGTTTAATCATGCTTGATGACAAAAAAAACAGGGAGTTAAATCAACCATTTCAATTAACCCAAAAATGTGAATATTAAAATTTAAAAAAAAAAAAAAAAACGTGGGCTGGGACCTAACTTAATCCCCATGCATTGAGTTGGCATGGCTCGTAAAGTGGTCCAAGTACCCACCCTAAGTAACCTCAAGATGGAAAGACTATTGTAGCCAACCTTCTAAAAGAAACTCAAATTTCTCATTCAAGCAACCTTAATTTACTGTGTAAAGCCATATTGATTCCAACTGAATGAGGATTTTTAGTCCAATATCAACTCACTGTAAGCAAAATTGAGCTTGTATAGTCAAGATACTTATCTCCAGTCATGAGATTCAAGCTTCAATATGTGATTCATAATTTTGATGAACACGAACGTATTGCAAAATACAGATGCACTACATGATCCATATACGATATATATAGTTACAGTTAACCAGATAACCAGATAACTACTCAAGAAGAGTCCAACTCAAAGCACGATACTGATCGAACTACCAGATATTGAAGCAAAATCAAATATTATAGTTTGTTATAATAATGCGAGTTTGAATAAGTCATAAGTTTGTTTGTAACAACTCAATGTCATCAGGCTTATCTTTGTAATCTTTTTTGTTTCACATTTGTAATCTTTTCTATTTGTAAAACTGCTATATATACTTAATGAAAATCATCTATCGGGTAGCCAATTGGAACCAGTTCATTCATAATTTTGACTTGGTATCAGAGCTTCAAAATTTGGCTAACCCCACTCTTTGATCCTAATGGCTTCAAAAGATTCCGTTGCAATATTCTCATTTCCCAACATTACTTCATTCGTATCTGTCAAATTGGATGGAACCAATTACCTCAATTGGACCACTCAATTCATCCCTATTCTTCGAAGTCATGATCTCTTAGGCATTGTGGATGGCTCTGAGCCATGCCCAGTGCAGTTTGTCACTGATGATGAAGGCAAACCTACCTCTGTTGTTACCACTAATTACTTGGTATGGCAAAAAAAAGGATCAGTTCATACTGGCATGGATCAATGCCACTTTCACAGAGAAAGTTTTGTCCACTGTTTATGGACAAACTTCCTCTCGACAGGTCTGGAATACCCTGTCAAACAGGTTTGCCCCTCATTCTAGAACAAGAATATCACACCTCAAAAGATAGCTCCAAACCTTGAACCAGTCCAATAAAACCTGCACTGATTGTCTCCTTACTGCTAAAAATTGGTCTGACCAAGTAGCAGTTGGAAAACTTGTTGATGAAGAGGACCTGATTTCCTATGTTGTAGGAGGTCTCAACTCTGCCTATCATTCCTTCATCACATCACTTAAACTTTGCTACCCGAGATTCCTCCATCACTTTTGATGACTTCCAAACTGAATTGCTTAATTATGAGCAACTCATTGACCTCCAGCAAAAATCTATCCCACCAGACACCAACCATATTGCTTTCTTCACTCAAAAGTCCAAACAACATTATAACAATAGAAAGCCTAAGCCTTATTCCTCCAACAAACCTTCTGGACCTAGCAACCCCATCTTTCCCTCCCTGCACAAACAACAGGTAAGCCTGCTTCCAATAACTCTTTCTTTTCTAATTCTAAACCACCTTGTCAGATTTGTGGGAAGAATAACCACCAAGCAATCGATTGTTATCATCGAATGGATTTCTCATATCAAGGGAGACACCCCCTACACAACTTGCTTCCATGGCCGCACATACACATGTTCCACAAGAGAATGACCAACCTTGATTCTTGGATAGTGGTTCCAATAACCATGTCACTTTTGCCTTAGAGAATCTGACTATTTAGCAGCAACCATATCAAGGATCTGCCCTAAGTTACTGTTGGAAATGGTGGAGGTTTGTAAATTCAAAACGTTGGTTCATCATTTCTCAAAACCAAACAGAGTTCTTTCTTGCTGTCCAATATATTACATTGTCCAAATGCCTCATCTAATCTCCCGTCCATTCAAAAATTGTGTGAAGATAACCATTGCTATTTTGTTCTCACAGCTTCATCTTTTGTTGTGAAGGATCTGTAGGCCAACAAAGTGTTCATCCAAGGTCCGAGTGAAGCAGGCCTTTATCTTGTTCCCTTTCAGCAATTTCAATTCAATAAGATGAAGACTGCCTCATCATTCACTGCTTTGTTAAGAGTTATAGCCCCTGTTCAAACTTGGCATTCGAGATTAGGACATCCATCAGAAGCCATCCTTCAGAAGCTTACCCATGACTCATTAATTTATGTTTCTAGCATTCACAAACTCAAGCATGTTTGTGAATTTTTTCAAATGGCAAAAAGTCATAAACTTCCCTTCCCCAATTCTACCCATCAGTCTACTCACCCTTTAGAACTTATCCATTCTGATGTATGAACCTCTCTTGTAATGTCAATCAGTGGTTGTAAATATTATGTTATTTTTATTGATGATTTCTCTCGATTCTCATGGTTGTTTCCTCTCAAATAGAAGTGTGATGTTGCTTTGTCCTTCTTTAAATTCAAATGCTTGGTTGAGAATCTGTTCTCCTTTAAAATACAACAATTACAAACCGATAATGGAAGAGAATACCTCTCTAATTCCTTTAAATATTTTCTGGAAAATAATGGCATTTTGCATAGATTAACTTGTCTATACATATTTGAGAAGAATGGCATATCCAAGAAGAAACACAAACACCTCACCGAAACAGCTCTAAGTTTCCTAGCTCAATCTCACTTACCCTCTCAACATTGGGTTGATGCCTTCCTCACTGCAACATATCTTGTAAATCGAATGCCAACTCTTGTCCTTGGTAATCAGTCTCCTTATTATTGCCTATTCAAAACTCAGCCAGACTACTCCCTTTTGAAAACATTTGGGTGTGCCTGCTATCCACTCTTAAGACCTTATTTTCCACATAAACTAGCATATCGAAGCACTAAGTGCATTTTTCTTGGATATGCTACAAACCAAAAGGGTTATCGGTGCTTTGACATCACAACTGGGAGGATTTACATCTCTCGCCATGTTGTATTTGATGAAAACACCTTCCCTGCTACTTCCATGCACCAGAGTTCATCTTCTCCTCCACCTACACAACCTGCCCGCTTCCCTACCATGCTAGATATACCTACCCCTACTTCCACTCAGCTCTTGGAGAACACTTTATTGGATTTTGCTACTCTTGCATCAACAGGTATGCCTCATTACTCACCAGATTCTGTTAATTCTCCAGTTCATTCATCTACTGACCTCACCTCTGCAGATGTTGATACCTGTGCTATGAATCCATCCTCTGATTTACCAATTGCTGATTTACCCTTTTTTGCCCCATCCACAAATACTACCTTACTTGCTGTCACTACTCCCTCTAGGAACATAGTAACCCGATCCCAAACCAACTCTCTTAAACCTAAACAGTTTCCTGACTACTAGTTATAGTATTCCACCAATCATCCACTCAAGCATTCTCCACAATCCTTCATTCTGAGTCTCGAACCTACACACAATGTCTCAAAGGACTCTAATTGGACAGCAGCCATGCAACTTGAATTTGATGCTTTCCTTGCCAACAAAACTTGGACCTTGTGTCCTAGACCTCCTGATAAACATGTTATTCGAAAGAAATGGGTTTTCAAACTCGAACAGAAGGCAGATGGCACTATTGAGAGGTATAAAGCAAGGCTAGTAGCTAAAGGTTTTGAGCAAGAACATGAAGTTGACTTTTATGAGACATTCAGTCCTATCATTAAGCCTGCAACAATTAGATTAATTCTTGCCTTAGTAGTTTATCATAATTGGGTGATACAACAACTTGACATATCTAATGCCTTCTTGCATGGCTATCTTGAAGAAGAAGTATACATGGAACAACCTAAAGGTTTTGAAAATACTGATTTCCCCACTCATGTGTGTCGGCTACACAAGTCCCTTTATGGCTTAAAACAAGCTCTAAGGGCTTGGTTCAGGTACCTCTCTTAGAGTTTACTTGACCTTGGATTCTCTGGCTCCATTGTTGACACTTCCTTATTTTTCTTACATCACTCGAATGTCACCATATTTATTCTCATCTATGTTGATGATATTTTGGTTGTCAGTAACTCCTTTAATGCAGTGACAACACTTCTTGATCAACTTGGCCGTAACTTTGCAGTGAAGGACTTAGGGACCCCTCTCATATTTTCTGGGCATTCAGGTTCATCGCACATCAGATCAGCTTCATCTTCATCAAGGAAAATATATCCTTGACTTGCTTGAAGAAACTAAGATGATAGGTGCAAGACTAGTGTCAACATCATGTCTATCAGGAAGTAAAATGTCTAAACATGCTGGTGAGCCCCTCTCTGATCTTTCCATATACAGACACATAGTGGGAGCTTTACAATATTGCATTTTAACTCGCCCAGACATCGCCTATAGTGTCAATCAACTGTGTCAATTCCTCCATTGTCCCACTTCTATTCATCTCACGGTAGCCAAAGAGTCCTTCAATATCTCAAAGGCACCATTGAACATGGTCTTCATTACACTAAAGGATCTCTAGCACTTCATGGGTTCTGTGACTCAGATTGGGCTGACAGCCCTGATGATCGCAAATCTACAATAGGTTATTGCATCTTCTTAGGTCCATGTCTAATTTCTTGGATGGCAACGAAACAACCAGTCATAGCAAGATCAAGTACTGAGGTAGAGTACAGGTCAATGGCTCTTACTGTGACTGAATTATATTGGGTACGCATGATATTCAAAAAGCTTGGTCTCCCACTTCACTCCCCTCCTTGTCTTGATAACCTTGGTGCACTCTCCTTATCTTCCAATCCAGTGTTTCATGCTCGTACGAAACACATAGAAGTGGACTATTATTTTATTAGGGAGAAAGTTTTCAATAGAGATATTCTTGCTCGGTACATTTCTACTTATTCACAACCCTCGGACATGTTTACTAAAGGGCTGTCAGCATCCAGATTTTGTTTCCTTCGTGACAAGCTAATGGTTCAGCCTCTAACCATTAGCTTGAGGGGGCCAGTTAACCAGATAACTACTCAGGAAGAGTCCATCTCAAAGCACAATACTGAACTACCAGATATTGAAGCAAAATCAAATACTATAGTCAATTACAACAATACCAGATTGAATAAGTCATAAGTTTGTTTGTAACAACTCAATGTCATCAGGCTTATCTTTGTAATCTTTTCTGTTTCACATTTGTAATCTTTTCTGTTTGTAAAACTGCTATATATACTTAATGAAAATCATATATCAGGTATCCAATTGAAACCAGTTCATTCATAATTTTGACTGTTACTCTATGGTGAAAGGTGAAAGGAGTTTATTGTCTACGAAAATAAGCCTTACGAGTGATGATTGTCACATGCCAGATATATAGATAGGCATGGAACCGCAATCCTAAAGAGTTTGAAATTCAATATCTTCCTATCATTAAGGAAGTATAATCTATCAAAAACTCTATATATCTAACCACTTTGATAAGAGTAGTTATGTATATCTTATCACCCAGGTTTTGAATAAATATAATTAAGTATTTATATATTATATAAATTATGTAAAACTTGTTGTGGCATGTGGGTCACCTTAAGTTTCCAAATGAGACGTGCTTACACTACAAAAAATTATAGTTTTTACGACGCACAGTCAAGCGTCGCGCATCGTGTCCTTTTGCAACGCACACCATGTGTGCTGCTAAAAAGCAACAAAAATGGGTTTCTCGAGCGAAAAATAGGCGGGAACCTATTAGCGATGCACCATCGCACATCAGTGACGCACGTAAGCATCACTAATAGTTAAAACTTTTAGCGACGCATGATTGAGCGTCGCTGATAGTAGTGAATATGAAACACTGTCGTTTCACTTAACTTTAGCGATGCTCAATTACTAATGAGTGACGCACAAGTGCGCGTTGCTAATAAGTGTTAAAAACTTATTGGTCTTTCGCGTCGCTTCCCTATTCTCTCTCTCTTTGTCTCGCTCTCTTTGTTTTTTATCAACTCTCTCTCTCTCTTCTCTCTCTCTCTCTCTATGTCACCCTCTTTGTTTTTGTTTTTGTTTTTGATCGACTCTCTCTCTCTCTTGCTCTCTTTGTTTTTGATCGACAGTAGTGGCTATTTTTACATCATACACATCGATTGATCAACCTGAATGCGAAACTGGTTCCCTGGTAAGTCTTGTTTGGATCTGCTTAGTATTCTTTGTTGAAATGATTTTATCATGAGCAGATTTCTCATAATTTGAATTAGAAGATAACCAGTTGTTTTGAAATGGGGTTTGCCTTGAGCCTGTTTCTCATAATACACTATACACAACTGAAATTCAGGACTTTCATAGAGCATTGTGCACCATTCTAATAGTTTGTTTGGGATAGCTTTTATACCTACTTTTACATTTGTGTTTACAAAAATTGTTTTAGAAAACCTGTTTGACCCTTTACTCAAGCTGTTAGAATTAGTTTTGCATTGATTTTTTTCTTTTTGAACACACACAAGTGATTTGGAGTTGTATTAAAACTGTATTTGTATAACACTAATCATTAAATATAACTTTTATGGTCCTTTGTGTGGAGTTTAATAAGACTTTTTTTTTTAAAAAAAAAAAAAAATGTTTCACTTTTGGAGTGCGACATTGATCAGGTAATTCCTCTTTCTCAAGTTCAGATTTCACATTTAAGGTTATATTAATATAGATGCAAACCCAAAAACTAATAGGTTCAAATGGCTAAACAAAATTAATAGCATGGTAAGCAATGTCAGCTGATCACTTTCTTGGAAGCTTGTGCTATCTTTTTATTTTTATTTTTGGGATTACCTTGTGATGTTCTATATGGACTAGAGATTGCCTGAAGGTGATGAGTTTCACTATATACAACCATATAAATTCATATATAATACAATGTTCTCTTGGTATACCCTGTCACTTTGCCTTCATTTTTTTTTTTTATTTTACATGTATTCTCCCTCTCTCCCTCTCTGGTGATGCTGGAAGCTATCCTCAACTTTTCTTGTATTTGCATTCACATACTGCAAAAATCAATGTATACGAGTAAGATATGTCTAATCTAACTGATTGTATATGCTGAGATTTGTTAGTTTCATTTTTATGGCTACACAAAGATTACCTACTTTTCCAATTTGTTTGAAAGTTTTAATTTTAAAAATAAAAAAAATGATAATTTAAAATAGGAAAAAAATATTTTGAAGAGTCAGTAATAAAATAAAATAAAAGAAAAAGATATAAAATGTTTGACAATTTTACCCATTTTATCTGACAATTATGCTAATTTTTATAAAATATTTGACAATTATAAATTTTTATTGATGATTGTCCAAATAAAAGAGAGACAAAATAATGGCTTGACTATTCATGATCTATCTAGTGTGACATACATTTATAAGTTTATAGTTGAAATCACACAGACACACACACACTAGGTGGCCGAGCAACAATCTAGTGTGTCACACATTTTATTAAAGAAAAAAAAATAAAAACTTTCACAAAGTAGCTGCGATTCTGTGAAAAACCTTACCGTTTGATTTGATTTTTTTTTAAGGGATTAGTTCATGAAAAAAAAATTAGGAATAGTTTTGTAAGCTAAGGATTGCATTCATGTAAGCTTAGCCCTGTTCGGGAGTCATTTTCATCACATGTGAATCTTGTAGCAAAATTTAATCACGATTGGGCTCATATGTATAAAAATCGATTCTTGAATTGTCCAGTAGGATAGTTTGGGAATACATAAATCTGCATTGCAATCAATAGCGCATGCTTGAATACTCCACTATGAGAAAATTTTAGCACGGTCTTCTATTATTCTCTGGGTATATATTTAGGCGCGGTAATGTCTATCTCGTATACTTGGAGAACCGTAGGGAGATGCTGCCAAAATTTTGTCCGAGTGGAATCAAGCATTTGATTTGCTACTAATTGCAATGTAGATTGTGCATTCACGAATGGGACCACCTTACCCTTTAGAGAAAAGTTGGAGGTGATAGAATTCATGTTTCATATTTATAATAAGTATCATTTTTTATTTATATTAGGTAGACGAAAATGGATAAGAGTTGGATGGACTTGAGGGGTAGGCATTTGCCAGGGTATGTGAAGGGGATCAAAGATTTTATTGAGTTTGCTCGTGCATCTGCAGATGGGAGAAATAGGATAAGATGTCCATGTAAGAGGTGCAATAATAGGGATTATATGCACATAGATGAGGCCAAAGAGCACCTATTCCTACATAGGATGGACAAGAGGCATACATGTTGGGAATTTCATGGGGAACACTGTGACGTACGAGTGGTATTTGAGGATGAAGAAGAAAACGACAATGATGAGTTAGGTGATAATGTTAGGGTTGTTTACGAAGGCTTGCCACAAATGCTGGCAGACTTACAAGGGCCTACAACTGGGGCTCGTAATCACAAGAGTGACACAGAATAATCAAAAGCATTTGAGTCCTTGTTGAGAGAAGCAAGGCAGCCGTTATATCCAGGTTGTGATAAGTTTTCAAAACTGGATTTTCTCGTGAAACTCTTTCATATTAAGACCATCAACTAATGGAGTAACAAATCATTTAATATGGTCATTAAATTGATTAAAGCAGCACTTCGTATTGGGGAGACCCTTCCGAAATCATATTTCGAGGCGAAAAGAATATTAAGAGATTTGGGCCTTGGGTATATTCCTATACATGCTTACAAAAATGATTGCATGTTATTTTGGAAAGAGATTGAATAATGTATGGAGTGTACAGTGTGCCATAAACGTAGGTATAAGCTAAATGAATGAAAGAGGAAGACAATTCCGCACAAGGTGCTGAGATATTTTCTCTTAAGACCGAGGCTACAAAGGTTGTACATGTCTTAGAAGACGGCAAAAGATATGTGGTGGCAGAAAAAAAAGCGTGTTGCTGAAGAAAATGTATGTATGTAGGCATCCGAAAAATTCTCAATCTTGGGCTGAGTTTGATAAAAATCACAAATGATTTACAAATAAACCACGTAATTTAAGACTTGGGCTGGCTAGCAACGGTTTCAATCCGTTCGGTGACATGAGTAATGCCTACAGCATGTGGCCGGTGTTGCTTGTGCCGTATAACTTGCCATCTTGGAAATGTATGAAAGAACCATTTATCTTCATGTCGTTGCTTATTCTAGAGCCGAAGTCTCCTAGTAATGAAATTGATGTGTACTTGCGTCTTTCAGTGGACGAGTTGAAGGAATTGTGGGAGGTTGGAGTGGAGGCATACGACGTCTCTAAGAATGAGACATTTCAATCGCATGCAGCATTATTGTGTACCATAAATGACTTTCCATCATACGAGAACTTGTCTGCATTAACACTAAACGGGTATCTGGCATGTCCGATTTGCAATAAGGATGCATGTTCTCTACATTTGTCCAATAGAAAGAAGATATGCTACATATGCCATCGTCGTTTCTACCGTCATCACATGGCTGGCGAAGTCTGCAGAAGCATCTGTTTGATGAAAAAATTGAAGCACAGATTGTCACCTCAATTGTTGTCTGGGAAAGACATGTTGTCAGCAATTGGCACTCAACCAACCAGTGAGGTTTGGGAAGATATCGGGTACTAAGAAGAGGAAGCGAACTAATGTGGAGTTAAATTGGACGAAAAAGAGCATATTTTTTTATTTGCCGTACTGGGATACCCTTAAGTTAAGGCATAATTTGGATATTATGCACATCGAGAAAAACATCTATGATAATGTGCTAGAAACTTTAATGAACATTGAAGGGAAGATGAAGGATACTGTTAAAGCCTGGTTGGACTTGCAGGAGCTGGGAATGCAGAAAGAGTTGCACCTAATATATAGCGATGATAAATATATTATGCCTCCTGCATGCTATACGTTATCATCCGACGAACGAATGAGGATTTGCAAGTGGTTTAAATGGGTGAAGTTCCCAGATGGATACGCATCGAATATATCTCGGTGTGTAAATGTTAAATATGAAAAAATATCCGGATTGAAGAGCCATGATTGCCATGTCCTTTTACAATGACTTCTTCTGGTTGCAATACGTGGATACCTCACCGATGACATATCAACGACATTGATTAAGTTGGGTTACTTCTTTAGAGAATTAAGTGCCAAGACGTTGAAGTTAGAAGTACTGGAAAAGCTCGAAATGGACGTTGTCGTGATCCTCTACAAGTTGGAAAAGATTTTCCCTCTAGCTATCTTTTATGTAATGGTCCACTTAGTTGTGCATTTGCCTCATGAGACAAAAATTGGCGGACCTGTCCAATACCGTTGAATGTATCCAATAGAAAGTTACATTTAATTTTATGAATTATGTTATCTATCCATCCTAACTATTTTAATGTATAATTGATTAATTATTAAAATAGATATTTTCACACAATGAAGCAATATGTGTGTAACAAAGCACGACCGGAAGGGTCAATTGCTGAGGCTTACGTTGATGTTGAATGTCTCACGTTCTGTTCTATGCATCTTGACGATATTGAGACAAGGTTTAATCATCAAGATCGGAATTCTGATAGATGTCCAAGGCAGCAATGAACTGGCCTTACGGTGTTTAATCAGAATGTGCAGCCAATAGGTGCCCGTACATATGAATGGTGTCATCCTCAAGACTTGAAAAAATTCCATTGTACCGTACTTAACAACTGCGATGAGAAATTGTCATATTTTAAATAATTTTATCAAGATCATTGCAATACTACGTTAGTACATAAATGTAAGTTACATATAACATTTCTCATCTTATGCAGTGAGCATACGACTGAGCTTCGGAGAGAACATGTTACTGATACTGATCTAGAGCAAAGATAACAAAATTTGTTTCCAAAGTGGTTCAGAGAATGTGTAAGAATAGGCTTCAAATAATTGTAATTCAATTAGTTAATGCATTTGTATTCAATTAATTTTTTACTTGAATTGAATTAATAGATGAAGCTATTACACCACCAACAATCTCCTGAGGCGTACGATCAATTATATTTCTTGGCATGTGGCCCTGATCAAAGGATATCCCACTACACCAGTTTAATTGTTGATGGTGTTCTATTTTATACGAGAGAACGTGAGGTCAGCCGACGAACACAGAATAGTGGGGTCCTTGTTTAGGGAGATTATGAAGCAGGACAAACTGTAGAGCACTATGGTGTTTTGTAAGATATCATACAGTTGCATTATTGCTTCAGTCATTCCATGTATCTGTTCAAATGTGATTAGTGGGATGTAAGTAACAAGAAGATTGGAATGCAGATCGATAAGCACTTCATAAGTATTTATACGTCACGTACGGCATTTAAAGATGATCTGTATGTATTGGCATCTCAGGCTATACAAGTTTTCTATTTGAAGGACACAAAAATCAGAGGTGATTGGCATGTTGTCCAAAAAATAAAGTCCAGAAATGTTTATGATGTACTAGAAGTTGAAGAATGAGATGAAGATTTGGAGAGGATTCAGGAGGCACTACAAGAAGAGTCTCAATCTGCCTATGATGGTGTTGTCCGCCATGATCAAGAAGATGTTACTTCGTATCGGTTGGATAGAACTGATGTAGAACTAGATCATGTCGTAGCTTCCGACATCACCAATACCACACAGTTAAATCCGAGGGATGTAACATTCATTAATGATAATGCTGACGAGGGAAGTGATTTTGATGATGATACATTGTTAGAGTAATGTATCGAGAATGAAGAAATGTTAAGAACAGATGATGATACAGACTCGGATAATTAATTGTAATAGGTGTTACATGTGTTAGGATCAAGTGTAATGTATTTTCAATTTTATGATGTAATGGATATTCAATTTTATGATGTAATGGGTATTCATTTTACTTCGTAATGGATTTTCATTTTTTATGATGTAATAGAATTTTATTGTTAAACTTTCTTTATATATATAGCAGGACCAGGTTCATGCAAACGCACAGTTTTGACGGACCCATCGACACCTTCCCCTTCATCTGCAAGGCCAACCAATCCTGTCGTCGATGGTATGCATAGTTCCCTTTTTTATTAATGATTATATAAATATGGTACTAATTGTTTATATTTTATTTCTTCTAAAGTTTCGGCCATTGCCTCTAGACGAGGGCGCGGTAGGTTAAAGAACCATAGTTTGCAGGTTCAGATGGAAGCAGCAGGGGGCGCACGACTTTGGATTGAGATACCTCCGGGCTTGCTGAAGCCCTTTGGTGGGTGGGCACAGCAGTTCACCACTGAGGTCAGCATCATTTGCCGGTTACGCGCCCTACTCCATATTAGTGTCTAGAGTCGGGTCACTGACGAAGAGCGACGGGATATTCATACACATATCCTAGTATGTCTTTTATTATTGTATTCGACTTCGGATTAACATATCTAATAAAGTAACTGTTTTGAAAATGAAATGCTTTATAAGCAAAGTTGGATATCGATCTCCACCTGCCTCATGTCGTGAAGGCAGTGGACCGTTACTTGGGAGTCCGTTTCAAGGACTATCAACATAGGCTCCACATACACTACGAGGCGGAGGTGGAAGCTGGTAAAGAGCCTCGCGACAGACCTTATAGGGGGTGACGGTGGAGGACTGGATGTTACTATACGACTGGTTCACTAGTGATGCATTCCAGGTAAAAATTGTCAAAATTAATTTTGTTGTATGATAAATCATTGTTATTTATACTAACCTTCTTTGTTTTGGCCACGTGTACGAACTTAACAAGAAAAATAGTGAGAGCAGAAGCAAGCAAAAGGTGATCCACTATGGTGGATCACGATATTTTGTTAGGTATAGGCATGAGATGGTAAGTTAATACATGTATCAAGTTCTTATTGTATAATCTTTTCATGAAATTAATCTTCACAAGCTACTATTCATTTGCTACAGCGAGACCAGGAGACCGGTGCACCACCCAGCCCCATTGAGTTGTGGCACAAGACGCACTACAATTCTGAGAAAAGTTGGACTGGGCCTGAAGCTCAGTGGCTTTATATAAGTTGTTTATGTATATATACCAGTATTACTAATTTAATATTAATCTAAAGTTATAAAAGTAGTAACATATATTTATGTTTTTATAGGAGGAGATGGTTTATTTGCGTGCTCAACTGACCTTTGAGGGTGAGGATCCGCTGACAAATGACCAGATATGGGAGACTGTTCTGGGTAGGAGGCGCGGATATGTGTGTGGCTTAGGGAGTAGGATGGAGCTGACGACATCGTCCTCTACCGTCAAAAGCGATGCGAGGTTTCACGAAACCACCTAAAGAGCTGATGTAGTTGAGAGACGGAATGCAAAGCTGGAGCAGAGGATGACAGAGCTCCAGGCTCGCCAGACCCAGCTAGAGGCTCTTATGTAGATGGTTCTTAGCCAGCAGGGAGGCTTTGTTTAGCCTTGGTAAGTTTTTAAAATTAATTACTTTCGTGTATTTATTATTTATAGAAATTGTTACGTAAAAAAAAAGGATTTCGGCCTAACGGCTTAGAAACCGCATGACACACTTCACATATGAAAATAGACTTGCACGGACTTACTTAATTAAATCGGTTCTATTGCCCGGTTTGAAACTTTTGCAAGTTTCAGCTCCAACAAGGCCCATTTTGGGGGGTTTTGACCGACCAAAATAGCGAATATCAGCCTACCGACCCCGAAACCCTATCTCCTACCTCAAAAATGATAAAATAGACTTGAACAAACTTATGGCACTCAGTTCAGATCACCGGTTTGAAACTTTTGCAAGTTTCAGCTCCAACAAGGCCCACTTTGGGATTTTGATGGACTAAAATTCTGGTTATCGACCTACCGATACCAAAACCCCCATCACACACCTCATAAATGATAAAATAGAGTTGCATGAACTTACGATACTTGGCTAAAATGCCTGATTTGAAACTTTTGCAAGTTTCAGCTCCAAAAAGGCCCATTTTGGGGTTTTGACGGACCAAAATGCCGGTATCAGCCTACCAACCCTGAAACCCTATCAAACAACTCACAAATGATAAAATAAACTTGCATGAACTTACGACATTCAATTCGGATCACCGGTTTGAAACTTTTGCAAGTTTCAGCTCCAAAAAAGCCCATTTGGGGGTTTTGACCGACCAAAACACCGGCTATGGGCCTACTGACCCTGAAACCCCATTACCCACCTCAAAAATGATAAAATAAACTTGCAAAAACTTACGGCACTTGGTTCGGATCACCGGTTTCAAACTTATGCAACTTCTCGCTCTAAAAAGCCTCTTTTTGGGATTTTGATAGACCAAAACATCAGATTTTGGCCTAACTACCCCGAAACCCCATCACACACCTCAAAAATGATAAAATAGACTTGCATAAATTTATGGCACTCAATTCAGATCATCAGTTTGAAACTTATGCAAGTTTCTGCTCCAAAAAGGCCTATTTTGGGGTATTGACGGGCCAAAACACTGGATATCGGCCTAACTACCCCAAAAACCCATCACACACCTCAAAAATGATAAAATAGAATTACACAAACTTATGACACTCGGTTTGAATCATCGGTTTGAAACTTATGCAAGTTCCTACTTTAAAAATGCCTATTTTGGAATTTTGATGGACCAAAATATTGGATATCAGTCTAACTATCCTGAAACCCCATCACACACCTCATAAATGATAAAATAGACTTGCACAAACTTATGACACTCAGTTCGGATCACCGATTTGAAACTTATGCAAGTTTCTGTTCCAAAAGGCCCATTTTTGGGTTTTGATGGACCGAAATACTAGATATCGGCCTAACTACCCCTAAAATCCATCACACACCTCAAAAATGATAAAATAAACTTGCAAGAACTTACGGCACTCAGTTCGGATCACCAGTTTGAAACTTATACAAGTTTGTGCTCTAAAAAGGCCCATTTTGGGATTTTGATAGACTAAAATATCGAATATCTGCCTAACTACCTTGAAACCCCATCACAAACCTCAAAAATGATAAAATAGACTTTCACAAATATATAACACTCGGTTCAGATCATCGGTTTGAAACTTATGCAAGTTTCTGCTCTAAAAAGGCCCATTTTGCAGTTTTGACGGACCTTAAACACCGGATATCAATCTAACGAGCCCAAAACCCCATCAAACACCTCAGACATCATAAAATAGAATTTCACGAACTTATGACACTCGGTTCGGATCACCGGTTTGAAACTTATGCAAATTTTTACTCTGAAAAGGCTCATGTTGTGGTTTTGACAGACCAAAATTCCGGATATCGGCCTAACTATCCTGAAACCCCATCACACACCTCAAAAATGACAAAATAGACTACCATAAACTTACGACAATCAGTTCAGATCAGTGGTTTGAAACTTATGCTACTTTACGCCGTTCTTATTATTTATGCATGCAAAAAAAAAAACTATTCAAGCATCAAATGAGCAGAGTACACAGAGAGAGAGGCAATTTTAAGATGAGAATCCTGAGCCAACTTTTTCAACACCTGAATAGTAGTGATACTAACGTTCCTACGAAATAAGCCAACGTAAATCAAATTTATCTACTAGAAATTAAAATAAGAATTATAATTGACTTTCCAAATTTGAGATAATATGAAGAATATCTAGATTTCATAATAAAATGCTATCTATATCTCTAATTTATATCCTCAGCTGTGTTTTAAATGTGATATGTCACTATATGATACTTTTGGGCACGATTTTGGTGACATATCACATTAAAGATATAAATTAGTGATGATCAAAGTGATTGTATGGAATTATAAAAATTTTTAGCTCATACCAAAAATCACTGACCTGAATTCGTTTGATACTTCACCTCAATTTTTATAAAACAAAATACTCGATTGAGATGTGGCAATCTTAGGTAGTGTTTTATTTCTAGAAAAAAAGTTAGTTAGTGGGTCAAATTCGGGTTGACCCGACCCATTTATGACCCAACCTGTATTCGACCCGATCAATTCGGATCAAATATAAGTTCAACTCGTTTATGACCCGACCCGTTTACAACCCACCCAAACCTGCCTGTTTTGCCAAGCCTATATAATACATCAAGTTTCATTATGATTTTTTATTGATCAAATATCAAAGGAAACTTGTTGTGAGTTTCGGTTCATTGCCGAAAACTAGGGCATTAAAAATCAGAAATTACAAATCTTCTTAATTCACAAAATATACATTTTGGCTCATTTGTTAAAATTATAGGACCAAATTTATACCAATCTTCTCATTTTTTCATAGACAATCGAAATCCTAAATCAATTTCAACCAATAATCAACGAATTTAACCAATTAAATCAAACTAGTTTCATGTGTATTCACACATCCTAAATATTACATGAAATATTCACCCGAAAATCTCAACAAATCATATAACAGATTATTATATATAATTAGGACATCTTAATCTTCATGATTTTGAGTTTAAACCATTGATTCCATGCATATTAATTTCACACATATATAAAAGGACCTACAAATTTCATAATATTTTTCATCCATAAAATCGTAAAATTCAATTCATGTATGTATAATATCATGAAGTTTTGATTCTCTAAATCGGGTATATTTATGCTAAAACAACATGGCGAGAAGGTTTGCCCTATTATCACTAGTGCAAGAAAAGTTAAGTTTGCATAGTCAGGACACTTGTACCTCCGACCATGAGATTTAAGCTTCAATTTATGGTTGGTAATCTTCATAAACACAAACGTACTGCAAAATACATATACACTGTACGAATCTCATACAATATGGTAAAGGGTGTAGAGGAGTTTACTACCTACTCTGTGTTATGGAAATAAGTCTTACGATTGATGCTCGTCACAAGCCAGATATACAGGGGACCCCAATCCTAAAGAGTTTGAGATTCAATGTCTTTCTACCATCAAGGAAGCATAATCTACAAAAACTCTATTATGTCTAATCAATTTGATAAGATAATCTATCAAAACCTCTATATATTTAACCAATTTGGTAAGAATAGTTATACATATCTTATCACCCAGTTTTTGATTAATATAATTAAATATTTATACACTATGATGCTGCACTTTTTGGTTGGTAGGGGCTCCGAACTCCGTCGCTTGAGAAACACTCGAAGAAAAGACGACCAAAGGGCCATCGGATTGGTTTTGGCAGTAGCCGTTCCAATGCTTAAGTTAATAAAACTGAATTGAAAGGCTGTAATGTAAACCAAAGAATAAGCATGAAAATAATAGTGTACCTTAGGATTTTATTTATAGGTTGTGGCTTTCCTAAGTTGATTAGGATTTGGAGCCTTAGAAGTAGGGATTTGATCATCGAAAAATGACAGTTACCATGTTGGTTACTGCGCTTGAGAGATATCCGTGAGTGGCAGTTTCCTTGTTGAAGATTGTTTCCTTATCCTTAGCTCGGTAGGATGTTTAAGAGGGGTGATGAGCTCTGAACCCTGAGGGATGCTTTGAAGGCCTTGTGCTCAAGCCTGTGAGTTTTGAAGGCTAAGCGCCTGAGTCTGCTTTAGATGGCTGAGCTTTAATTAGTCTGTAGTCACACGTGTCACTTGAAGACTGATCTGTCACTTTGTGGCATATTAGTTACTCCCCCCCAAGCCTTAGTTTGAGCTTAGAGCGTAACTAGGGCTACAAGCTCCCGAAAATTCATGCGTCCTGTCTTCCCGATTTCCAAGCCGATTGTTGGTGCATCATTAATTGTGCTGTCGATGCTTGGGCTTTCGAGGCCATCATAGCTTCCAACCGTCATGGCAGTTCGGTTTGGTGGGCCCCAATTTCTAAAAATGCATATAAAGAGGAAGAAGGGGGGTTCGTACGCCCTTTTCCCTTACTTTTTTCATCATCTTCAAAAGAGAGAAGGAGAAAGATACTGCCATTGCTGAATTAGTGAAGTTTGAAGAGTGCTCATCGTCCAAACTCCTTATTTCTGGTTGTTTTTAGGTTCATTTTCCTTCATCTCTGTTTGTTTTCAATTTTCTCCCTTACTGCTTTTCCCATCTTTGTTTTTTCTCTTCATTTCACAATTTTCTGCTAATGTCGGCATCCACTGCTTCCTTTGGTGTTAGAGATGGCACGGGAGGTTCCCTCAAAAACTCCTGTGTCCTTCCAATCCCAAACTGTAGGGAGTAGTTATGCCAAAAATAGGTCAGTAGGATCCCCTTCTAGTTCAGAGGTTAGGATTATAGACGCCTTCATCGAACCTAGGAATAAGAAGGGAGAAACTTCAAGCAAACCCCCTCAAAGGGAGGAGAGGGAAAGTGTCATCACTCAGGGCATGATTGATGAACTGAGGGATACGTGTAACTTTCCCTCAAATGTCACCTGTAGAGTACCGAGTCCATTAAATCGCCCTTCCGATGTCCAAGAGGGGGAAGTTTGCGTCTATCTTGCTTGGTTTGATATGGGGCTGAGGTTCCCTCTTCCTGATTTAGTTAGGCAATTCTTTGTTTGGTTCAACCTTTTCCCTGTCGACCTTACCCTTAACAGTTGGAGGCAGCTGTTAGGGTTCATAACTCTAGGTCATCTCAACGATGTAGAAATAACCCTAGAATTGATCCATTGCAAAATAGATCTTAAATACATGAGGTCGGAAGGCCTCTTCTAGAGGTCCTTCGATAGGGGGTTCAGAGCTCTTTCCTTTGTGCCGACTTCCAACAAAACCTGAAAGAAGTGGTACTTCTTCGTAGGAAGAGGATGGGAGATGGGAGATGGGAAGATGGAAGATTTTGAGGACCAGCTCTTAACATTCCCCCGAAGTACGGGGTTTAAGGGTGAGACCCCTTTTTCTTGTGTCAATTCTACTTCTATCTATGCTTTTTCTTCTGAACTGCTCAATTAACCATTGCTTTTGTGCCTTCTGTGCAGATAAGAGTGCTTGGAAGAGGTCAATTTTTTCTGTTGAACTTCAAGACAAGTATCGCAAGCTCCTTCAGACCAAAAATAGAGACTTTAGAGCCATTCTTACGCTGGAAAATCTGATGGCTCCTGATCAGGACAAGGACCAAGCAAAGAGCTTTTAGGACAAGGACCGGGCAGAGGGTTTGAAGAATTCCTTAATAGGCCGATGGACTCCTGTAAAGAGGAAGGTTGGGGGGCCCTCTTCTCCTACTGGTTCTCTTCAAACTAAGAGGGGGAAGCCCCCAACTAACCCTTCTACCTCTGCACCGCCCATAAAGGGCATTGTCATTAGAGAGTTTGTTCCTAGGCCTACTCCTGCCCCCACCCCTAGAGTCCAAAAGAAGGGGAAGGTAAGGATGGCAGTCGATCTTTCTATGTTGCCTGATGGTTATAAGGCCGCGATGCAGGCCATTGACAGATTTTGGATGAAAGCTCCCTAGAAGCAAAAAGGGCAGAGCATTTAGCAGGCCATCACTGAAGTGATGAGCATCCAGATGAAGGTAACCATTGTACTGTCTTTCTTTGTGCTTTTATTCTGTTTCTTGTTCTGGTCTGTCTGTTCATTTCTCTAAAGACCATTCATGGCCGGGCTGCCCTGATGGAGTCTGCCTTGGATCCACTGGCCGTGGAAAAACTTCAAGATGAGTTGGACGAGGCCAGACTCCAACTTGGGACAGCCCAATCAAATGCCTCAGGCTACAGAAGAGAGGCTCAAGGAGGTGAACAACTCCCTCTCCATCATGGAATCTGAGAGGGATTCCCTTCTCCGGGAACTGGAGGTGCTGAGAAAAGAGAATAATGAGCTTCAGGCCTCTGTTGTTCAGAAGATCAAGGAGACCAAGGCTGCGACTGAAGCTAGCAATGAGAGTTGAGGTTGAAGGGATGGGTGAGGAGCTTATGCAGCATGGCTATGACAACTTTAAGTCCAAGCTCCTCGCCAAATTTCTAGATTTTGACCTGTCAGCCATTGAAGATGATGATGATGATTCAATCAGCCCTCTAGTGTAGGAGATGAACTTTTGTATTCCTTTTCCTTCTTATTCCTGAACTGATGTGCTTGAACATTTTTATCAATGGAATTAACTTTCTTCAGAGCTTGGGCTTTGCGTATTTTTATTCTTTTGAGCCGCAATACTTATAAATTCTGAGGATTGCTGTGAATACCAAGCACTATCTCAAACTGTTGTTGCTTTGTAATGTATGCTCGGGCTCCACCCCTTTAAGCTTGTAATTAGTGTAAAGAGAGATGTTCATGAGCTAAATGCATTGCAGACCAACCTTTTAACTAATTATGATTAGAAGCTGAGTAGAGGCTTCTTGAGCAGTTGAATCAGAACTAGTTCTAAGTAACTTGAGCAGGAGGACTTGCAAAGATTATGATCTGTGAGATGACTTATGATAAGAAACCGTCCATAGTGAGAATTTATGTCCATCGAGACTTAACTGTTGATCCGTGAGGCTTGTAATGATAATTGAGCTGATCTTTCATAAGCAAGGTCTGTCCACCAGGACTGATAATAACTGGGTAAGAAGACTCACAGTAATCACCTTTGCTCATAGCTTCCGAAGAATAAGTAACATGTCACCCCAGATAAAATCTTTTTCTATTATGGCTGGTAAGGTCTGAATAGGAAGCTTCGTAATAACTGAACCGAAATTGGTAATTACGTATTATGATCATATATTCTGTCTTTAGCATAAGGGGTAACTGAGTAGGTTCATCCTTGTATAGAGATGGTCCAGACTTGTAGCACTTGCACAAGCTGCAAGGTTTTTAGGGGTCTGTACCTTACGATGGACCAGACTACGAGGTTTATGCATTGAGACAGACCAGACCTGGGGTCTGTGCATTGAATGGAACAGACCTGGGGGTCTGTGCATTGAAAGGACCAGGCCTAAAGGACTTGTAATGGATACAAGGCTTTAGGGGTCAATACGATGGACCAGACCTGGGGGTCTATGCATTAAGAAGACCAGGCCTAAAGGACTTGTAGTGAATACAAGGCTTTAGAGGTCAATACAATGGACTAGACCTGGGGGTCTGTGCATTGAAAGGACCAGGCCTAAAGGACTTGTAATGGATACAAGGCTTTAGGGGTTAATACGATGGACCAGACCTGGGGGTCTGTGCATTGAGAAGACCAGGCCTAAAGGACTTGTAATGGATACAAAGTTTTAGGGGTCAATACGATGGACCAGACCTAGGGGTTTGTGCATTGAGAAGACCAGGCCTAAAGGACTTATAATAGATACAAGGCTTTAGGGGTCAATGAGATGGACCAGACCTGGAGGTCTGTGCATTGAGATGGACCAGACCTGGGGGTCTGTGCATTGAAAGGAGAATACTTTTCTGAAGGGATGTAAGAGAAAAAAGCTTTATTGACAATATTTTCGTAAATGTTCTACATTCCAAGGCCTGGGTATAGGTTTCCCAGTCATGTTTTCTAACCAGTATGTGGTAGGTCTGACAATTTTTGTTACTCGATAAGGACCTTCCTAGTTGGGCGAAAGTTTTCCCATAGTGGGATCTTTGGTATTTGGGAACACCCTTCTCAGGATGAGATCTCCAATTTGAAAGCTGATGGGTTTTAGGCCTAGTTTAAAGTTGTTGGCCATCCTGTGCTGGTATGCTTCCATCATGATCCTGGCTTGATCCCTCTTTTCTTCAAGTAAGTCCAAGTTTTCTACAAGTTGCCGATCATTGCTCCCTTGGTCAAAAGCTTCAGTCCTCAGGGTAGGCATACCGATGTTAACAAGAATCACCGCTTCGGTACCATAGGCAAGTGAGAAGGGAGTTTCAGAGGAAGGTGTTCTTCTGGTAGTTCTGTAGGCCCAGAGAACTTCAGGGAGTTCTTCAACCCATCTTCCCTTGGCTTCTTCCAACCTCTTCTTAAGGGCATCAAGGATTGTTCGGTTGGTGACCTCTGCTTGCCCGTTGGCTTGAGGATGGCCTGGAGAGGCAAAATGTTGATTGATGTGCAGGTCTTGGCAGAATTTCTTGAAAACTTTGCCAGCTAACTGCGTACCATTGTCTGAGATGATCACGCGTGGTATGCCGAACCTGCAAACTATGTTCTTTCAAGTGAAAGCTCTTGACCTCTTTTTCTGTAATATGTGATAGGGGCTCTGCTTCTACCCATTTGGAGAAATAGTCAATGGCCACTAAAAGATATCTCCTATTTGACGTAGCCTTTGGTAATGGACCTATGATGTCCATCCCCCACTGAGCAAAAGGCTATGTACTGACAATAGGAATGAGCTCATGGTGGGGTTGGTGTTGGTAAGGAGCGAACTGTTGGCATTTATCACACCTCTGAACGTACTCTTTCGCTTGCTTCAACATGCTTGGCCAATAGTAGCCCTGTGTTAAAGTTCGATGGGCTATAGTTTTGCCTCCATTGTGGTTTTCACGAATTCCTTCGTGTATTTCTACCAGGACATACTTGGACTCTTCTGGAGCCAAACACCTTAGCAAGGGTTGAGAATAAAATCTTCTGTAAAGCTTCCCGTTCAAGATCAGGTACCGAGCTGCCCTGATTCGGATCCTTGTGGCCTTGTTTTTGTCTTCTGGAAGGAACCCTCCTTCTAGGTATTGGAGGATGGGAGTCATCCAACTCAGGGTTTGCTCTGTAGCTTGGGCAACTTGGACCTCTTTTATGCTTGGTTCTAATTAATGGGAGAATTTCAACGTAGATTCTCCTTCGGCCTTGAGGTGGGAGGCCATATTGGCCAGTGCGTCACCCTTGGAATTCTGACCTCTTTCGATTTTCTAGATTGTGGATTTTTGGAAGGACTGTTTAGTGATTTCACGAGTTTTGAATACCGAAGCATTCTCTCATCTTTAATGAAAAACTCTCCCAAAACTTGGTTTACCACAAGTTGGGAATTGGAGAAGACCTCGAGGTTCTGAGCCTCGTATTCTAAAGCTAGCTTCAATCCAAGGATAAGAGCCTCGTATTCTGCTTCATTGTTTGAAACTCTGAACCCCAAACTGACTGCCTTTTCTGCCATAAGCCCATTAGGGGATCGTAGCACCAAGCCGACGCTAGAACCATGGTCGGTGGAAGATCCATCGGTATAAAGCTACCATGTACCAGAGCTTTCACAGAGTTGTTCCTTGTCTTGTAGTGCTGGGGTGAATTCGACGACAAAATCGGCCAAGGCTTGCCCTTTAATGGAGGTTCGTAGAACATAACATATGTCAAATTCCCTTAATTCTACTGACTACTTGACCAGTCGTCCTGAGACTTCTAGCTTCCGAAGCACCAACTTCAGCAGATAGGCTGTTGGGATCTCAATGGGATGAGCTTGAAAGTAGGGTCTGAGCTTCCGTGCTGAGGTTATTAGGGCGAAGGCTAATTTTTCAATCTCTGGATATCTTTTTTCTATATCTAGTAATACCCTACTGACATAAAATATGGGCTTCTAGACTCCCCTGTCCTACCTGACCAATATAGAATTGACAGCATTTTCGGAGACAACAAGGTAGAGGTGAAGCTTTTCCCCTTGAACTGGCTTTGATAAGAGCTCAGGGGAAGCTAGGTACTCATTCAGTTCTTGAAAAGATTTTTCACATTCCTCTGACCACTGTAAGGCTCTGCTACCTTTCAGGGCTTTGAAGAATGGTAGGCAGCGATCGATGAATTTGGAGATAAATCTGCTCAGAGCTGCAATTCTGCCATTCAAAGCTTGAATGTCTTTCTTGGTCTTTGGCTACTTCAGCCCAATCAATGCCCTGATCTGAGTGGGGTCTGCTTCAATACCTCTTTGAGAGATAATGTACCCCAAGAACTTTCCCTTGGTTACACTGAAGGTGCACTTCGAGGGATTCAATTTCATTTTATGCTGCTTTAGGACGTCGAGCGTTTGAGCTAAGTGCTGGAGGTGGCTGCTTTTTTATAGGCTCTTGATCAGCATGTCTTCAATGTAGACCTCCATGGTACTGCCGATTAAAGGACTGAACATCTTGTTAACCAGACGTTGATATGTTGCCCCAGCATTCTTTAGGCCAAACGGCATCACTCTATAGCAATAGAGACCTCGCTTGATTATGAATGTCGTCTTTTCCTAGTCTGTAGGGTACATTTGGATTTGGTTATATCCAGAGTAAGCATCCATGAAGCTCATGAGTTCGTGTCCTGCAGTAGCATCAACCTAGTTGATTTATCCTTGGCAAGTGGGAAGCTGTCTTTTGGGCAGGCCTTGTTGAGATCTGTATAGTTAACACAAACTCTCCACTTTCTGTTTTTCTTTTTTACCAGAACAGTGTTAGCTAGCCATTTTGGATAGAATATCTCTCGTATCATCTTGACTTCTAGCAGCCTCTGGACCTCCTCATTAATGATCTGATGTCACTCTAGAGCGAGTGGCCTTCTTTTTTGTCTCACTGAGGGGTGATCAGGATCTACCATCAATTTGTGAGTGATGAGGTCTGGATCTATGCCCTCCATATCCTTTGTTTCCCAAGAAAACATTGAGAGGTTGTTTCTTAAAAATTTTACCATCTCTTTCTGCTCAGCAGGTGTCAGGTCCGGACCGATCTATAAGTAACGCCCTTGTTCTTCCGAGCTGACCAATACTTTGATGGGGTCTTCTATGAGTTTGGCCCTATTGTCCCTTCTTCTAGGGCTCAAGGGCCCATCAATTCTAGAAGGGTGGTCTTCTACCTCGTGATGGTGGGTGAGGTCTGGATCCCTGCCTTCACGAGCGTGCAGTAATTGCTATTTGGTGGCCCTCTCCTTGAGTGCGAGAGCATGACACTCTCGAGAGGTCGGTTGACACCCTCTAATGGAGTAGACAGCATGATTGTGGATGTACTTCAGGCATTGGTGGAGGGTCAAAGTGACTACTCCCATCTGGTGTAGCCAAGGTCTCCCAATTATGACATTGTAAGGGGACTTGGCATTCATAACCATGTATTCTGACATCGTCGTCTTTTGTCCATCTCTCTCTCTTGCTGTGGTTGGAAAGTCAATCCTCCCTAGTGGGGTACTGAGGTTCCCATCAAATACTGCCATGATAGCAATGGTGGGCTTGATGTCGTTGGGATTGAGCTTCATTTGTTTAAGAGGTTCGTAAAATAGCACGTTCGCAGAACTCCCTATGTCCACCAAGACTCTTCGAATCTTAAAGTTGGCAATTTTGAGGAAGATAATGAGGGCATCACTATAAGGACAGTGTACTCCTGCAAGATCTTGATCTGAGAACTGGATCTCAGGTACTGGCCTCAATCTTTTCTCGACATTGAAGATCTGTAAAATGCTGGAAGTAACTCTGGCCTCCTGAGCATACCATTTTCTTGCTCGGTTGGATGACCCTGTTGCCGGGGTATCTGCATGGAGGACGAAGATAACTTGATTGTTCTATTGTTGAGGCCCATTACGTCCTTCCCTTTGTTCTGGTCTCTGGTCTAGCCTTTGGTCCGGCCTTTTCTGCTGGAGTCTGTCATTGTAGGGGTTCTGCTCCCATCCTGTTTGACAAACTCTCGCAGTCATCTTCTCTTTATAAGTTGTTCGATTTCATGTTTAAAAGATTTTCATGTGTCAACTGCGTGCCCGTGGTCTTTGTGGAAGTCACAGTACTTGTTCTGGTCCTGGTAGTTAGGATCGCCTCTTAGCAATTCTGGCCATCTTAGGTTTTCACGTGCTTGGACTTGCCGAAGGATGTGAGTTAGGGAGGCATTCAGAGGAGTGAAGGTAGCGAATCCCCTTGGACCAGTGCTGTTTGGAGTTCTGGAAGCCGTTCTTCTGTCTGGACTTTTGACCCTCTTCCCGATTGTACTAGGAGTCCTTCTAGTTCATCCTGCTGAGCTTGTTCTTTACTCTTTTGAGATGGGCTCTTTGCTTCCTCTAGATTTATGTACTTCCTTGCCCGATCCATGAGGGTTGCCATGTCGGCAGGAGGGCTCTTTGTCAGAGAATCCCTGAAGCCTCCTTGTGATAGTCCAGAGGTCATAGCAGCTACTAAAAAGCTCAAGCTACAATCTATAATCTCCGTGAGCTCGGCATTAAAGCATGCAATGTACTTTCGGAGGGGTTCCTCTTTGGACTGTTTTACTTTAAGCAAGAATTTTGGGCCCTTCCTCAACCTCCTACTAGTCATGAACCTATCTAAGAGCGCCTGCCGAGCTCATAGAAGCTGGTGACTGAGCTCGGTAGGAGGTGGTGGAACCACTTCAGTGCTGTGCCTTTTAGGTTGGTAATGAATGTACGACACATGAAGGCGTCAGAAGCCCCGTGTAGTGCCATGGTGTGCTGGTAATGAGAAAGATGATCCCCCGGGTCCCCAGTTCCATCATAAGGGATGAACTTTGGGACAACAAACTTCCTCGGCCTCTCCTCAGCCATGATAGCAGGGGTGAACGGCGTGGCGAGCCTTCCGAGCAACCTAGCTAGCTCGTCCTGCTCTAGAGGGATTTGAATACCTTTCATCACAACAGTGCGGTCCATAGAGTCTGCAACTTCTTCAGCTCTGCGTGGGTCCCTAGGCGGGACTTTTTGCGAGCCTTGCTTTGTAGTTTCGACTCTTATCTGAATGGGATGGGCATGTCTCATGGCTGGAGAAGGATTTTGGTGGTCCTGAGCTAGAGGAACTGGAGCCGCTTAAGGTTGAGACTCTTGCGTTGCTAGATTCGTTCCTGAAGCCTTTGGGGTTGGAGCCCTAGTGGTGCTTCGATAGTGGATGTCTGGAATAAAAGTTGGTATCCCCCTGCCTACTGCTGCTGATGGCTGTGGGTCTTCGCTAATGTGGGTGGCACCTTGGGGGTACACCAGTTGATTATTGGGAATCTCTTCATGAAATCCTCCGTCCGTAGTGGCAGTAAGAGGTTGTGTCTTTTGATCAGCCATGTTGACGAGTGGATCCAAAGGATTGGTTCCGAGGTTCTGGGTGAGTACCGCTAGAGTTTTGGACATGGCAAGTAGCTGTTCTTGCATTAACTCGTTCTATCGCTTAATTAGGTCAAGCTGTTGCTGCCATAGGGTCAACTGTTGGTCATCTTCCTCGTCCGGCAGGCGGTTGGGGTTGAGGGTCTTGTGGATTTTGAGCATTCTTTCTCGGTCAGAGATTGGGAGCCATGGTCCTCCGGTGAGAAGAAGGATGAGTTTGTTCGTAAGTAGAGCACTTTTGTTGAAAGAACGATTGTTGTTCCCATAAACGGTGCCAAACTGATGCTGAACTTTTTAGTCGGTAGGGGCTCCGAACTCCGTCGCCTGAGAAACACTCGAAGAAAAGGATCAGAGGGCCACCGGATTGGCTCCGGCGGTAGCCGCTCTGATGCTTAAGTCAATAAAACTGAATTGAAAGACTGTAATGTAAACCAAAGAATGAGCATGAAAATAATAGCGTACCTTAGGAATTTTATTTATATACTATGGCTTTCCTAAGTTGATTAGGATTTGGAGCCTTAGAAGTAGGGATTTGATCATCGAAGAATGACAGTTACTATGTTGGTTACTGCGCTTGAGAGATATCCATAAGTGGCAGTTTCCTTGTTGAAGACTGTTTCCTTATCCTTAACTCGGTAGGATGTTTAAGGTTGTGATGAGCTTTGAACCCTGAGGGATGTTTTGAAGGCCTTGTGCTCAGGCTTGTGAGTTCTGAAGGTTAAGCGCCTGAATCTGCTTTGGATGGCTGAGCTTTAACTGGTCTATAGTCATACGTGTCACTTGGAGACTGGTCTATCACTTTGTGGTATATCACACTATATATATTATGAAAAAATTGATGTAGCATTTGAGTCACCCTAAAGTCTCCAAAAAAGATATACTTACACCCTTTCGGTAGTGTGCACGCCCTTAATCAACAAGGAAGTCACCAAATATCAAACTATATAAAGTAGGAAATTGATCATATTCATGAAATTTTTTAAGCATATGAACAATTTGGATTAGAATCTTTTCCATTACATTTTTCTCCAAATTTTTCTTAATATAATTTTAGATGCATGATTGGGATGAAAGTTACTGCATATATTGAACTAATTGAATATAATTTAACAAATGTTTCATTTTGGTGGTCAAAAAATGCAAAACTAGTTTAATTTCAAATTTGTGCCAAAATTGATTATATTTCATGCAATTAATTCACATAGAATGATGTAAATTTTAAAAACAATCACAGTGATATATAACACATCAAGTTTCATTATGATTTTTTTATTGATCAAATATCGAAGGAAACTCGTTGTGAGTTTCGATTCATTACCGAAAACTAGGGCATTAAAAAGCAGAATTTATAACTCTTCTTAATTCACAAAATATACATTTTGGCTCGTTTGTTAAAATTATAGAAACAATTTATTCCAATCTTCTCCTTTTTTCATAGACAATCGAAATCCTAAATCAATTTCAACCAATAATCAACGAATTTAACCAATCAAATCAAACTAGTTTCATGTATATTAACACATCCTAAATATTACATGAAATATTCGCTTGAAAATCTTAACAAATCATATAACAGATTGTTATATATAATTAGGACATCCTAATCTTCATGATTTTGAGTTTAAACCATTGATTCCATGCATATTAATTTCACACATATATAAAAGGACCTACAAATTTCATAATATTTTTCATGCATAAAATCATAAAATTCAATTCATGTATGTATAATATCATGAAGTTTTGATTCTCTAAATCATGTATATTTATGCTAAAACAACATGGTGAGAAGGTTTGCTCTGTTATCACTAGCGTAAGAAAAATTGAGTTTGCATAGTAAGGACACTTACACCTCCGACCATGAGATTCAAGCTTTAATATGTGGTTGGTAATCTTCATGAACACAAACGTATTGCAAAATACATATACACTGCTAGACTCTCATACAATCTGGTAAAGGGTGTAAAGGAGTTTACTGCGTACTCTGTGTTATGAAAATAAGTCTTACGATTGATGCTTGCCACAAGCCAGATATACAAGGGACCCCAATCCTTAAGAGTTTGAGATTCAATGTCTTTCTACCGTGAAGGAAGCATAATCTACAGAAACTCTATTATGTCTAATCAATTTGATAAGATAATCTATCAAAAACTCTATATATTTAACCAATTTGGTAAGAATAGTTATGCATATCTTATCACCCAGATTTTGATAAATATAATTAAATATTTATACACTATATATATTATGAAAAAATTGATGTAGCATTTTGGGTCACCCTTAAGTCTCCAAAAAAGATATACTTACACCCTTCCGGTAGTGTGCACGCCCTTAATCAACAAGGAAGTCACCAAATATCAAACTATATAAAGTAGGAAATTAATCATATTCATGAAATTTTTTAAGCATATGAACAATTTAGATTAGAATCTTTTCCATTACAATTTTTCTCCAAATTTTTTTTAATATAATTTTAAATGCATAATACATTACGTATTTACTATTAAATAATAAATGATGTGTGAGAGAGTAATCAAGTCCAAGGTGAAGGCTGATGTCTCCAAGTTGCCATGGTTTACTTTTAACTTTGTGAGATATGTGGTCCAGACGATCTTATGTCTCATATGTTTCAAGTTTCAACCTGGACTTTACACTTTACAACGTTGGTCTAGAAACATCCTCGACTCGCATGACCTTCAACATTAAGAAGCTAATGTTAAGTGCAATTGTAAAATACATAATTCATGTGTACGTAATTCCTAAAGTCCATCATCGATGTTCCATGTCCATGTATTTTGCCACGTGCTCAATAAATTTGAGGTTGAAACTGTGTCCGTGAGAGTCGGCCACTGCGATACCATTCCAAAGCCAAAACGCACACGCACATAACTGTAGTCTTCTTTTTCTGATGTCTCTTCTTTTTCAAAGGCTTCGCTTGCTTTCCTCTTTCCACGGGACCAGTAAACACGTCTTCTTTTTCTTCCCTTTCTTCCTTTTTTTTTTAATAAAAAAAAAAAAACAAATTTGCAATAATGCAATTCAAAGTCCAAATAATTCCCAGTTTGGGAAATAGTCTGGAAATTTTCTATCAAATCAATTTCTGGAGTGTTAAACCAAAAAAAAAAAAAAATATATATATATATATATATATATCAATTTGTGGAGAGAGAGTTTAAAAAAATAAAAGAAAAAGGATTTGTTTGTTTATGTTTTCAAAAATAAATTTTTAAGTTGAAAACGCAGGAGTACGTATTTGATAAGTTATTTATTTAATTTATTTTAATTTTTTAAAATTTAAATTATCATATTCATAATTTTAAAAAAAATAATTATAAAATTTTAAAATATATTTTAAAAAATTATATCTAAATTATTATTCAAATCCAACCAAGAATCTTTAATAAAGGATTGCTCTTTTGCATGTGGGCTCATGCTAACCATTTGTTATTCAACAGTCAAGTACATCCTATCATGATTCTAGTAAGCTAAAGATTCCCCTACTCTAAGATTATAGAGCCTTATTTTGTTTTTATTTTTAATCTCCTTTCAACGATGAGTTTCTTAACTGGATAATTTTCTATGAACTCATCTTTGTTTTTTATTATGACTAATGTTACAATACTTTAAAAAAATAATTAATATTATAATCACCATCCCACTCTATCGTTCAAATTTAAAATTATATATAAAATTGACGTTAATTTCACTAGACCCCTTTTTTTTTTTTGGTTTTTGGGAGTAAATATATGTCATGCACTTATATATATATATATTAATTAATTAAATTTTATAGTTAGCAAACTAAAGCCGGCTATGAAGCTCATAAGCCGTGACAATGACACCCATATTATTATCGGCGCGCCTAGTTGGAGCCGACTATCCAACGTGGTTCCACGTAAGCAACTCTCCAAATTATTGGCTTCCCACACGGTCAACCAATCGAGTGGAGAAACGTGGCCAATGTGGATCCCAGCAATTTTGTTTCTTCGTGACTAAGCTAAAATTACCAAACTATCTCAGGGACCCACTAGCTTATGTCAGCCCATGTCTCTTTCAAAAGCAAGACTACCCAACAATTAGTGCCACCTGACTCAAAAGCTAAGCTGTGCCCCAAATACACATGTCCAATGACGAAAATGCCCCTCAGTGGACCGCCTCTTCACCCTTTAAATGCTGCCTTCCTCCCACTCCTTTCTTCCCTTTCCTCCTCCTACCTCCCTCCTTCCCCTGTCAATAAGCAGTTTTCCGGCCATGCTGTCCACCTTCCCTTCCTTGTCAACCTTTGATGGATTGCTCGGAATCCCATGTCCGCCTTTTGAAGGCGGTTTTACACCATGGGATTCGCAAGAACCTCTTTTTGATTTCCAACAACAAGAACCCATAATTTTTTCTGAGAAGCCACAAGAACCCGTCATCTCAAATTCTGGTTTAGACAACTCAAACCCAAAGCCTATTTCCTCAGACTCCGGTTTGGACGACCCGAACCAGAATAATTCGAGCTCCGGTTCAGATGACCCGAATCGAGCAGTTCCTGTTATTGACGAACGAAAGAGAAGGCGGATGTTATCGAACCGAGAATCAGCGAGGCGGTCCCGCATGCGAAAGCAGAAACATTTGGAGAACATGAGGAACCAGATGAACCGACTTAGAATTGGAAACCGAGATCTGATGAACCGTCTGAGTTTGGTTACGCATCACTGCGAACTCATACAAAGAGATAACGAACGACTCCAATTGGAATCCGTTAGGCTCCAACAAAAACTGTGGGCTATACATCAAGTTTTGCTTGTGCGCCAACTTCACCAACAGTTGTCTTCTTCTACAACTGCATGGCCATGCAATACAAGTGTTGCGTCCGTCAACGTTAACGAACAAACCCCACCATCATTAATTACTTAATTTAATCATAAAAAAGAGGATCTTTAAAACAAGATCAAACAAAAGCACTCCCTCTCTCTCTATCTCTTCTGTCAATTAACTAAAATTGCAAGTGGGTGGTGCAGTTTTCAGTGATTTTTGGAATTTGATTAAAAATGAATGGTGGTTTTGGCAAAAGCAGAGTTATATCATCGTGTAAAGATTATGATCAGTCCAATGTTTGGTTTTATAATTAGATTAATCAAAGCTTTTGGGTTGCTCCACTTGCTAAAATCTCAACCACATTAGAGTGAGTGCAGTCACTGTGATTGCTTCAGATGTCATATTTCAGCCAAACCTAATATATGTATCATATAGTGCTTTCTGACATTTAGTCCATACTTGTTTTTTCTTAAATGGACCACTTAAGGCTGCTATAAATGGTTCTTGAAAAGTTCAAAGTGCCCTTCAATGTGAGTTTAAGTATATCAAACTCCAATAATGACAGTGCCGTCCTCCAAGGAAAAAAAAAGTATAGCAATAAATAATAATGAGAAATTTCTTAGATATATATATATATATATTAAAATTTGTGACGTAATATATATTTCATAGTATTATAACAACTAATAACATCAACCATATGACATCATGTACTAGTCCCAACGAGAATATTCTAGCAATTTCAAATAGTTAATATATTCCACTATTCATGTATTAAATTACCAAAATGGTCATGAAAATTATTCCATCACTAGACGGGTTTTGATAAAATTATTGGGTCAGCATAGTATTACTCATATCTATACCCAAGCAAGTGCGTATGCCTATTCACTTTTTTCTTTAGTAAACTTGATTGGTTTTGGATTAAGTGCAAAGATGATGGAAACTTTAGTCTATAATATTAATGAGATTTATGAATATATAGTTGAGTATATGCATATGGGGGCCAGATGTTGTGATCAAAGACGTAATCCAAATCATCCAATTAAACAAATTAAAGAGGATGCAAACGTCACACCAATTTTAATTACCTTTCAATTAAAGTATTGTTTATTAAACAATAAATAATCCAGATTAGTTGTATGGTGTACATCCAATGTAGCTTTTTTTTTTTTGTCCATGTGCTGTGCAAAGGATATTCCCCGCATATAAGTTAAATTTTATGAGAAATTACATTTTACTCCTACGGTTAAATCATAAAGCACTTACCTTGTGTATTTTTTTTTTTTTTTTTTTGGGAAAGTTTTTCGAGAGCGAGAGAAGAAAAGAAAGTGAATAATAACTTAAAATACAAAAGAAAAAAAAAACACAAAAATTCTTCGTTTTCATCTAATCAGATGACATCATTCAACATAAATTTATTTTAAAATTTATATAAAAATACTAAACATATCTATTAATTACAAAAAATAAAATAAAATAAAATAATTGACACATCATTCAGTAAACTAAACAGGTGTACTTCAAATATTTAAGAGAGAAATAATAAAAAAATAACTCTTGTTTGAATCGTAGTAAGAGAAAATAGAAAAGAAACTATATAAATTATTTGATAATTAAAACTACTTTGTTACAATAATCCCAACTCTTCAAAGAAATTGGAGAAGTGATGTTTATTAATCGGTCTTTCTCTTCAAATTTCTCTTAAATCTCTTTTTTTTTTTTCTACTTAAACATTCAAATGAAATTTTTGTGTATCACTTCATCTCAATATTGTCTTTTTCTCTCCAAATCTCTTCATTCAAACAAACTATTAATCTTGTGTAGTTATCACTGAAATGGTTTCATTATATTTTTCATAAAAAAAAAAAAATTCATGTTATGATAAAATAATATCATGTTGTATTAAATATTTTTTTTAGATTTGATATTATTTTCAAACAGAAACAGAAATAAAGTTAATTTAGTCATTTCATATTTTATGTTAACTCTTATCATATTTGGTATTTTAATTACAACTAAGGGGATTAAGGGTTGAGTTTTGAAACATAAGAGTCATGTGTCACAAGGATAAGTGTAATTATTTCTAAATTTTAATATGTCATTTATCTTTTCATCTCAAGAGTACATATAACGGCATTCGATGTAACTACAACAAATGACTGATTGTACCACCTTAATTTGGCAAAATTTGAAAAAAAAAAAAAATTCTCCATAAATTTTTCCACCAAATTTGGAAAAAAAAATTCCCCTAAAATTTTACTTAAAAATATTCTAAACCACCCTCTCCTAATAATTTTTTTCTGGCCGGGGGTTAGTTCACAGATACAATTTTTTGTAACTTCATGATATATTCGTGAATTGATGAATTCTTATTTAGAAGGTGGCAATTTCTTAGACTGTCACACAGTTTATACTCTGCTAATAGTGTTCCGCCCTTATTTGAGAGGTATAGAAGCCTAATTGCATGACACAAATTTGGCAGGAAGGGTGTCAGTTGCAGTTTGGTATGGAATGAAAAAATGATGAATCTTTATGGGTAGTGGTTAGCAGGTAAAAAGAAAGATAAAGGGTAGGACATTGTCTCTTCCTTTCTTCACTTGGAAGTTATAAAGTTAAAAACAGACAAAAGACTTGGATTTGTCAATCAAAGTACAAGATCTCCAAATAAAGAAGAGCATCAAAGCATATATATATATATATATATATACACACACATACACGCGGTTTAAGTACTACCATTCAACATCTGAATCTTGACGAAGCCTGCTTCGAGGATAATTTTGGCAGAATAATTTGTTTGGTAAGATGCTCTTGGATTCCCTTTATTAATCTGATAAAACTTCATATCTTTTATATATATATATATATATATGTGTGTGTGTGTGTATGTATGTATGTATGAATGTATGTATGTGTGTGAATGAAAAAATTTATGGTTCATATCAACTCTATGATCCAATTGGACCGACATTGAAGTCTCGTTCAGATCCACCATTTGTGAGCCTCCTGTACCTTTTCTGACCACATAGTAGTAGGAGCCTCGAGCTAGCCCCACATACATACATATATATATATATATATATAGTTATTGATTTGTCATCTGAAGTATAACAACTATGTTAATTTATAATTTAAAGTTAAGAGACTCAAAGATGACAATTATTGATTCACAATTTATTATTTTCAATTAAAATAGCTTATATTTTACTTTTTCATATTTACCATATATTTAAGTCTTCTGTACGTGCACAAAGCTTTTTGGGCAATAAGCCATATTTTTTACAGGCGTCTAAGGTTATTTATATTCTATGCCAAGACATTAATTTGATTGAGGGTTACTAAAAACATTTAAAGATGTCATTTGATGAATATATATATATATATATATATATATAATTTATAGTTGATCCAACAATTTTTTTAAATTCTTTGCAAAAGAATACAATTTCTCCATAACTTTCAACACAGTGGTAAATGAATCAAATATTTATAGTTTTTTCCATTAAAATATAAATTATCAAAATAATTATATTTATATGTGTGTATATTAAATCTAAACAATCAATAAATTTAGCAGGTCGTCTCATAAGTTATTATTACATGATTGATTATTTTTAAATATAATATGTTTTTTTTTTAAAGAGAGTGTTATCTCAATTTTGTCACACTAATTCAGTCCTTATTTAAAAAATAGTTTAAAATTTTCATAAATCATAAACATTATAAATTAAGGTCAAAATTTCTAAATTTACGATAACTTTTAAATTTAATATGCTAAGCATCATTTTAATTCAATAAAATGTTGAAAACTTAAATTAAAAATTGAATGTAGTTGTGACTGCACATGACACTTCAGAACTCCAATGACTCAAATAATAATGATTGGAAAAAACTATATTGTCCAAATTTTGGACCCAAAAGAAAAAAAAAATGGTGCCTTAATACATGACAATTGTTTATTGGTTGTTCATCCCTCACTGGATGTGAAGCACAGCCAATAAAATAGCACCACATTATCAAAGTGTTTTTTATTACTGATTGTTGTATTACGTTATATGTATTATAAATTTTTAAGCCTTTTAATATATAATAATATTAAGAACCCAACATGTCATTTATCAAAGATATATATATATATATATATATATATATTTTTATAATTTGGACCGGCGTTATCAACTGCAACTTTCGATCACGTAATTAAATCATAAATTATAAATTTTTTAATTTGAACACTTATAACGCAAGTTTGCATTTGCAGAGACGGATAAAGACCACTCTAATATAAATCTTGTGATAACTAAATCCAACCCAATCTCGTAATTAGAAGGGATAAATTAATCCTAAATCCTATTGTGAAGAGTGAGAGTTAAATACGTAACATCTCATTTGAAAGAAGTTATGTGTGACCAATTGAATTGGGACAATTGATTATTTTTTAACCCAAATTTTAATGCTGAATGAAAGATGTTTATATGAAAATGCAACCATATCAATGTTATCTCTAGCATCATATTTACTTAAGGCCTCTTTTACCATGGAATATGCTACCATGGTCCTAAGTATCATTTTCCCCCTCCTTCAAGGTTAGGTAAGAGAGTATCCACTTTCTCCATCTTTCATCAATCACAATATATATAAAACTCCATGACTACTTCATATAGGTCCATCATAGGTGAGGGGATGATTAATTATCTTGACATAAAGACATGAATGTATCACTTTAAAATTGAAAAGAAAGAGTGACAACTAGTGTGGACATAATTACATGCTTTGAACGAATGAACACATTGTTTGATGGCAAGAGAAAAGCAATTTTTTTCTCACGCCTTTAAGGCCAATCACATTTAAAAAAAAAAAACAAAAAAACAAAGTGATGAAAAACATGACTGCAACTTGTACTTTTATCAACACAAGATCTCACTCTATCTTCATAACTAGTCTAAATTTTGCAAGTAAATCACTATGATAACATTGCTTGAGTACAAGAAATGAGAGAAAAATCAGTATAGAACTTGAACTACAACCATAATTATGAACTTCAACTGATTATATAGAGAGCTGGGCTGGCCTTTGCACAACTTTATAAATTCAGAATTTCATATTAATGAATCTATTGTGGTTCAAGATATGACATATTTCTTGAGCCTGGCCATTTGGGAAGCTCATCAACTTAAGCTTCATTCTTTTCTCTAACGCTAACATTCAATGCTAAATTGAATTGAATATGTAAAACTCTGTTGAAAATTAACGATCTATGCAACCTTGATGAAAAGCATTAGAGAGAGGAGAGAGACGACACATATAATTTACATGGTTTGACTATATGTCTACGTTCACGGAAACAAGCGACTAAGTTCTTCACTATTCAAAAAAATAAGATTATAATATATTTATACTGCCTCGCAACCTTAACCTGATACATTAAAAAATTCTCTAATATACCATTATCGTAATGCTGGGTTATACACTAGTTTCATATATTACTAAAATATGAGTCGCTATCTTTAACAAACTCTCTTACAAAGATACCTTGTTTTCTCACTAAATTCCTAAATAATAAACTTTGATTTTTTATTTTTTGTCAGATTCTTTTCCTGTTTAGCTTGTACGATCTATCTTCAGTAATCAAGCTCTTAAATTTAGATCTATATTCCACTGCAACCTTAAGCTGGAAAACCTAATCTAACCTTAAGGTCCAAAAGTTCCAACAACTCCATACCAAATCACCTCTGTTTAGGTCAATTAACTCCTTAACTTTAGAAAAATGCAGAAGAAAAGGCCAAAGATATAGACCTCCTTCACATAATAAATACAACTTTAATAAAAGAGTAATCTTTCTGAAAAGGTTTCGCTTTCTCAGACCCATTTCTACCATTATCAATAATGGCCTATATTTAAAGACACCCACTTGAGTACATTCTAATGGAAGAGATAAAACTGTATTGATAGAGAAAAGAGAAGTAATTTGGAGTGCATGAAAGAGGGACATTGGAAAGAAGTAGGTCATATAAATACAAACATGATACAGGTATCAATCAGCATAAATACAATTACATAATCTGAATTTGGCAATTAAGTAAATGCAGAGGAGACAAGACAGATTATTTTGAAATCATAGAACTCCAAATAAGTTAGAATACAAAATCCAAAATAGCAAAATGTTAACACCAATTTTATAAGCAACAAAATTAAGGAGAATCCAACTCTAATACTACACATATATCCAACAAAGTTTAATATTTTCTTTTCTTTTCTTCAGAGTCTTCCAACACTTAGGTGGCTTTACATGATTGAGTTTTACTATACTCTGCTATTATGATATCTGTTTGTCACTTTATAAGGACTAGTATTGAAAGGTCTCAACCAAAACCATATATGTGAAAAAAGAAATACTTGAGTTCTCATTTGATGCAGTTTTAGGAGATATCTGATACGCCAAAAATAGACCGATTAATCTGAATTTGACACGTGTTTGGATTTACTGTGTGCAAGTCACGAAGCAAATGGCTATATCGATCTGACGTCGAACTAGTTGGCTCGGAAGAACTATTTTCTCATAGGTACCGACCTCATTAATACCGACCACAGTAACACCGACCTCGACCTCGTCGTCATCATCATTTTGGCCTATCGGCCTCGGAACAGTGAAGCAGATAGCAATGATACGACAGTGAAACAGGTAGCCCTGTAAAACAACGAGACAGGTGGTGACAATGAGGCAAGTGATCATGATGAGATTGCCACCGTCGGACAACAGTGAATCCCAGATTTTGCTCCACCAACTCCTACCTACTTTGGCAGACAATCAGCCTATAATTACAACCCTTGAGGTACATTTTGAGGGGGAACTGAATCATTTTTTGACTTGGTCTTTGAGTTTTACTTATTCTCAACTAATTTCATCATCAGAGTGGCTACCGCCGGAGCCATCCCGGCGGCACCCTGACTCCTATTCTTTCAGATTCTACAGCCACGAAGAACAGAGCCTTGACGAGTCAGAAAAGTGCAGCATCAGCTTGGCGCCGTCTATGGGAACAATAATCGTTCTTGCCAATTCCATTATCTAAAAATCAACTCCTTCATCAAGGCTCCAAATCTTTGTTCAAGGTCGGTTTCTCAAAACCAACCCTCGACCGAGAATGAAGAGGGGGAAACCCCCAATTATGTACAGCAACAGCTTGATCAGATCCTCAACAGTCCAATTTGATGCAAGAACAACTCTTGGCCATGTCTCAGGTTCTAGCTAACCTGACCTAGAACCTGCAAGGCCATCCTACCCATCTCCCATCAGGCATACATAAAGGAGGAGCTCAACTCCTTTCCACCCCTGGCGGAAGATATCGCAATAAGGGAGATCCCGTTGCACATTCGTTGTACCCTCGGGCCGTCGATCACACCAAAAATGATCCTCATTCCATCAAATGTCCTTGGAGGAGGAATGTCGAACCCTCGTCCCACTACCCATTACCAAAGTAGAACGAAGATCCTGAGCCCTACAAACTCGGGGACCGACCCAATGCAAGTGGGTCTCCAATCGTCGCAGGCGTCGATTCTCCCACTCCAAGGGCAACCGGACCACACTCTTCCCGATCAAGAACGTCCCTTGTACACGGGACCTGAGGCCGTCATGCAAGGGCGACATCATTCGGCCCCATCCAGAGTGCCTCTTAGGGTGAAAGAGGTAGCAGATTTAGTTGAACAAGCGGCCCTAGACAAGGGGGGTAACATCCCTCCCCAGCAAGACGAGATAGCAAAACTACTTAGAAGATTCACTACTTCATTCACCTCGGCCATAATGGCACAGGAACGCCCCCAAAAATTCATTGTCCCAAAGTTCACCCCCTATGACGAGTCAGAAGACCCAAGGGATCACCTCTCCCACTACCAACACACAATGGCTCTGCATGGGGCCACCAATGCCTTTATGTGTCGTACCTTCGTAACAAGTCTCAAAGGCACCACTCTGAGGTGGTTCCACAGTCTCCCACAAGAGTCAATCCCAAGTTTTTATGAGCTTAGTAGATGATTCCTTGATCGGTTTCTAACCAGCAGAAGACTCCGAAAGGGCCCCGAGTTTCTCCTGTCGATAAAACAGCAAAAGGGGAAGTCGTTTCGGGAGTACATAGCTCGGTTCAACTCTGAGCTCACAGAGGTTACAGACTACAGTCCGAGCTTATTAGTAGCAACACTCCACGCAGGATTAGGGGCCTGAGAAATTCCATGATTCCTTAACAAATAACCCTCCCGCAAACATGGCGTCACTCATAGAGCAGGCGAGGAAGTATATAAATCTGGAAGACACGAGGACGTCCTTCCAAAAAGCCAGGGAGCAGGCTTAGAAGGATGATAACACCTAGAAACGAGACCCCAACAGCACCAATAAAAGGCGACGGAGCCCAGACAAGAGGACCGCACCCCAGACTCAAAATAACCCTACTTCCGGAAGATTCGGGGCGCTCGCACCTCTGAATGCAGCCCTCATTCCTCTGAATGTGTCCCTCACTCACATCTTCCAGCAGGTCTGAATCCATGAGAATCTAAGGCCGCTAGAGCCTTTGAAAGGCAATCCGAACTTTAGAGATCAAAGCAAGTACTACGATTTCCTACAGGGATCATGGACACACTACCGAGGAATGCAGGAATCTCAAACAAGAGATCGAACAGCTGATCCGGCGAGGACGTCTGAGAGAGTTTGTCTAACGAGATGGAGGGCAGAATCCTCAAAACGACAGGCCACAACAAAAGAAACAAGATCAGAGGCCCGAATAGGGAGAAGCTCAGAATGAGCAGCCCCGCTAGACTAAAAAGGTCATCTTTGTACTCCACGTTGACAGTTCGTTAGCTGGAATGTCCGAGAAAGAAAATGATACGTTCGGGCAAGAAAACGATACGTTCAGGAAGTAAAGACAGACCCTAGTTCCCTACAGATCTCAACGATTGAAAAGAGGCCAAAGCCCCTGCCACATATCCAGTTCTTAGAGCTGGACTTCACTGGCATACATTGTCCCCACAGCGATGCCCTCATCATCTCACTCAAAGTGGCAAATTTTGACATCAAAAGAGTATTGGTGGACACAAGAAGCTCTGCCAACGTACTATTCTATAAGCCTTTCTGACAAATGAAGCTCAGCACCGACAACTTGAAGGCCACCACTGCTATGATGGCCGGATTCAAAGGAAGCCTGAGCTCGCCAATGGAAATGATGTATCTACCAACCACTGTGGGAAAAAGGGATGATCAGAAGACTCTAATCTCAGAGTATATGGTCATAGACTCCCGATCTCCCTACAATATCATCATCGAAAGGTTGTGGCTCCACCAGATGGAGGCGGTTACTTCCACCCTTCATCAATGCTTGAAATACATTCAGAATAAAAAGGTCTGCACAATCAAAGGCTCCCAATCAACAGCTCAAGAATGTCACGTCGTGGCATTGAAAGGGAAGGCTCAGAAATAGCAACTACAAGCGTCTCGAGATGATCGAAGACTTGCACCTTCTGAGCCTCGCGAGAGCACGGAGTGCCTTACCGAGATTGATGAGCCACTACGCCCTAGAGGGACGGAAAGTATGGAAACACCAATCTAGGAGCTCGTCAAAGCACTAGTGAGTTCTGAAGGAGGGGGCGCTATCTGCAAGTCGGTACAGACCTATCCTAATCTAAGAAAGAAGAGCTGATCGAGTTCCTAAAAGATAATCTGTTAGTCTTCGCCTGAGAAACCAAGGACATGGAAGGAATAGACCCAGCTCTCATCTCTCACAAACTAATAACTGACCCGAGCCATCCCCCAGTCAGACAAAAGCGAAGGACTTTCGCCCCTGAGAGGCATAAGATCATCAACGATGAAGTCCAAAGGCTGTTAGACGCAAAGATGATTAAAGAAGTGTTCTACCCGGAATGGCTCACCAATATTTTCCTCGTTAAGAAAAAGAACTGAAAAATGGCGAGTCTATGTTGATTATACTGATCTCAACAAGGCGTGCCCTAAGGACAGCTTCCCCCTCCCGGGAATCGACCAGCTAGTTGATGCAACCGTAGGTCACGAGCTAATGAGCTTTATAGATACATACTCCAGGATACAACCAGATCCAGATGTATCCCCCAGACCAGGAGAAGACGTCTTTCATCTCTGAATGAGGTCTCTACTACTATAAAGTGATGTTGTTTGGACTAAAGAAGGCCGGAGCCACATACCAGTAGTTGGTGAAAAAAATGTTCAAGCACTTGATCGGTAGCACGATGGAAGTTTATATAGACGATATATTGGTCAAGATCCAGAAGAAGAGTGAACACATCCAGCATTTGAGGCAGACCTTCGACATATTGAAACAGCATAAGATGAAGTTGAATCCTTCAAAGTGCACCTTTGGGGTCAGCAAGGGGAAATTTCTTGGCTTCTTGATTTCGCAAAGAGGGATAGAGGCGGACCCCTCACAGATCAAGGCATTGATGGAGTTGGAGCCCCCAAGATCCAAGAAGGATGTCCAAGCATTAAACGGTAGGATCGCATCTCTGAATAAATTCATTTCCACGTCCATCGATCATTGTCTCCCGTTCTTCAAAGCTTTGAGAGTGAATAAAGCCCTTGAATGGACCTCTGACTACCACAGGGCCTTCCAAGAACTTAAGCAGTATATGGCATCCCTAGAACTCCTATCCAAACCAGTACAGGGGGAGAAGCTCTTTTTATACCTCGCGGTGTCAGAAAACGTAGTAAGCTATACGCTTATCCAAGAAGAAAAAGGGATTCAGAAGCCCATATTCTACATCAGCAAGGCACTCCTAGGCTCTGAGAAAAGATATCCCGAGGTCGAAAGGTTGGCATTTGCCTTGATAATATCTGCTCGAAAGCTCCGACCTTATTTTCAAGCTCACTCGATTGTGATCCCGACATCCTACCCCCTGAAGACAGTTTTGCATAAGCCCGATACTTCGGGACAGCTAGTAAAGTGGTTTGTGGAACTAGGGGAGTTTGATATATCATACTTATGCCGAACTTCCATTAAAGCTCAAGCTCTGGTGGATTTCGTTGTAGAATTCACTCCAGCACTGCAAGGCAACCATGAGGTAAACACAGGCACAGCGGTATGGTAGCTCTTCGTCGATGGCTCCTCTACCGAAAAAGGCTCCAGAGTCGGTATTGTACTCCAAACTCTGGACGGGGTCGTAGTGGAGAAGGCAGTTACCCTGAGGTTCAGAGCTTCGAACAACGAAACTGAGTACGAAGCATTGATCCTCGGTATGAGGCTGGCTCTAGAATGCAAAGCTTGGAACCTCAAAACATTCTCTGATTCCCAACTAGTGGTGGGCCAAGTTTTGGGCGAGTTTACAGCCAAAGATGACAGAATGATCAGGTATGCAGAATTGGTGAACACGCTGAAGAAATCATTCTTAGGCTTTACTATCCACAAAATCGAAAGATGATAGAATGCCCGAGTCGATGCCTTAGTGAACATGGCCTCTCACCTCGAACCAGAGGGCAATTCAAAGGTCGGTATTTCTTACCAAGACTGCCCAAGTATCAAAGAGGTTCAGTCCACATACTCTTTAGAACAGAATCAAGACTGAAGGACTCCTATCCTCCACTACTTGAAAGAGGGACAACTTCTTGAAGATAAGAATCAAGCTTGGAGCATACGGATCAGAGCAGCACGATATCTTGTCCTAAACGACAAGTTCTACCACAGATCTTACTCTCAGCCCCTCCTTAGATGCTTGTCCCCTGAAGAGTCTGAATATGTCTTAGCCAAAATTCACGAAGGAGTATATGGGAATCACAATGGAAGCAGGACCATCGCCTACCGAGCTTTGACTCAAGGGTACTATTGGCCTGGCATGCTCAAACACGTCAAAAGGTACGTAACGAAATGCGATAAATGCCAACGCTTCACCCCGTATCAGCATCGACCACTCCATGAGCTCACCCTCATTGCCAGTCCATGGCCTTTGGCCCAATGGGGGATGGACATTGTGGGGCCATTGCCAAAGGCCCCTAGAACAGAAGATATTTGCTCGTCTCTATCGATTACTTTTCCAAGTGGGCCGAAGCAGAACCTCTAACCCATATTACAAAGATAGAGGTGAGAAACTTTACATGGGAAAATACAGTCTGCAGGTTTAGGTGTGCCCCGTGTTATCATCTCTGACAACGGCACCCAATTCGCTAGGAAGGTATTCAGAAAATTTTGTAGCGACCTGCATATTAGCCACCACTTCTCCTCACCAGGGCACCCCCAGGCTAACGGACAGGCCGAAGTCACCAACCGGATGATCCTTGACGCTATCAAAAAGAGGTTGGAACAGGCCAAAGAAAAATGGGTCGAAGAGCTCTCAGGAGTGCTCTGGGCATACCGAACCATAAGAAAGACATCGATCAATGAAACGTCGTTCTCTCTTGCATATGGTACCGAGGAACTCATTCTCGTCGAAATCAGCATGCCCCCCTAAAGACTGGAAACCTTCACTCAAGAATCCAACGATTACTAACTGGCAGAAAACCTTGACCTGCTAGAAGAAATGAGGGAGCACGTTGGAATCAGGGCTGAGGAGTATCGGCGTAAGATAGCCAAGTGCTTTAATCAGAGGGTGATACCCACGATTTTCCAGCTCGGTGACCTTATCCTGAAAAGGGTTTTTCCCAACACTAAGGATCCCACCATGGGGAAGCTCTCCCTGAATTGGGAGGGGCCCTATAGAGTCGTCAGAATTTCCAGGCCCATGACTTACTGGCTAGAAGATATGTCTGGTAAGCCAGGTTCCTAGGCCTTGGAATATTGAGCACCTGAGAAGATATTATCAATAAAGCCTATCTCCCATTTTTAAAATTGTTTCTCAGTCAATGCACAGATCCTCAGATCTGGTCCATCTCAAAAGACCCCTACGAGCACAAGTGATGTAGGCATGGTCCTAATTCAATGCATAGATCTCCAAATTTGTTCTATCTCAAAAGACCCTTACCAACACAAATATTGAAGGCATGGTCTCAATGCAATGCACGGATCTCTAGATCGGATCTATTTGCGAATGAGGTCTCAAGTATATCAGGTTTGAAGTTTTGTTAATTGTCTTGTTTTATTACAAGTGTCTTATTAATATTTTCAGGTCTGGAGTGTCATTCATCACCCTTGATAATTACAAATATTTTGCTCCTGAGTCTCCGACTTGAGGATAATGCATTCAGGTCTGATGCCTTTTCGACTATTAGTTCTGAAAATTTACTGAATAACTTGTTTTATTACAAGTGTTTTACCTCTGGATACCCAACTGAGGGACAGTTCTTTAAAATCTAAAGCCTTATCAGTTATCGGGTCTGAAGATCTGCTAATGATCTCGTTCTATTGCAAGTATTTTATTTCTGAGAATTAGTGTTCTACCTCCGGACCCCCGAATGAGGAATAATGCTTTCAGGTCTGAAATCTTGCCAATTATCATTAATTACCTTGTTTTACTACATGTTCTACCTCTGGATCCCCGACTGAGGGATAATGCACTTGGGTCTGAGGTCTTATCGATTATCAGGTCTAAAGATTTGTTAACTGCCTTGTTTTATTTCAAGTATTTTACATTTGGATCCACCATGGCGAATTAATGCTTTCAGATCTGTAGAACCACTTATTCTTGTTTATTGCAAGTATTTCAGGTTCGGGCAGTATCGAACTCGTGCATGAGAAAACAAATGATAAAGAAAAATTGCTTTTTATTAGTGGAAGCCTAGAAAGGCTAAAGATTACAATGAAAAATAAAAATAATAAAATCTAATCCAAATTGACGGAAGGAACGGTAGAGGTGGGCACTGCATCCTCTACTACGGTATCCTCAGCCGGCGGAACTGGAGCAGGCTCAGGAGAAGTTGGATTTGAATCTTTGACTTCCATGTCGTCAAGCCCCGAGATGTTCAAGTCAAGGTAGAGCTTCTGGATCCTCTTCCTGAAGAGAAGGTAGCTGGTATCCACAAACTCATGACCCATCTTGTTCACCTCGTCCAACAACTTCTTCTCCGTCTCCCTCTTGGCCACTGCTCGGGCCTCTTCCACCCTCCGAGCTGCCACCGCCTCTAACTCATTGAGCTCTTTCTTCAACACCTTCACGCGTTGGGCGTGCATGTTCCTCTGAATATGCATTGAGTTCAAGGTAGCCACTGCCTCCTTGAACCTCTCATCGAGAGACTCACATTTCTCTCTCAAGGAACGAACTTCAGACCGGGAAGCCTTGAGGTCGGTGCGGGAGGCCTCGAGCTCGGCGCGGGTCTGGTCCAACTCGGCCTGAATGTGGGTAACCCTTTCGAGGTCTTCAGGGTTGTCCAAAATGGTGGCTACCGCCTGAGCAGCCTGCAAACGATAACAGAAGAGTTAGTGAAAATAAAGAACAAGTAAAGAACAATAGAAATCTTTTTGCAAAAATGCTTACCCTTGTGTGGCCCATAATGAGATCAATGGTCATTTGCTGCCCGCTCATACCTCAGAAGGATGCCGACCACGATGCCTCGAAGGCATTTTTTACGGCTTCAGCTCTTAAGGACAAGCTAGGCGACGGTAGGGAGCACGGAGCTCAAGTCTCCCCGAGCCTCGATGGGCCAAGGCGGCCTTTGGAGGTGGAGACGGGACGGCCTCCTAAGGAGCAGAAGGAGGCACTGTAGTCGATTCAACTAGAGTCACCTCGAAAGCCTGAGAAGATCGGAAGGACCCAGCTTCCGCCCTTCTCTTCTTCTGGGGTGGAGGGGCGACAGTGGAAGAAGACGGGCCCCTAGCCTTCTTCTTCGTGCTCGGGACATAGCCGGACAGCACGGACTTCTTCAAGGCTTCAGCCCTACTCTTCACCAGGTTGGCCTCCATCAGATTTTGCGAAGAAAGAATTTGGTTATGAGGTCAAAGAAGGGGCTGCAGCAAACACCGGTACTTCTCTTGGAGCTTTAGAGTGAAGATCGGCCTTCTCTACGCCTTTTTATCTACAAAACAACAAAAGAAAATGATAAGTTAATCAAAAAGAGAGGAAATAAGGAAAAAAATCCACCTGATACAGATCTGAAGTCTCACCCTTGATACCGGTGTGCCGCGGAAAAAGACTCAACCGGTCTTCGAAATCTTCATGTTCCCATCCTCCTCCAACGAAGAAGTACCATTTCTTCCATGTTTTGTTGGAAGTTGGTATGAAGGTCAGGGGTCGGAATCGTTTATCGAAGGACATATAATAAAGTCCCTCAGATCTAAGGTACTTCATGTCCATGTTGCTTTGGATGAGGTCCAGATCTACTTCGACCCCATTCTTATGGCCTAAAACTAGAAAGGCCATAAGCTACCTCTAGTTGTTGATGTTCAGCTCGACAAGGCAGATCTGGAACCAACAGAAGAATTTATTTAGGAGATGATGCAAGGGAAACTGTACGCCTATCTTGAACCACTCGAGGTAGACGCAGATCTCCCTCCTCTCGATGTCCGTAGGACAATCGGACTTCTTGGAGACCCTACATGTCACATTCTCAGGAAACATGTATTCCTCCCTAATGGTTTTCAACATGGCCACGGTAATGACACTTTCCCTCTCCTCTCTTTGGGATTGGCCTGAAGTACTAGCTTCTTGGTCCCTAGACCTATGACTGGACTTGGAAGAGGTAGAACAGGAAAAATAAGGAGCAGAAGAAGAAGAAACTCTATCACTACCCACTTCCATATCTTCCCTAACCTCCTTACCGTCGGAATGAGTGTCGAAATCTGACATGGCGCGAAACAAAAAGAAAGGAGAAGGGGAAAATATATAGAATGAGAAGAGGAAAAGGAAAGTTATAAGCACAATAATAATGAAAGAGAAATTACCTCGTTGTCGGGAAAGGAGAGAATCGGATGCACAATAATAATAAAAGAGAATTACCTCGTTGCCGGGAAAGGAGAGAATCGGATGCCAAAAATCACAAAATAGCGCCGGATATCGCAGAAAAACCTGCTCACAAATGCCTTGAAAGTATTTGAAAATTGTAAATAGAGAACCGAATAACCACCTCCACTATTTATAAGAGGCGGTGAAGGTACCATTTAATGCCTCGAGAACCGAACGACAGTTGAGTAAAAAATAGCCTTGAAAACTAGATGACGGCTGGGTAATAATAGCCTCGATCGCCGAAATGACAATGCGCGTGGTAATTAAGCCATAACAGCTCCTGTCCCCTCGGGACACGAAACGAAGCATTAATGGTTATATGCGTGACTCTTCGAAAGCCCTAGCTTCAGTTCTGCACGTGTGTTTAGAACTAAGGCTCAAGGGGGAGTAGCTGATACGCCAAAAATAGACCGACTAATCTGAACTTGACACGTGTTTGGATTTACTGTGTGCAGGTCACGAAGCAAATGGCTATATTGATCTGACGTTGAACTAGCAGGCTCGGAAGAACTATTTTCTCACAGGTACCGACCTCATTAATACCGACCACGGTAACACTGACCTCAACCTCGTCATCGTCATCATTTTGGCCTACCAACCTCGGAACAGTGAAGCAGGTAGCAACAGGGAACAGTGAAGCAAATAGCAATGATACGACAGTGAAATAGGTAGCCCTGTAAAACAGCGAGACAGGTGGTAACAGTGAGGCAGGTGATAATGATGAGACTGCCACCGTCGGACAACAGTGAATCTGTAATACCCCGACCCAAGAATGCCCGAGTGAACTAGCTCGTTTTACGAGATTTAAAATGTTATAGTTAAATTTACTACAAAATATCGAATATCGGACAATGTACGAGTATACATAGAAATTAATAGGTATATACAATTATATGGATGTACATGTTGTATATATAAATCTAAAATACACACATTAAAGTGTGTATATGTGTGTGGATATGTATAAGAAAATATATATATATATAATGTGTGTGTGTGTATCAAAATGTATATATATATAATAATATGTGTGTGTGTGTGTGCAGATTTTGAAGGGTGTGTGAGTGTGAACAGTGTGCAAGTGGGTGTGTGCGTCGGCAGTGTGTGTGTGTATCTTGATGTGTTAGTATGTGTGTTATATTATATATATACAAAATATCTTGCAAAAATTAAAAAGAAAGCTGAATTCTCAAAAAAGCAGAATTTAATGGAGTGTAAGATGGGTTGATAAAGGCTAGGTGTAGGCTTGAACGTGTAGAGAGAGAGAGAGAAGTCGGTTGTTCTCTTTAAAAGCATGCAAACCATGCTTGTTTCTTATGAAAGAAATCAAACGAAGGGAACTGAGGATGATAGAAGAAGAATCAGAGATTGAGAGGGATCAAAACTGTAGCAAAAAGGTGAGAAAAACTCAAAATTCTATTTTTCTCTCTCTAGAATTCTGAATTTGATAGGAACTGTTTTAGAGTTATTTATGTAGATACAATGTTTAGACTATATTTAGACTTGTTTAAATATGAAATCAGAGTGTAAAAACACTCAAAAAATGACAAACCCAGAACCAGGAATTTAGATTCGGTCAACCATGGTGGAATTATATCCATCAAACAAATCTTGATTTTGAGATTAGAAATCAATAGGAAACAACTCCAGGAGTCCAACGCAACTTGAATCACTTAAAACGGTCAAGAAATGACCATTTGGTGGCCAAAAATCCAGTCACCGGTGTAACACCGGAAAACTGAGGTGGGTGTCAGAAAACCGTGATGGTTTGAGGCCAAAATTTGTTCTAAATTATAGTTTGAAGTCTTAGAATTGATTTGATATGAAAATAATAAGATTTGGACGTGAAAACTATGAAAAAAAATTAAGAAAATAGTGAGTCAGGGCACTGTTCTGGCGACAGTGGCCGGAATCTTCGCCGGAGAAGACGACGAAAAAACGGGGGGCTGTCGGGTCAAAAATGAAATCGAGTGTGGGTTTGGATCCGAGTTCGGGTCCCGACCCGTTTGAAACGGATCCTTGAATAAGTTGAACAGTGCCGTTTTGATAAGTGGTTGATGACATCAGCATGACGTCATGCTGACGCAATCAACCAAACTGAACCCCTTGGTTTCTGACCGAACCGGACCAGCCCAATTGAATTGGGACTGAACCAGATGGTTCACTTAACAGTTTTCGAAAATCCTATTTTGACCCCCAAACTTTCAGTTAATTACACAATTGCCCAGAAAATTAAATAACAATTAATTTAAAACCCTTTTTTAAATTTAGAAAATTATTAAAATACTCTTAAACCATAATTAGTCAAACGAAGTCCAAATAAAGTAAACCAATAGTGTATTCTAACTATTTTGGACGTTCTGAATCCAACGGCAGGGTCTGTTTTATGAGACGGGACTTCCGAAAAAATAAGACACGTTAAAGTGTAAATTACCAAATTACCCTCAGTGTCCCTAAAACCAAATAGAAGTCAGAGAAAGTCTAAATTGACTTTCTTCGACGTTCCGGACTCAATGATGAGGTCCGTATTATGAAATAAGGTACAGAAAAATATGACATGTAAATATGTAAGGTAATAGAATCAAACTTTAAAACTTAAAGAAACTACCCAAGAAATGTAACTAAAATAGGAAAAAGAATTAATGATAATTAAATCAGAGTAATATTATGGAATGTGACCGGACTTTGAAATGTGATTTTAGGGAACTTCAAAGGAAGGATTTTTGGAGTTAAGTCTTTGGAATTCAGGTGAGTATTTCATACCATATTGAGGTAGACATTTTCAGTATAAATATAAATATTAAACTCTGTTATGATATATCGACATATGAAATCGTTTTCCTTTATAGCCTTTGTTTAACAGTTATACTGTATACGTTTTGAATGACCTATTGACAATTATATTGTCTTCTTTGACTTAAGAAAATGTGTTTGTAAGATACTCAAATGTTATATGATCTTCTTACAAATGTTTGAACTGTTTTAACTAAATATTAAATAAAGAACTTTGATTTGAATCATTGAACTCCTATTGATGATTATTGATTTTGGATATGATTTTGATATGATTTTGATGCTTTGAATAGAACACTCTTCTATGATTGGTCACTATCGAACAGGTTGTGATTTATCGAACCCACCCACAGGGTATATTGTGGTGAGCCGGTGTTGATATGGCATATCGAACTAGCTAGCCCATCGATCTCAGTCAGCGAGGTTCTAATTTGCTGGCCATAGAAGTGGAATATATGATTTTGAATATGAATATTGAAAATCGAACCATGAATCTGAATTATCGAACTATGAATTATTGAACTATGAATTTGGGTTATTGAACCATGAATCTGAATTATCGAACTATGATTTATTGAACTATGAATTTGGGTTATTGAACCATGAATCTGAATTATTGAATTATGAATTTGGGTTATTGAACCATGAATCTGAATTATCGAACTATGATTTATTGAACTATGAATTTGGGTTATTGAACCATGAATCTGAATTATTGAACTATGATTTATTGAACTATGAATTTGAAAATTGAACTATGATATTGAACTGTGATTTTGATTTATTGAATTATGTTATTGATTATTGATTTACGATTATCTTTGAATTGAGATATATTGGAACTGAATTTGATACCGTTATCTTGTACTATAATTAAGACAACATATGATATATGATCATCGACATTTCAGTATTGAATTACATAGTAGTTTTGAAACCCTTGGTATATTATGGAATGCTCACGAGCTGGGATACTCATGAGCTGTTGAACTCATAGGATTTTTATCCTATTTCAGGTGTTGATATCGGAAAAGAAATAACAGGTTCAGTCAGACTAGTTGGAAGCTTGTAAAGCTATGAACCCTTTTTGTAATAGGATTTTGCTAGTCATGATGTAGTTGCTTTTGGAAATTTTTGACTGTATATCGAATATGACATCAGCAAGCTTTGGAATAATTATATCATGTACTTTTTGTAAATACTATGGAATGTATAAATAGATGACTAATGTTGACTTGAGTGTTGATTGACGCTTCCGCAATAGAAAAAGAAATTTATTCCTGCTGCGTTTGATTAAAGGGAATTATGATCATTGGTAAAAAAGGCCTCGGTGGCCGATCACAAACCCTCGATCCGTATGGACCAGGATTTGGGGTCGTGACAGAATCCCAGATTTTGCTCCACCAACTCCCACCCACTTTGGCAGACAATCAGCCAATAATTACAACCCTTAAGTTACATTTTGAGGGGGAACTGAATCATTTTTTGACTTGGTCTTTGAGTTTTACTTATTATCGACTAACTTCATCATCGAAGTGGCTATCGCTGGAGCCATCTCGGCGGCACCCTGACTCCTATTCTTTCAGATTCTACAGCCATGAAGAACAGAGCCTTGACGAGTCAGAAAAGTACAGCATCAATATCTAATCCACTTAGAAGACACAAGGGACTATACAAACATTATATATCTATTCAGTGCAGGAGAGGGATCTATACTATCAAAATATGAACTCTCTGAAACAAACTTTTGGTGACTGCACCAAACCTCCATTGTCAAGACATTTGTTAAAATGATGTAATTAATAGAAAAACTTCAACATAAACAGTGGGTTTTCTATACAAATGTTAATGAATCAGACAATCACATGAAATCAATTATGGCACATAAACAGTATTGAACAATTGTGAAATTTAACATGCTGATGTGCTCCCAAACCCACAATAGAAAATTTTAGCTCATTTTTTTCTTGCACAACTAACCTCTAAGACATGCATCTATGCCTAAATTACATTGTTGACTTTCCAGCAAGCAACATGGTGACTACTTCCTAAAGATTTCAAGAACCAAGAAGCTTATGACAAGATATAAATTATTATCAGTTATCATTGATGATAATATTCCAACTTCCAACATCAAATTCTCTTAGAATCAGCTAATTAAAGCCAATTAATTTAATACACCGCCCCCTTAACAAATCAAGAATCCCAGAATCATCACTATCTTCCAGAGACAGTTAAGTAACGGTTCCAATATTTTCAACATTTCCAACTGGTTTGAGTAAGTGAATTTTTTCCAACAATTACAATTTGGGAATCATTCCATCCCAACTGCTGCACCTAGGAAGAACACGAGGTCGAATTTGAAACCCAACTGTTGCATGATGAGATATTTGACATAGTTATTGAAAGTTGCATCATCATAATTAATATAATTAGCCTCTTCAATGGTCCTTCATGTTAAGTTGGTCATCACAATGTAAAATTGCTAGTCAGGAAACAGAGAGGGCATTTCCACTATTCTACACTTCTTAAACCTTTGTTCATCATTCAGCAAAAGACAAACCTTGGTTCATCAAACTGACATGAGCTGAATCCTATTGCCGAATCTATTATAACTGTTGAAATTTTAATTAAAAAAAATAGTATTGTAACAGTTTTTGCTAGAATTTAAATTAAAAAATAGTATAAAATTTAATTTAATTAAAACCTATTTATTATTCCATCAATTAATTTTCAGTTTTCATTCTTTAATTTGGGTTTTATTGTTTATATCAGTTACATACTTATTAGGCAAGCCTAACGGCTCAATGGATTGGGCCATGAGTTTCATGTCATTGGCAGCTCTGTTGTTGACTATATCTATCATTGCCATGAGATATCTATATTTTTTGTTGAATATATATATATATATATATATGATGACATCTATTTGCTCCTCCTTGATCAAGTTATTGATAATTATGTGTATCAGTATTTAACATTGGACAAGATTTTTGTTGCTGTCCAAGATCTCAGACTTGATCAGTAGAATGCAAAAGAGTTGGCTGCTTGCACAAGCAGCAATGGCTCATCAAGTCATCATTTTAGTAGCTCGAGCGGGTAAAGAGTTCTTGTTTATGTTCAGAAAATGGTAGCTGGAAGATCAAAATAAGGAGAGTCCAATTGTAATACTACACATATTATCCGACAAAGTTTTTTTTTATTATTATTATATTTTTTTAATCCTATAACAGAGACTTTCAAGACTGAGGTGAGGTGGCTTTCTTTTCATGATTGAACCTTCCTATACTCTGATACTATGATATTTGTTTGTAACTAGTACTGAAAGGTCTCAATTGATGCAGTTTTGCAGGATATCTAATCCTTTCAGAGAAGAGATATAAGAACATCATATCTATCCAGTGCAGCCAGAGGAAGAGAGGTCCCATAAATCAAATTTATCATTATAACAATAGGTAATATTTCAAAAAAACATATTCTCTATATGCCAGGAAATTTACGTCCCAAGTGTTTTTTTTCTTTTTATTATTTTTTTTTTTTGAATGTCAATCTCTAAATTCTCCTTAACCTCCAATGTCAAGCCATTTGTAAAAATAATGTAATTAATGGAAAAGCTTCAACAGAAACAGTTGATTTTTTTTTATACAAATGCGAATGAACCAGACGATCAACACGAAATCAATTAACATGCTGATGTGCTCCCACACCCACAATATAAAATCTTAGCTGATTTTTTCCTTTCACATATAAGCTTTAAGGAATACATCTTTACCGAAGGTAAGAAAATTATCACAAGTAAATTATATGGTTGGTGACTAATTCCTAAATATTTCAAGAACCATGCAAGAGGTGAAAATTAAGAAGTTTACTTCGAAGTAAGATTTAATGGGATTAGGATCCTCTCATTTCACCAAGCTGCATATATATGAACCACTCACCTAAAAGTAAACCCAAAAATCAAGGTCAAGCTTCCAAAGAGATTGAAGTGTTTTGGGTTGGGTGAGCCAAACTTACCTTTAAAGAGAAAATTGGGCGAAGAGACATCGAGGATCCCATCCCAACCAAAAGGGTTATGATTCATTCACAATCACGGCTTAACACTATGTGTATTAATTGGGTTATGGCTTAACACTATCTGTATTGGGTTATCGTCCGATTTGCGATTATAGTTTGGCACTATATCTACTAGGTTTTGGCCCTTCTGCAGTCATGGTTCAATGCTATACATGTTAGGTTATAACCTAATTAAGGACGAGGTACAACCAAATCGTGTGGACTGGGTCATGGCCCTGCGACTATGGCTGCATACCAACTGTAATACACAAGGTTGTAGTCCTAACGAGGGACACATGTGACTTGAAGGATTATGGTAGAGTTAAGGACCGGTGTATAAATCAGAATAACTCCAGTGTTCTATAATATGCAGCGTTAGTAAATTATTAAATTTACTAAAACTTGTCATATCATACAATTCATAACCTTGCGTTAAATTCATGAAAAATCACTAATATATATTTTGTTTAATTAGTTTATCTATTTGGTAATACCTGTAGCATGCATGTTAACTAAATTCTAAATTCTTGTGTTGATTTTTTTTTTTTTTTTTGATGATTCGGTATCCGAGTTTTTGTACCGAATAATATATATATATATATATATATATATATATATATATATAAAAAACTCGGTATTCTTGTGTTGATATGGTATGCTTGTAAGTGAACCTAACTAATAGTCTATATATAGACAGAGACAGACATGGAATTAAGAATAGCAATTAGTTACATGAAACATCCCTTCTACCAGTTAACCTTCAATAAGCTTGCATGGCAGTTCCCAATTATTCATGGATTTCATTGCCACACAGTGGCATAAGTGTCAGTGATCCTGTTCTCATTCAAATTAAACACTGGTAACATGACTAATGAGTAAATGGCAATGAATTCTAAAATGTTTTTTCTTTTTCCTTTTCTTTCCCTTCATTATTATTATTGGTTTTGGCATAGACCACTGGTAGTGATCGATTTGCCGGCAACTAGAAACTCCAAATAATAAGGAGAAAAACTGAATCTATGAAAAATGTCGCGACAAACAATTCGTGAATGTAGGTCAGCTCGAGTAAAACATACCCACAAACAAGAAATGTCAAATTTATTTGATTTGCACTAAGGCCTGCAACCACAGGCAATCTGACAAAGAAGCATTAATCCACAATTACAAGAAGAGATCTTATGAACTTATTTCTCTACAAGAACAACATGCAATAATATTACACTTCACCATCAATCATAAAATACAATTTTTACATTATAAATTGTCTTTATGTACCCAAAAACACCATGAAAGCACCCCTAGAAACTTGGACCTAACTCTTTTTTTCCTGGTGCTAGAAGCTTGGACTAAACATTGAAAGAGATGACATCGTAGAGAAAGAACCAATCTTGATATATAGAACCCCTCTTTATCTTGGCAACTCATACGTACCCTCTCTCACTCTACTCAATCGGATCAATAAATTCATATTTTAAATTACTATTCCAACAGTTATACTTCTTCCTTTACTGGTCAAATGCTTTTTATACAACCAAACCTAAAAATGAGAAATGGAATGAAGATGAAATTAGGGATAAATTATTATTAGGAAAAGTAAAGATCAATCTCTTCTATGTCTCGTCATTACTCTCTCATCATCTCATTACTCTCTTCATCTCATTACTCCCTCCGTTAGTAATAGTACTACGGAGGTTAATAACATATTAAAATAATTTTGTACCCACTTTCTTCATCTCATTACTCTCTCATCTCTTAATTAACACCCGATGTCTCTCTCTTGGAAGAGCAGGAAGATTAGCAAACCTCACCAGATTTTCATCTTCAACATCACATGAATGCTTGCACGAAAAAATAAACTTGTTCTTCCTTACCTTAGAATTGACACCGTTCTTACTTTCACCAGGCATCTTACCACTTCTAACACCCTTGGTGCACTCCTTGAGAGCTGCAAGAAAAGGGTCCTCTTGCTGCCAAAGGCCCTTTCTCGAAGAGGTTCTACTCGGAGGTGGGAATGGGCATGGAGGAGGAGGGATCTTTTTGCCATTAGCCATCTTCAAAGGGAAATCAGAATGGCAAGGAGATGGGATGAGGGCTCTTAGCTCCATATCTGTAGGGCACTCTTGGTGGGTGATCTTGGACTTGGAGACACCGGGCTTGTCCTCCCACGAAAAGGGCACATTTCCTTGTGAATGAACAACCTTTCTGTGGCTCATCTTGGTATGGGATATTGAAGGAAAGGGGTAGCTGGTTTAGGAGAGGTGTTATATATATATATATATATATATATATATATATATTTTCATTCTGTAACAGCAAATTCCACAAGGTCAAGCAAGTGAAACGTGAAAAGGAAGGTGGTTGTGCTTTTAAACAAATTCAATGAAGTAGATGATTAAAGAGGAGAAAAGATGAACAAGTTCTTTGGGGGTCGATCCTGAATTGTCCATTAGTGGTTGACAAAGGAATTAAAAGAGAATGTATACAATTAATTTAATATTGTCCATGAATTCATCGGTACGCGAAAAGGAGAATGGAATTTTCAAGTTCATATAGTGACATCTGAACAAGAAAAACTAATACCTTTTCTATTGTCAAGCATATTGCCAGTAAACCTCATTTTATGGAATGATTCATGCAATTCGCGAGTATATAATATTATACAATATAATATATATATATATATTGTATAATATTTTAACAGTATGTTGTTAAGTTTTTAAAGCAACTGATGAATTAACATGATATTAGAATTTAAGTCTCTCCCTTGTTCATTTAGTGCAAAGTTTGTACTCTTATATTTTGTTCACTCGGTTTTCATATTCTATTTTCTCACTCTTATACACAAGGTTACGAAATTTGCACATATTTTTTATATAGTTCCCACTTCTATGTCCAAAAGTCAAAAAAAAACATTAGTGAAAAAGAGGTTCTACATAACAATTTTTTATGTTTTAATAAACTCTGCCTTCAATGCATGCATGTTATGTGGAAGCGATAAAAATAAATAATCAATCGCTGTTAAACAAAAAAAAAAAAAAAAAGACAAGATTTACGTGATTTAACAAGATACTTAGGTCAACAAGTAACAATAATCAATCAATTATGTATCGAAAAAATTACAATAGCATAACAATATTCACAAACCCGAAAATTCACTCAAAAATAACTCACACAAAGTCGGCTCTGATCTCATGAAAATGAATCTTAAAAAAACATCCCTATACATGCGTGTTACAAAATAAGATACGTATCGAATTATCAAGAATTTAGATGATTTCATGACAACCATCCAAGGTGCATGTGATTATTATTGACTATACATTACAATTGATAAGAGTCCAAAGCAATGCAATTACAGAATAGTTGAAGGTTCAAATTAATGTATTTGCATAATATTTATATTCCCGTGATTAATTGCAACTAATTAAGTATAAAATAATATAAAAATATTGTTGAGTCTGCAAGTAGTTAAAATGGCAGCTAAGTTATAGAGTCAAGAGTACGAAAGGAGGTTGAGGAGATAAAGACGGAGAGAATTAAAGAGTCAAAGAAATGGACATTCAATATCATGATCATAGATTAGTTGGGCTAGCAGCAACTGATCCTGCTGACAATGCATCTCACAAAAATTAATAACACTTCTTCTTAATTATATATATTTAGACCATTTGGCTATGTATCCATCAATAATATTTTTCTAGTTTAAGTCTTTGCGTAGTACTGAAGGAATATTTGGATATACAATACTTCTTTTTAATTTTAGTCTCTGCGTCATAATCTCTTCAGCTAGCTTTGTGATTGTGATCCATCTCCATCTCCATCTCGCCATTCCCAAATCAACTAAGTTTTCACTGAATCACCCTCCAAAAAACCAATTGAAACCATGCATAAAATTCTCCAAATATACAGCTGCATGTTCGCAATGAGGGTGAAAGAAAGATGGTGATCCTTATGCCCATGAGAATGAAAGAACTGAAGCAAGACCAAAGTTATTGGTATTGTGAAAATTGTTAACTAATGCGGCGGGGGAAGACGAATTATAGTAATTGGATCCAATCCGAGTCGCAAACAAAGATAAGAATAATCCCTCTGGATTACAGTTAAAATAAAGGATCTATTTTAATATCCATAAATAAAATTGATATATTTTTGACATGATTCAAGAACACCAATTGAAAATTACAGGAAATTAGCATATTTGTGTTTGTTATGAATTGGACAATTAACATGACTAATACTTATTTGAGTTAGTTATGAATTGGAAAATTAACATGACTAATAATCATGTCTGGTATAATCTTATTTGGCTCAACTAACTTAAAATTGACATGTTAAATAAACCTATTTATTGACTCGTTTAACCAATATAAATCTAACCCGAAATTGACATGATAAATATATATATATATAATTTTATATATATATATATATATAACTTAACATGACTTAAAATTGTCCATAATTTTATATATTAATTGATAAAATGGATTTTTTTTTTCAATTGTTTCAAGCATCAAAGACCGCCAATATTATTATGTTAGCATTGTAAGGTTATCTAATTTGAATTTAAGATTATATAATAAAGAGATAACAATGTAATGAGAAAAGATTGAGATGACAATGAAGAAAGTTTTTGCAGTAACTTGAGCCCCAATGGCACATATTTAAGAAGTTGTCTAAGGGGTGAAAAGTGAGTTAGGGTAAGAGTCTAGTTCTGTCAAGGGGCTGAGTCCAAACCTAGCCCCATCTAGACCATGACCAGATTATATAAGCCCTAAACCCATTGAGAGAAGACCCTTTAAGCAAACCCAATCCGGATCTGTTAAGATCTGATCAAACGAACTGGGTACAGATCCGTCTTACCAAGCTTGTTAAAGACCCGCCCGTTAAGACATTAATCTTATATATTAATAACATAAAATCAGAACTAATCTTAACTGAAGATCTTTGATCTAACGGTAAGGGATATCCTTTAATCTTATATATTAATAACATAAAATCAGAACTAATCTTAACCGAAGATCTTTGATCTAAGGGCAAGGGATATCCTTATATGACTTAGAAACAAAACCCTTTTCTCCTAATCTCTTCCTTCAATCCTTTTGTGGTTGTGACCCTTAAGACGATCTTAGATTTCCCATTGCAAGTTCGACTGATCTCTCCATCTTCAATCTAATCTCTCCGTCTCCATTTTCAACGAGTTTTATAAGGAAACCCTATTCCCCGCGATGGCTCCTTCTGCGACTCTTGTGACAATCTCATATCCGCATCTTCAAGTTCGACCAAGCTTTTCATCTTCAATCCAATCATAACAAAGGACAAGTTAAGCTCCGATCAAGATCGGATAAGACGATAAAACTGTGAGCCACCCTGATTATATGGTAAATTATTAGGAGGCCACACACACACACACATGTATAACATTTTCATTCACTCTCCACCATCTCTGTTCACTTATCCTTTGTTATAGTGGTTTCTTCTTCTTTCTACCATCAAAAAAATTCTTAAATGAGATTAGCCAACCACTGTAGCCTAATGTCATGTTATGTGTGCTATGATCTGTTCTTCTCAATAGACCATAACACACGATAAAATATTATTGAAAAAACACTAGTCACACGGTAAAATATTACTTGAAGGACACACCACATAGTGTTGGTCTAATCCGCCGAAGAATGTCTCGTCCTCTCTAATTCTACTAAATCTGTCATCTTTTCTTCCGCTTTGAAAATCCAAGTTCCCCACGAAGCTCCAATAATTGGTTTGATCTTCTTGTTTTTTTTTACTGTCAACGAGGTCAAGTTTATGGGTTCTATGAGAATATATTGTTAATGGATTTCTAATCATCCGCAACAAGATTTTCATGGAAGAGGTACTTTGCTTACCTGTGGATTTACTTTTTGATCTACTCGGAACTCTTTGCTATTAACGAAAGGGCGTACAAATCTTTCCCTCTCAAAGTTTAAACAAACAATGGTTAAAAAACACATTAAAGATGTTTAAAAAGAAAAAAATTGATAACCATACAAGGAAAACCATGTTGAAGCTACCTTTTAGGGCCTACAATAATCCATTCTTCGAAAGCATGTCCATATCAGGCCAGTTCAAAAAGGGCTCACTCCACACATCTGATCATTTTGATGAGGAACCAGTTCTCCAAAAAAAATGGCAGGGAAAGGTTCAAATTCAACAAAGAAAATAGCTCCTCTCAATTCAGTAGCATTAATCAGCATATGCTAAATAGAGATTTTATTCATATCTATTAACATCCCGTCAAACTCCCAACTCCTCATTCCATCCGAGGAATGAATGCAATATACAACAGGTTATTGTTACATACAACTGATTTATTCATTTTGCAAACAAATCAATTTTGTAATATTACCCATTGCTCTACATAATGGGATGATACACTTCAAACTAGCAAGCATATGATTTAATTAGCTATACAGATATTTTTACTAATACAAATCAGAATATGGCACTACAAAATGTCAGCATAAGCATGACCGGACGGACAGAATTCGATTGCTCACCAAGATTAGGCAAAAAAGCCCACAGGCACTTCCAGTTAAAATGCCTTGGAGATTGCAGTAAGGCTTCATGTAACTGGAAGTTTACAGCAGATATCAAAGATGTCATCCAAAGGGGCATGATCACCAGTCCCTTCATCTTTCCGTGCATATAACAACTCCTTCCCTTTGAAGACAAACATCCCTCCCTAATGGAAACAGAAAACGAACTATATGAGGACATTGTGTATACCAAAATGTATGATGCAGAATGGGAAAAGAGAGTAGTAAACAGCAGTCAGAATAACAGGGACTTGAGAATAAAAAAGGTTGATTCACCCAAATACAAACAGCAAAAGCAATAGAATAACGGAAGCTCTAACAGCTGTTTCCCTAATTTCATCACATCACCTTTAGAAAGCCCAAGTAAAAACAAGAACTAAAGTTTCCAAGAACACATCTCTTAAAATTGTAGAATACTTCCAAACAACCCCAGCCAATAAAAAATAATAACAGTGTCAAAAACATTATAACTTGACAAAAATGCCTTTTAACGCCATAAATAGCAAAACTTAGACAAATTCTCACCCCATCTGTTCTTTAGACTCCTGCATTCAGTATTGCATCAGTATAAATCTACGAATAGGGGGAGGATGTATCAAACCTGTTGCAAGACACTGCTCCTATCATCTGGGGTGGCTTCAATGGTATAGTTCTTTACAGCTTTCTGCAGAGCCCCAAATCTTGAGAACACCTTAGCCTGTTACATAGCAGTTAAGGTCAAAGGAAATTGCATCTAATAGACATCATGCAAAATAAATCATATCTCCACACGATAAGCTCACACACACACACAGACAGACAGACACAGAGAGAGAGAAGATTACGCTGGCTGGGTTGAAGAATGTACGGCCAAAACCAAAATACAAGCCTAAAACATCATATGCCTGAGATAAAAGTAAAATGTCAATAGTTTATCATAGCTAACAAAAGAAATTGAACCAGCATATACGATAGAGATGCAATTCATACCTTGCGATCAGGATCTGCATAGAGGCAATCCAATGGAAATGGTAACTGACCATATAAAATCAGGGAAAGAAATATCAGTTCCAAGGATCAAGAGCCCATGGTAATCCAAAGCATGGAGACAGTTAGATGAAAAGGATAATAGCATCCCTACTTAAAAAGGAAAAAGAATGAAGTTTTACAGACATCCAAACTTCTGTTAAGTTCAGAAACTGAAGTCTAGCAGGAAGCAAGCTGATCACTCTTTTGCTTCAACGAATCACATGTCATTGCAATTTATTTCCCTCATTCATATCTGAAGCAAATCATTTTCATCGCAAACGGAATCTAAGACCAGGATGGGATGCAACCTGCTAACTGATAAATTCCATTTAAAACACCATATTATCTGTCTGCACATTATGTAACATGGACTTCAGAACTTCATTCTCTTAATGTCATGTAACATGGCGTTCAGAATGTTTATGAGGTGCTGCCATGCCAGTATTTGTGCAGATGTCAGGTTCACATTCATGATCCATCTAACCTCCTAACCTCCGGATGTCAATACACTAGGATAGAACTTAGAAGTCAATGCTGTCTGAGGGTCATCTAGCATGCTTACATTTCATTCATTTTGAAATAATCATGCAACAAAGGAACAAATTAAGATATTACTCTACAGAAGGATTAGAAATCAGTATCTCTTCCTTTTTTATTTTTTCCAGTTAGGCTCTGCCTATCTCTTCCTTCTGTTGGTCATTTGGATGTGCAGCTGAAGCATGCTTTTCTAACACATAATAGTCATACCCTTGTCATGCTGATCCATCATAGGAATTTAAGGTTTGCAATGTGCATATAACAAGGAACTGGAGATAAAATGAAGACTGCCTTTGGTACCAAACTACCTTCCATTTTCAACCACTTTCAGCATTAGATATTTAACTTCATGCTCTACTTTAAAGTATTTTAAATGGTGTCAATATGCCATTCCAGAAATTGCAGGACGCAAGCAAGAAAACTGTCTTAGGAGTTAGATCTAATTCCTAAAATAAGACTAAATAGTCATTGCAACCAATATCTCATTTCATGTGGTCCTCCATCAGACTATCATTTTATGACTGTACTCCTACACCTTTTTTTTTTGGGGTAATCGGCGGGAACCTCCGATTCCCTTCTATCCAACCAAGTAGCATTTCACACCAGTGGCTAGAGGATCAAGCCAGAGTAAACCCTCCTGAATCCACACAAAACGCTGATCGGGTAAATCAAAGGCCGGAAGGCCCTCCAAGGGGATACACACCCAGTGGATTTTGAACTAGAGATTTGGCGAGGGACCGTACTCCTACATTAGTAATTCATCTGCTTTTATAAATCCCATATACTAGAGCTACAACACCGGCTGTCTAGCTTGTGGAGGTACAGGGTTCAATAACCTAGTTCGGACATTGGGTTGAGTGACACACAAGAAATAAACATTATACTTACCTCTTTTCCCACACTAGCACTACAGCTGCTACATTCATAGGTTGAAGACAGTCCAAAAGTTTCCACTGTAACAAGATTACTGCAGAGATGAATATTACACCTCTATTGATTCTGTTTATTGCTTAAACAAGGAACTTATTCAGTTGCAATCCTACCCTGCTGAACAAACCCTTTCCACAGATTTAGAGAGTGCCTAAATAGCCCAAGAAAGCTTAACACGAATGACCAGCATGTCCATGTCATGTGTAGCTCATAAAGATGAGAAACCCCTCCCAGTTTGATTGCCCCACAACCTCATCTACGTCAAAGTCCTACCGAAATTAGCAGTAAAAGAAGGTATCTCAGAAATCTGGGATCTGGGTGGAAATACTTGAAACATTATACACATTGATTCCATGAATGCCAACTTCAAAGATTAAACAAATATTAATAAAAATAAAAATCAATTACACCAAGTCAACAACCCAAGCTTTCCTAATTGAGGTGCAGTGTTGAAAGTAGAAGACAAAGGAATGAATGAGAGAAGCAAATCAACAAGCTCTCTAACAACCAGGGGCAGCGCTACATTGACTTGAATGGGGTCAAGTGAAATTTTAAAATTCTATATTTAGTAAAAAAAAATAACATTTATTAAATTTTTCTGATAAGTAATATTATTAGAATTGACCCTCTAAATTTGAATGGTTAAAATTGAAAACATAAGGGGTGGAGTGCTTATCAAGAAAAAAAGGAGGAGGAGAAGAGGTAAGGAAGGGTCAATAGTTATTGAATACTGATTAAAAACAAGAAATTAAGACTAACATCAAATCAAAGGCATTAAGATAGAGAGGGGAAGAAGAAAAAGATAATGAAAAGGAGATATCAACTTTTTGTAAAGGGGAGTTTTCATTCTCTTATGGTGGTATTTAGTCTTAAACTAAATTGCATCTAAAAATATAATTGTCCGGATTTTTACAAAATCAACTGTTTAGTTTTTTATTTGTATTGAATCAAAACCATGCAACTTGTGATTTTACATGCAGTAATTTTTTGTTTTAAGTTTTTTTTTTTTTTTTATCAGTAAGCATGAATATATATTAACAGGGGCCACGGGGACTAACCCTCCAATGTACAAAAGAAAGGGAGACACTAAAAAAATTAAGGTCTCAACTCCCCCCAAAAAAGTAAAAAAAAGAATCTAAATTATGTGGGTATTCCTCTTTACACCAAAAAAACCATAACCTCAAAAATAATCCTTGAAAGACTATTGTGAAAGCACCTTATCATCAAAAATCAGCCGATTGCGCTCCTTCCAAATGCACGACACAATAAATAATGGCGCAACCCTCCAAATACTTGTTAGCTCTTTCCGCATCTTACTTGATCTCCAGCTCAAAAAAAACCTTCCCCAAAGATGCCAACATGACCCATTTAATCTCAAACAACAACACTATATTTCAAGCATCAGCGGGCAATAGGGCACTGAAGAAAAAGGTGGTCGAGAGTCTCCTCCTCCATCTTATACATGCAACACCGATTAGAGAGCTGAAAATCCCTTTGCTTCAAGTTGTTCACAGTAAGAATCGAAGTCCAGGCTGCTGCCCAACAAAAGAAAGCAACCTTTTTTTGGGATTCTAGACTTCCAAATTAGTTGCCATGGAAAAATCTCTTCCTTTTTCCCGATCAGCACGTTGTAAAAAGACTTCACCGAGAACTTCTTTTGCTTATCCACCCTCCAAATCATGGAATCACCCCTCTCCCTCCTTAACACTTGACTACCTAGGATAGCCATGAGCCCCCCCTCCTCCACTTCCCAATCAAAAAGATTATGTCATAAACAGGGACTCCACACCAACTCCCCCCCCCCCCCCCCCCCCCCCAAAAACACACAATCCATCACTAAGGCCTCCTAATTTAACGCAATAGCAAATAAAGCTTGAAATTTGTGGCTCAAAATCCCTTCCTCACACCACAGATCAAGCCAAAACCGAACCCTAGTTCCTTTGCCCACCACCTCCCTAAAGGCCCTCATCTCCTTTTGAATAGCTTTCCACACCCATACACCTCCCTTACTTCATTATCCCCCCTCCTCCCCATACCTACTAATGATAACTCTACTCCACATAGCTTGATCCTTAGTTGCATATCTCCACATCCACTGTCCCAACAGCACTTTGTTAAAACATCCCCTACTTCATTAGAAATCCATCCCCCCCTCCTCCCCATACCTACTAACGATAACTCTACTCCATATAGCTTGATCTTTAGTTGCATATCTCCACATCCACTGTCCCAACAGCGCTTTGTTAAAACATCGCATGTCCTTGATTCCAAAACCCCCTCACCCAGCAGCCTTTACATTTTATCCCAACTTACAAGATGGGTTTTCCTCTTCCTCCCATAAAAAATTCCACTAAAGTTTCTCTAATTTCTTCTCCACTAAAGCCAGCATCGGAAAAAGGAACACAAAATAGGGAGGAGGTTGGCCAAAGCACTCTTGATAAGAGTAAAACGACCCCCCCCCCCCCCCAACCCAATAAATACCATATCTTCCACCCTGCTAACTTAATCTAAAACCTCTCAACCATCATATCCCAAATAGCTAGGGAACTAGGACGAAGCACCCAATGGCAACCTCAAATACACCATGGGAAGAGCTCCCAACATCGCCAACCCCCTCCACTCACTCCACCTGACCCGCTGGAAGAAGCTCCATCTTGGTCGAGCTTACCTTCAATCCCAAAATAGCTTCAAAGCAAACCAAAATGCATCGAAGGAATCTAAGATGTCTTCTTCTTGCCTTGCACAGAACCAAAGTGTAATCAACAAAACAACACACGAGATCTCCAAAGTTCCACACTTTCATTGCCCGCCTCAAAGCCCTTCAACAAACCAATGTTGACTGCTCTATCCAGCATCCAGCTCAATGCTTCCATTAACCATTCCAAAAAGAAAATGAGATGATGGACCACCCGTGCCTTAACCCACACGACAACTAAAATACCCTATCACTGAGCCATTCACTGAACTGAAAAGAAGAATTGTGGATATGCAGTATCAAATCCAACTCCTCCGCCTCTCACCAAAACCCAACTTCCAAAGAACAAACAGGAAAAAAACCCAAATTCACATAGTCATAAGCCTTCTCAATATCTAACTTGCAAATCAAACTTGTCATGTTGCTCTTGATTCTCGCAATCCACACACTCATTAGCTATCAAACACGCATCCAAAATCTACCTCTTTCCAACAAAAGTATTCTGCCCATTGGAAATAATTTGTTCCATAACCCTTTTCAAACGCAATACAAGAACTTTGGTTATAAGCTTGTACACACTACCCACCAAACTTATGGGCCTACAGTCCTTTATGCTACTCTGCCCCTTCTTTCTTTGGAATCAATACAATATAAGAAGCATTCAAACTATTCACAAAGGAACTGTGCACTGTAGAAAGAAGCAAAAACAACCACTACATCTAGCTAAATCACCCTCCAACAATGTTTGAGGAAAGTCATAGTAAATCCGACTAGTCTTGGGGCCTTTTCACCATCACAGTAACTCATCGCCTCCATAAAAAGGGAGTCTCTAGCATCCGATCCTCCTCCCTAATAAAATCAAAGTCCATCCCTTCCAAGTTGGGTCTCCATGAATGAGTCTCCGACTATCCATAAACAACTTGTTATAAAGGTCAACAATGCCAGACCTAACATCCTTCAATCTCCTATCATCAACAACTACTGCACTAATATGATTCCTTCTTCTATGAGCATTAGCCACTCTATGGAAGAAACGAGTGTTATTGTCCCCATTACAATTATAGTTTTGTTACAATGCATTGACATTGACTTAATATTTAGAATTTATTTATTTGGCAATATTAATATGTTTTTTTTTTTTAATGAAACTAATTTTTTGTTAGAAATTTGTATTGATTTCTTGTATAAGATAGAAGCACACTTTCTATGTATTAATATAAAAATTCACTAAAGTTTTAGCAATTTAGTGCTTATCATAGCGTAGACATTTTTTCCCCTTCTTGTTTTACCAATACTAAGAGAATAACCCTTAACCCCACCCCTTTCGTTAAAGATGCTATGTCAGTACCTAACTACTATGCTATAACTACTTAGCAATTATCAATAGAGTTTCAGCTTTTGCTTTTTTAATTTGACATGAATTGATTAAATAATTATCTTTTGCACTAAAATGTATATTTATAAATTTCATAAAATAATAAAATGATATTATTAATTAAAGATCCAACTAAAAGAAAATCTCAACTCCACCACTCCTAGCAACATGTAAGCCACACAAGAATGAAGAGAATAGAAAGAAAATCAAGAGAAGAAGGAAAAAAATACTTTGCTTAAACTCACAATATGTCTAGCAGAGGATATAAACAAGTTTGGATATCTAGAAAACTAACTTAAACAAACCAATCAAAAAACAGCAGAAGTTTATCACAATAAAAGCAAAGCATATACTAAGATATAAGAAACATTAAACAAACTATAAAGAATATAATGTAGCGCAACCTAGATATAACAAAACAATATTTTCCTTCAGATACTTAATGTATGACAACTTACTTCTGAAGATCATTAATGTAACAAATTAAGATGAAGAAAGTTTTACCCGTTCAGCAAGGATACGAGCTTTGTTTGGAGTACCAACACCAACAGCAATCAGCTTCACACCAGCTGAGTCAAGTCTCGGTTTTGATTCTTTGAGAGTAGAAGCAAGTTCCCAAGCTAAAAAGCGAAAATCAGAGGAAGCACAGGAAACAACAAGTCATAACAAAATCCTGTTTAGGGATTAAAACAGTTTTTCTTATCAATAATATACTTAGATTATGTACCAGCAGGGGCATCCAAAATGCCTCAAAAGTGCAACAACAGCCACTCCCTGGAGAGAGAAAAAGGGAGAGACCCAAAAAAAGGGTTAAGTTGAGAATAGTACATTGAATAAAATTACAAAGGAAAAAACATCTTTCCTGTATCATAGCTTTGAATTTCTGGCTCACCAAAAAGAGATTTTATACACCAATAAAATGGATGGATGAAGTAGAAAACATATGATGAATCCATAATAGCATGGATCCCCATCCATCACAGATTCTTATTATGAACCAGAAAGGGAAAAAAAAAAAAAAAACTGAAATTTACTAATCCTATACTACTAAAGAAAATCTAAATTACATTTTTTTTAAAACTAGATAAGTGCACTGATAGCTCGTCCTCAGTAGTACCTATGGTTCCTTTGAAATCAACTGAAGCCTTGTTTCAATACGTTCAATCCCTTAAAAAAAGATTCTAAAGAAAGCACTCCTGTTTTGCATTCAATAACTATCATGAGACTTCACTTGCTAAACTACCCGAGGGTAGACTCTATGACAACGGGCGGAGCCAAGATTCTGTGTTAGTGGGGGCAATTTAAAATTCAGAAACAAAATTAAATGTTAATTCCATAAAATCTATAAAAATAAATTGTTAGTAATATATTTTGAATAATTAAAGAGAACAAAAACTTTAAAGTTCGGTCGCAATATAAAGTAAGAATAGGTTAGATCCAACCGTTATACTTTTTTTCGCTATAATTAGAAAAGTTGCAATCTTCACACACTATTAACAGATGTTGTTCTAATAGTTGCGGAAGTGTTGTTTTGGCATGTAGGCCAATGAAGTTGCTATTTATTATGTGTTTAAAATTATATCCCAATTAAATGGTTTTCCCTACACAAATATGCCACTTCACTCTAGTTGAATAAAAAAAAATTTCTCTTAAATCATAAGCAAACATGATTTTTTTCCCCACAACCAAGTCATTTCATAAGCCCAACCAAAGCTCCATTTTTCTTTTGCTATAACAAGAAATAGAAATGACATATACAAATAATTTAATCACCAAGGAGATGATTTATAATTAATTTATTGATTTGCAAATATTTGCAACAGAAATTCATAGTTTTCACCATTTGGGGAACAAAATGAAATGAGGGTTAAAAGTAAATTACCTCGTTTTGATTCCAGAGGTCCTTGAACATGACTGACTCACCAGTCGCCTTGAAGATGCTAACATCACCAAGGATATCACTGATGTTTTCGCTGAAGCCAGTGGTGGAAGAAGCTCTTGCGACAACAGGTGATCGAGTTTGCTTCGCTAATTTTGAAGGACGAACGGTGGTGATGGAGTATGAAGAAATAGAGAGAGGTCGTGATGGCAATAATCGGTGAGGGGATGGAGCAGATAAACGAAACGTTAGGGTTTGCGAAGGTATCATCATCGCCATTGCTACCAGATTATGTGAAACGGTCGAATTTAAAGACCCAAGTAAAGAGTACCTAGTTCCAATCACCAAGTAGCGATCAATTGTGAAGTGGTGTCTAAAAATGAAAAATAAAAGCGTAAATTACTTTTAAAATAACAATTTTGCCCTTATTAATAATGAAAAAAGTTTTGGATTTACTTAACTGCTTGGTTCGCTTTTGGTACATCTAGTGTGGGTGTGGGTGTAGGTAGTGGGTGGGTGTGGGTCTTTTGTTTAGTTTCAATGATTTTTTTAAATAAAAAAAATTAGTGAAAATTTTGTTATAATCTTATTTTTAAAAATAAATTTACAATTTTATCTTTATTAAAAAGATAAATTATACAAATTTTCTTAGATTTATAATAATTATACTGATCTTATTTAAAATTTATAAAATTACACTAATCTTCTTCTATTTTACATGAAAATATATAAATACCTTTTTTCGTCAATTTGTTTTTCAAAATAATGAAATTGTTTTTTTTATTTATTTATTTTCGTATTTTTTTAGTTTTGACCAATTTTTTTAATTTTTTTTTAAGAAAATAATTTTTTATTTAAAAACAAATTTAAGATTTTTATTAATATTTATTTAAAAAATAATAAAAAAATTGGTCAAATTTTAAAAAAATAAAAATATATATAATGAATAATTTTGTCATTTTGAAGAAAAAAATTGATTAAAATTAAGTATCTATATATTATTAGATAAAGTAAAAAAATCAATATAATTTTAGAAACTTCAATAGAGATCGGTGCAATTGTCATAAATTTTAAAAAAAAAAGTAAATATAATTTACCGTTATTAAAATTCTACCACATTACTCTTATTTTATCTTTATTTTTGGTCTCTCTCCTGAAAAAATCCATCAAGCTCATCGAATAGGAGATTCTATGCAGCAAGGCCTATGAGCCCATCCTCTTCCTTGGCCACCACAACTTTGCCAATGTCGACTAGAGGATAGAAGTCAAGGGTGTTGGTCACACCTCACAGTTGTATGTCATTCACTTTCTACCAGAAGTATGTCTATGAGCATCAGTGAATTCAAAATTTGCTATAGACCTTCTGTTGACCGTTTCTCACGGAGACCGTTCGTAGGAACGAGTCTCAAGATTCCCTTCATTTTAAGAGCTTTTGAAATGGTCCACAACTTCCCTCAGAGTCTTCATCACGTTCATGGAGCAGTTAGAACGTTTCTCATGATAATCTGAAGCAGTGGAATATTTGACACATAGCCACCGAAAGCTTGATGGAATCTTGGTTATAAATACTACGGTTTGGTCCCCAAACTGAATCACTCAATCCCCTTCAGTCTTACACCATCTAATTAGAGTGAGCAGTTTGGAAGTGCCAAACAAGAGAGAATACAACGTCCTAATGTGTGCAGTACCAATGGCTGGAGGTACCGTTTCCTAAGCACTACAGTTTTACGATTCCTTTTAAGTGTTTATTCCGCATTATAGAATCGTTATTATGTTTACATTGGTATCAAAGCAAGGTTTTATTCTCCGCCTTGGTATTTTAGTGATGCTCTATTTTGTCTTTATTTTTCGCCGAAAGTTTTAAAATTGAGTTTAAGATTAGCAATCATGGTTTTCTGTGATTAAAAACATGTTTTAATCACAGAAACGTCCACGTAATTGTGACCTACAACCCAGTCTAGAGGTTGATGATGACCAAAACGACATGTAGGTTTGCTATATGATGAAAAACGACATGTCATTTATATGGGTCTATTTTTAAAGAAGGTGAAAAATGACATGTCATTTTCACTTATGTAGATGGTCTGAAAAGTGGGATTTGGGCCCACGCCATTTGTGCAAATTTATTTATTATGCTTATATTTAGTTTGCATGAATTGATTATTTCTGCTCTATATTAATACAAGCAATTTTTGGATGAGTATATATATATATATATATATATATATATTTAAAGGAATGAAATTAAATGTTATGCATAATATTATAATTTTAATTATGCAATATTTATGAGAATATTTTGTGCATAATGATAACATGTTAGTATTAGTTAAAATTATGTAATTCGTAACTATTCTCATATTAAGTTAGTCTTTATGCGATTGAATATCTAGTGATCCATATAATTTTAATTAATTAGAGAATAGCCACTGCATCTTTAATTAATAAAATTATATATTATGATTGATTAGGATCACATAAATATTATTAGACATTAATTGTAATTAATTATACTTAATATAATAAGTTTTATCCCACGAAAATTTTTATTATATTTATATTATTAATTAGGATAAAATATCAAGTTATTTATAACTTACCCACACGAATTATGAATTAATTAAATAATTTGATAGTTTTATCATAAAGTTTAATCTAAGATAGAATATATATCAAATTATAATCATATATACCTTTTAGAATTATGTATTAAGTAAATAATTTAATAAAATTCTTTCATAAAGAATAATTGAATTTGCTTGAATTCAAAATTTAGCCCTACAGGCATTTTTATGTCATTAGATTCAATTTTTAAGCATGATTTACTATTGGTAAAGCATGATATTTTACTTAGGCCTCAGTTTTAACATAAGCATGTAATCTATAATTTTATGTAGTTGTACAACCTGCAAATTTCTCTGATCTTCGTTGTGATATCCCTGAACTTAAGAGATATAACTATAAGGTTTGGAAGGAGAGAGTTCTTCTTCATTTAGGGTGGATGGACATAGATTATGCTATTAGGAAGGACGAACCACCAGCACTCACTAATACCAGTACTGCAGCGGACATCACGCTTTATGAACGATGGGAGTGATCTAATCGCCTCAGCATGATAGTTCATTAAGAGTAGAATTTCTGCTGGTATTCGTGATTCTGTTGATCAGCATGAAAAGGTCCGAGACTTGCTGAAAGCCATTGATGATCAATTTATCACTTCAAACAAGGCACTAGCAAGTACCCTAATCATGAAGTTCTCATCCCTAAGGCTCACTAGTGTGAAGGTGTGCACGAGCACATCATGCAAATGAGGGACATTGTGGCTCAATTGAAGAAACTTGAGGTTGAAATGTTGGAGTCCTTTCTTGATGTACTACATCCTGAACACCCTTCCACACTAATATGGACCCTTCAAAATCTCATGCAACACACATAAGGGTAAATGGTCAATTAATGAACTCATGACCAGTGTGTGTTCAAGAGAAAGGGAGATCGATGATGGAACAGGGAGAAAGTACAATGCTGGCAACGCGTGGAAAGGGAAAATCTCAAGTCAATTAGAAAAGGAAAGGTAAAATACTTCCCCAAGTTGGTATCAAGAAAGATTCCAAGTGTTTCTTCTGTAAAAAGAAGAGACACATGAAGAAGGAATGCGCCAAATTTCATAAATGGCTTGCGGACAAAGGTAATCCAACCTCAGTTTGTTTGTTATGAATCTAATATGGTTAATGTCAATATTAACACATGGTGGATTGATTCTGGATCAACAATCCACATTTTAAATTCCTAAGGGTTTGCAAAACCTAAGGAAGCCAGTGAAAAGTGAGCAAAGCATCTTATCATGAAACAAGATGGGCTCGCATGTGGAAGCTATACGAACTTGCTATTTAATTTTAAGTAGTGGTTTTGTTTTAAAGTAAGAAAAGACCTTTTATGTTCCAAGTTTTTCTAGAAACTTGATTTCAGTTTCAAGGCTTGTACCTTTTGAATATTCCTTGAATTTTTCAGATTCATCTTTCAGTTTATTTTATAAATCTGATTGTGTTGGGAATGGTACTTTGTCTGATGGTCTTTACTGCATTAATTTACAAAACAATGCCAGCTTATGATTTAATGCATGTTCACACTAGCACTAAAAGATGTGTTATTAATGAGGATTCCTCTAAATCATGGTACTGGAGATTAAGTCATATCTCTATAGAAAGAATTAAAATATTAGTAAATGAAGGAGTACTTAATACTCTGGATTTTACTGATTTTGAGACTTGTGTGGACTGTATAAAGGGAAAAGCAGACCAACAAGTCAAAGAAAAGTGCCAATAGGAGTTCGGACATATTAAAGATCATACATACTGATATATGTAGTCCAGACATGGACTTCACATGGTCAAAAATTCTTCATCTCTTTTATAGATGATTACTCACGATATATGTATCTCTACATGCTTTATAACAAGGAACGAAGCATTAGATGCCTTTAAGATCTTTAAGGCTGAAGTAGAGAAACAATGCAGTAAGCAAATTAAGATTGTGAGATCAGATAGAGGTAGGAAAATATTATGGTAGATACACAAAGGATGGACAAGCACCTAGGGCATTCACAAAGTTTCTTTAAGAACATGGGATTGTTACCTAATACACCATGCCTGGTTCATTGGACCAGAATGGTGTAGCAGAAAAAAGAAACTGAACATTATTGGACATGGTGCGGAGTATGCTTAGCAACTCCAATCTTCCAAAATCCTTGTGGGCTGAATCACTTAAGATGGTAGTGTATATATTAAACCGAGTTCCAACCAAGGCTGTTCCTAAAACGCCATTTGAATTATGGAAAGGTTGGAAACCGAGTTTGCGACATATACGCGTTTGGGGGTGAGAATTTATAATCCACAAGAGAAGAAACTAGACCCAATGACCATTAGTGGGTATTTCATTAGATATGCTGAAAGGTCTAAAGGTTACAGATTTTATTGTCCATCTCACAGCACTAGGATTGTGGAATCAAGAAATGTAAATTTTCTTGAAAATGACTTGATCAATGGGAGCGATCAAGCCAGGAACATAGTTTCTGAGAAAGATCATTCAGAATCTCAACCTTCCACCTCAAGTGATAGATTGGTTATTGTTTACAGCACCCCTCAAGTACAAACTGGTGTTGAACAAACCAATCAGTTGAAGTTCCACAAGCTGCTGACGACATTCCAAGTAGATTAGGTAGTTTAAGAGTTGCCAAGGACTTTTGAACAACTGAGTTGAACCACATACTTTTCAAGAATATGATGGTACAATATTAAGAAGATCTATTAGACCAAAGAGATCAGCAATTCCTAATGATTATATTGTGTATCTGCAAGAATCTAACTACAACATTAGGAGCCTGAAAATGATCTCGAGTTCTTTTCACAAGCCATGAGTTGCAAAGAATCAGAATTATGGTACAATGCCATGAAGGAAAAGATGAATTCTATGAAGAGTAACGGAGTCTGGGATCTTGTTGAGTTGCCTACTGGTGTAAAATCCATTGGTTGTAAATGGGTCTTTAAGACAAAGAAAGACTCATTAGGGCAACATTGAGAGATACAAGGCAAGACTCGTTGCTAAGGGATTCACTCAGAAAGAAGGAATCGATTACACAAAGACTTTCTCTCCTATATCTAAGAAAGATTCCTTACGCGTTATTTTGGCATTTGTAGCCTATTTTGACTTAGAGTTGCAACAAATGGATGTGAAAACGACATTTCTCAATGGAGATCTAGAGGAGGAGGTTTACATGAAACAACTTGAAGGATTCCCCTCTAGTAATGGTGAGAAATTGGTTTGCAAGCTCAAGAAATTCATATACGGTTTAAAACAAGCATCCCGCCAATGGTATTTGAAGTTCCATAATGTAATTTCTTCATTCGATTTTGTAGAAAACATTATGGATCAATGTGTATACCAGAAGGTCAGTGGGAGTAAAATATGTTTTCTTGTTTTATATGTGGATGACAGTTTGCTAGCAACCAATGATAAGGGTTTGTTGCATGAGGTGAAACAATTCTTCTCTAAAAGTTTTGATATGAAGGATATAGGGTGAGGCATCTTATATCATTGGCATTAAGATCCATAGAGACAGATTTTGAGGTATCTTGAGTATGTCTCAGGAAACCTGTATTAATAAATTTTTAGAAAGATTTCGGATGAAGGATTGTTCGCCAAGTATAGCCCCCATTGTGAAAGGTGATAGGTTCAATTTGAACTAATGCCCGAAGAACTACCTTGAAAGGGAACAAACTGAAGAACATTCCATATGCTTCTGCTGTTGGAAGCCTAATGTATGTTCAGGTCTGCATAAGACCTAACATTGCATTTGCTATAGGAATGTTGGGACGATATCAGAGTGATCCAGGTTTAGACCACTGGAGAGCTGCAAAGAAAGTAATGAGGTACCTTCAAGGAACCAAAGACTACATGTTTATGTATAGATGGACGAACAATCTGGAAGTAATTGGCGACTCAGATTCTGACTTTGCTGGCTGTATTGATTCACGCAAATCAACATCAAGATACATTTTTTTAATGGCCCGTGGAGCTGTATCATGGAAGGAGTGCCAATCAGACTTTGACTGCCACTTCCATTATGGAAGCCGAGTTCGTTTCCTATTTTGAGGCTACTTCACATGGTGTATGGCTTAAGAGTTTCATTTCGAGGCTTAGAATTATGGATTCTATTTCTAGGCCATTGAGAATGTATTGTAACAATTCAAGCTGCTGTTTTTATGGCCAAGAACAACAATAGTGGGAGTCGAAGTAAACACATCGACATTAAGCATTTAGCCATAAGAGAATGTGTTAAAGAAAAAAAAGTGGTCATTGAGCACGTCAGCACTGAGTTAATGATAACTAATCCTTTGACTAAGGGCATGCCACTGTTGAAATTCAAGGATCATATAGTGAATATAGGACTTGGTTCCATTATGTAATTTTTCATTATATGAACAATGTTATCTTAATGAAATTCTTAATTATTGTGATGTTTTTCTCATATTTATGTGCATCTTAATTTTGAGAAAATTCATTTGTGTTGGACCAAGAATGAACATAGGGCTTATTCATTAAGAAATTGTTGCCACATAAATTATAATATTTAAGAAATAAATACATAGTAATACATGGAAGGTAATGCTCGTCATTAGAGGACTTATCGCCATGATTCATGTATTTATTACTTAAATACAGATTATCGATGAGTTTAAGATGAGACATTAGATTAGAAGTGTGGACTAAGTGGAGAGAATGTTGACCATTTCTCATGGAGACTGTTCGTAAGAACGAGTCTCAAGCTTCCCTTCATTTTAAGAGCTTTTGAAATGGTCCAAAACTTCCTTCAGAGCATTCATCACGTTCATGGAGCAGTTAGAACATTCCCCATGATAATCTGAAGTAGTAGAATACTTGACACGTAGCCACTGAAAGCTTGATGGAAGCTTGGCTATAAATACTACGGTTTGATCCCCAAACTCAATCACTCAATCCCCTTTAGTCTTACACCATCTAATTAGAGTGAGCAGAGTTTGGAAGTGCCAAACAAGAGAGAATACAACGTCCTAATGTGAGCAGCACCAATGGCTAGGAGGTATCGTTTCTTGAGCACTACAGTTTTACGATTCCTTTTAAGTGTTTATTCCGCATTATAGAATCATTATTATGATTACACCTTCTACTAGAAGTACGTTCGACGAGCATTAGTGAATTCAAGATTTTGTTGTATTCTAAATCAAAGTTGTACTTGTTTGGATAAGCTTTTGTTTTATATATATTTTTTGTTTCATTTTTATTTTTCAAATTTCGTGTTTACAAAAAAGAAGATGATAACAAGATATGCATTTTTAGTGTTTTCATTTTCTAACGAATTCAAAATTTTGAAAACATGAAAACTATTTTTAATACTTTAGTGAAAGGGGATATTTTCAATTTCATTTTTCAAAAATAATTTTTGAAAATATATTGCCAAACATGTTTTGATCTGTTAATGTTTTTCAACTTTTATTGTCAAAAAAATATTTTTGTTGAAAATATAACCAAACATGGAATGAATTTAAATTTTTTAAAACACAAAAACCTACTTTTAATAATTTTGTGAAAGGGGATGTCTTCAATTTTTTTCAAAAGCAATTCTCGAAAATATATTGCAAGTAAACATTTTAATTTTTAAAAATAAAAAATAAAAAATAATTTTTGTATACACAACCCAAAGGCTCTAGTTTAATGTTTTTCACCCATATGGCGAATGAGGGTGGGAAATGTTTACACTACTCTAATGTTTTGGTTAGAAGTATGATTTACTTAACAATTTCAAAATATTTTTTAATTTCTCTACATTTGGCCTCCAAGGCCTTTGGGCTTATTATTTTATTTGTATTTTTATATTTTTGAAAGAATAAAGAACTAAGTTTTTGGGTTAATGAGCAAAAAGTAAAAAAAAGGTGCAAAAACTTTGGACAATGTTAATTAAGTTAGATCAAATTTGAATAATGAGTTGAATTTGGGTTGCCTCGATTCACATTCAACTCATTTAAATATGAGTTGAATTTCGGACTTAATTCATTTTGACCCAACTCATTTATAGACAAAATACATTGTCCTATGTCAAGTTTGTGTTGGTTTCCTAGCCCAACTCGTGAGTGTCTATGCCTTTACTTTGTTGCACGACTTTTACCCTTACGATTTTGTAGATATCCAAGACTAGAGAAGGCCTTAAGGGTTCCTTGTGACTTCCTGTATGGTCGATATGGTCCTTTAGGCAACATTATAGTCTTTTTAATAGGATTTTAAAGATTATATGACTTTGACAATTAAAATTGTAGGTTCATCAAGATTTGTCGATCCTTCTAAAAAATGAGAGATTCTTCTAATATATTATGAGACACTGTAAAGTGATCACATTCATAATTGTATCTCGTATAACTATTCATGTCTGTCAATCACACATTCCTAAGTTAATCATATGCATCGAATATTACAAATAGTAATGTCACAAAATAAACTGATATCACATACTAATCATATGTATCGACTATCACAAAATGAGCTGCTATCACTTGTTGTGTTGGGAACTAATCATCGTGAGAAGTAATCCTTTTTGAGTTTATTGCTTCAACCTTAAACCTTTTTCCTTATTCTTCCTCTAGATCTTTAGCTTTCTTCATTCTACATCATTTCAGGAATCCCTAATTATCCTCTGTAAAATTGTGTTAAAAATCTTAGGCTTGCAATACTGCCTGAAATATTAATAAACCAATGAACATAATATAAAGAAATGAAGCATTTAATGACTGAGGCGCGCCAGTGAGTTCGCTTCGCGAGAGAAACTATTGAATTTAGTAGATTAATAACTTCATCCTTAAAGGCATACACTTGCAATACTCGAATTAAACAAACCACTTTCTATTGATCTTGTAATAATAGTTTTGCAAAGAAGAAAGTGTTGGAATTTTAATTAAAAAATAAAGTAAAATGTACATATTGGAGAGCTAATGATCCACATTGGATAATTTATAATTTGTGGTTAATGGGATGCTTCAGTTATATATATATATATATATATATATATATAAATTAATCAATAAAAAATAGTCATTAAAAAGTGACCATCTTAGAAAAGTAAAAGTTGTTGAAATAAATTTAAATTGTAATAATTTAAATTTCAGAAATTAATAAAAAAAGTCAACTTGGTTAAAATATGAAGTATGGTTGAAGTAATCTTTCAAAAAATGGCTCAAAATTACTTTTAAAACCATTTTATATAAAAATAGGGTGCAAATTTGGAGGGCAATATAATTACAGTGGCTCTTATAAAGCCAAACCATGTACCTTGTAATTCCTTAGCATAATGCTTCCATTAGTGTTTCAGTTGTAGTCATTTAAAGAACTAATTATTAAATAATTCAAGATATTTAAAATAAAATAAGTTAATGGAGAAAGTAACTATATGATCCAACATATTTACCATTTTGTTTGAAAATTATGGCAATGGTAAGTAGTTCTATACTTCTATTGCCGAGGACTTTAGATTTATAAAATGAAATTATTAAATTAACCCATCCATCTTTAACAAAAAAAATAAAAAAATCAGTAATTTCATTTATTAAAATAAAGTTTCTTTAACTATTTGTGCTCATAATGTCACAAGTCATGTTCTGTAATTTATTAGACTTGAGAAAATAAAATATCCATGATTAAAACCATAATCCCACCTCTAAAAAAAAGCAGCATTGCTCTCAACAATTTCCCTGTTTTTGTTTTTTTTTTAAATTAAAAAGTGAAACTTTGGAAACAACTATGTTGTAAAAGTCTCTTGAAAAAGCCAAATTAAGAAGAAGGAAAAAAAAAAACAGAAAAACAGAAATAAAAAAAAAAAAAAACAAAACATTTTGATAGCAGAAATAAAAAAGAGAGCAAGTAATGGAGAGAATCAGGAGCAGCTCATATTCTATGGGTGTAAATGAAAAGTCTGTCATGCTATTTTGCATTCAGAACAATGAATATATTTCCAATCATAGCAACCTCCAAACTTCTCCATGTGATTTAAATTCAAATGAAATACCAAAAATGTATAAACAAAGAAAAGGCTCAGACACGCATAAATACTGTCATCAGATATCAATCTTATGGTCAAAAAAAAATTGAATCAGAATCGAGAAATGTTTTCTGTCATCATCGCCATGTTATTAACTAAATATACAATACTACGAGCAAAAATGTAAAGTATTAAAAATAGTTCCAATCGGAAGAAAGAACAGATTGAATGTTGCCTGTGCCTGAGAAGAGGAGAGAAATAGGCGGCCGATTGCAGGACTCCATCCGACTTGAGAGATATATATACACCACACCACACCACGGCCGAAATGACGATACTATATTTAGGGTTAGCTATGGGCCTAAATTAAAGCCCAAACTGGTGAAGAAATCCTGGGTCGAAGTTTCCCATATTTACGGCTATAAAATAACCGAGTTATTGATAGTAGCTTGATAGATATCGGTATCTGAAATAGGGAAATCAAATTTGAATGTATTTTAAAATTTATTAATTTATTGAGTTTGATGGTTGACTTATGAAGTTAAAAATAATTTAATATTAAAATAAAATTAATCTATTTAAATTAGACTTGCAATGAGCTCGATTAGATATTCGTTCGAGAATTTAAAATTGATTTATTTTAGTGAATCGAGATATAATAATTCATTATTCAGCTCGCTTCAACTAGGAATCCCAAATCCGTTAAATTTCGTGATGGGCGGGGTTGGGTTCTCATTTATTTTTAATTATTTATTTATTTTATTAGATGACTTGTAGTTGAACACATTTCAAACAAAATAATACATGTGTTAAAATAAAGAATATACATGTTAATAGAGAATTAGAAAGATATTATTTTCTTTTTTAAATATATAATTTTATCAAATTTGTATGAACTTTTAATAAGTGATTAAAAAATATTATTATAAACATTTGTTATGTAGTATAAAAATTTATTATTATTATTTTTCATATAATTGAGGCAGGTTGGGAATCTTAATGAAATAGAAATATCTTTCCTCAAATGCATCTCATTAGGCTAGGATGACAGTTTCCAACAGAACATGTTAAATTGTCATTCCTAAGTTCAACTCATTTACAATTTTACTGAAGTTAGTAAATTGTAATAGACGTGTAGGCATGAACACATACAAGAGCGAAAGGACATGGGATTGGGCTGGATACAACCCCCAAACTATATAATTTTTTTTAATAATGTAAAATTCGATCGTTTCAAAAGTAGTCAATCTCAAAATTTTAGCTCAACCCAATTTTATATATTATTTTTCTCAATTCTTTTCCAAAATTTTAGCTGATAATTAAAATTTTAGCCTAACTCAATTTTATTCATTATATCTCTAATTTTTTATTTTAAAATTTTAGTATAATCTAAAATTTTCACTAAAATTTTCTTTCACAATTTTTTTTAACCACTAAAAATTTAGGTGGTCCGCCTAAAGCCCAGTGCTAAAGTTGACTTTTCCGGACAGCCCAAGGCTTGGCTGCAAAACTATCCTAATTGGCCACATAATGAGCAAAGCCCATTAACCAACGTCCCCTCCAATCCTTCACAAAGACACACCCCATCACCAAAGCTTTGGAGCAGGGGATCAACAGACCCAGACGAGCTTGAAATTTATCTTCCAAATGGATTCTTGAGTTGGGGTTTTAGAGTCAAGGTTTCTCCAATTTGATTTTGACACTAGAAGATGGTTTATAAATTTCGGTGGGTTTTTCTTGCTGTTTTCTTGAACTTTTGTATAATCCATAAATTTGTTCCGTGCTGAAGACGTTGGAAGGTTTGATACGGCACAGAGTTTTCGGAATGGATAAATAGTGTACGGAAGCCGGTTTTTTCTGCATTCACTAGATAATTTTGTCCAAATAATAAAAGCTGGAATCCTGCTACAACTAGGTAATTAAGTCCTAATGGGTTTCTGCTTTGAGTTTGGTTCTCATAGAAACATGAGGCACATCGTTATTTCAGTTTAGCTTCACTTTCTTTCTCAGTCTCTTACTTTTGAGGTTGTTTAAGCTTGATTTTCCATGGAATCCGAGCATGGAAAGTTGTTTGTTGGAGGGATTTCACAGATTACCACGGCAGAGAAGTTGATAGAACACTTCTCCAAGTATGGAGAAGTGAAAGAGTCTCAAATTATGAAGGACAGAAACACGGGCAATGGAAGAGGGTTTGGTTTTGTCAAATTCACCGACCCAGCTGTGGTTCTTGAGGTCCTTCAAGTCCAGCACAACATTCTTGGAAGAACGGTTAGACCAATAGCCTACGCTTTACAGTCTTTAACACCCACTGTCATTTTTTCCTGATCATTTTGTGTTCTTTTCATCTGGTTATCACTATATCTTTGATTTTTTTTTTCTTTTCTGAAATTTATAATATTTTTTCTGGGTTTTCTTTTTTTCATTAAATTTCTTGAATGGTGTTGTATGATGAATGGTGATTATACAGGTAGAGGTAAAACCAGCAATACCTAAAAGTGAGAAGCAGCAAAACCAACACTGCCCAGAATGCCATCGTCGTCAACGGCAGCAAAATAATAGGAACAAATCTGATGAAAATTTTAATATTCAGTTGAAGACTAAGAAGATTTTTGTTGGCGGTCTACCACCAAATTTAACCGAAGAGGAATTCAAGAGTTACTTTGAGAGTTTCGGTACAATTACAGATGTGATTGTTATGTATGACAAAGGGAAGACAAGACCCCGGGGATTTGGGTTCATTACTTTCGACTCCGAGGAGGCAGTGGACAATGTGTTGCAAAAGAATTTTTATGAATTGAGCAATAAAACGGTGGAGGTAAAGAGGGCTGAGCCTAAGAACAAGACTTGTAGGCATATGTCAGTTTATGATACTTATAACGCGGGATTGGGTTTTGGAAGATTGTCTATCTCAGGTGGTTTCGGCCTTTATCCTCCTTATACTCCTGGTAGCATTTGGCCCATTTCTATGTTGCCTTATGGCAGTGTTTCAGGGTATTACTATGAGGCAAATCCTTATGGAGTAGGGGCTCCCACTGGAGTGTACAATGGGGTTGGCTATGAGACCTTCTCAGCTATTGCTCCTAGAAGTTATTATTATGGAAATCCTGTGTTTTATCCCACGTATAGCAATGATAGGGCTTATAATTCTGGCTGGTCTAGGGAGCTCGTGGATGTGAATAATGGTGATGTTAGTTATCATGGAACTCCGACGTCTGTGGACAATGATGATGGTGGTGATGCTGAGGTTCCTGCTTGTACAAACCTGCCTCAGATTGATGGTGCATCAAGTTTGCAAAGCAATGGTGCAGAAAATCAAAAGGGAGCTGATGGCGGATCTAAACCTTGTAATTCTAGTTGATTCCTTTGTGTACATTCCATAAACATTCAGGTCAGTGAACTTTTATACACAGCACAGGAGACAAACTTGAATTTCGGAGTTTGGACGTGTATTTCACTACTGCTTTCATTTTTTGTTCTTTAGATCATTTTTATTTTTGCTTTAGTAATTAATGATTTTTTCATTATGATAATATGATTGACGCTGAGTTCAATACAGCTTTACTTGTTAGAATAATCATAGTATGAGGTGAACAAAGTGAACCAGGTCACTATGTGTTACAATCCATTGTTGTATTTTTTAATTATGAAATATGCTATAGCTATCTTAATCTATTTTGATATTAATAAAACCATATGGTAATGTTGAGTTGTGGAGAGCAATTAAAAAACAAATAACATTAATTGAGTAATGAATCCTTTGGCCTGCCTATCGGAAATTTGTGGGAAGAAAAAGAAATTGATTCAAAATTAAATTGTGGTATTATAAATAGTGAATAGTGCTTTAGTTAATATTTGTGAAAAATAAAGAGATAAAAGAAAAGGTAAATGGAAAATAAAGTTTACAATTTAATATAATTTTTTTATAGTTGTGCATGAACATATATTATTTCCTATAGATCAATATGAGGAAAAATGTCTTTTATTTTATCGGTGATTTCCCTTTCTGATAAAAAGCTTGCCAAACTATTTCATGGGAAATAATTGCTAGCTAGACGTATTTGCGGATGAGTATATTCATTGATCTATAGCTTCTAGTTTTTTCCCCTCATTTAGGTCTGTTTTCCTTCGCCTCTATTTTGGGGCTATTTATTAGTGCAATGATAAAATGTTGGGCTGTCAAGCATGATAAATGATTTACCCTTCCAGCACCTTGTACAAGCAAGGACAACCCTGATTGATGCCTTTTTTTTTATAATGGCTTTTGACTCTATTTTTGACTTTATCAATAGTAATTGCTTTGCCAAGCCATTGCTTGAGTCATTGGGCAACAGGAATTCATGTTCCTTTCTTATCTATGAATATAAGTGGAGTTAACTTCATGATTTCTTTTGTCAGAGCGAACTACATTTTGCATCTTCTCCAAGAATTTGCATTACAATAATCTTGTATTTTTTTCCTGTTTACTTCAATGCTCCATAGGTCACAATTTTATTTTTTTTTTCTCATGGCATCTGCATAGCTTATGTTATATCTTATCTAGTTCAAATAGTAGCATTAACTTGATGTTAATGGTCAATGCTATTAGTGGTTTTCAGATGTTCCAATTTATACTTTCCAATTATATCTATATCTATATAGGGAGTTTGTTTGAACAAGGGCTGTGTGAAAAACTTTTTTTAGCCAGAATCCCTAGATATTGCTAAGGGTAATGATGGAAAATAAGTGGGGAAGTGTTTGGTTGAATCTTCCTTAAGAAACATATGTACGTGATATTGTGAGAGATATAGAGGTGGAAGCGTTCATCGAAAATAATGAACGTGAACCCTAGAGATGGAACAATTGGATCTACACCATTAAAGCAAATATTATTTGTTGGATGTTACTATATGGGTCATTTTTTTGCATTTTAATTTTTTCAGGCCATCCCTTAGAAATTTATGGTATGCAAGCAACATCACTGAATTTGAATCCATGTTTTACATCAATTTATCTTAAGAGATGGTTGTCAAGATGAAATCATAATATACCAATCCAAAAAAAGAAGAAGATGAAATCATAATATATTTTCATTGTACAGTAGCTTCCTAGTTAGCTGATGGAATGATAAACAAACTTTTCCTTCCTCTTTGACAACCTCATCAGGGCGTATCTTTGAAATCTCTTTTCCTCTTGAGTAAATATTATGCGAAATTTGAGTTTACTTTTCTTTCCAAAGTCAGATGTTACTATCTGGGCCATTTTTTCCCATTTTAATTTTTTCAAGCCATCTCTTAGCAACTTTTGGTATGCAAACATCACTGAATTTGAATTTATGTTTTACACCAATTTATATTTAGAGATGGTTGTCAAGATGCAATCATAATATATTTTCGTAGCCTAGTAGCTTCCTAGTTAGCTGACTGAATGATAAATAAAGTTTTTCTTCCTCTATGACAACTTCATCAGGGCATATCTTTGTAAGCTCTTTTCTTCTTGAGTAAATATTATGCAAAATTTGAGTTTGCTTTTCATTCCAAAGCTATTAGTTTCTTTTGAAGCATTTCCACCCCTAGAGACTTTATTCTTATATTAAGGAATTTTGGAGTCACCTCAAATCTATATTTTCTACCCTAACAGTCAGAAATGTAATCAGAAATTTCAGAACTTATTTCAATGGGCCTGATTGCGCATTGTGTTTTTTGCATTGCGTTGGGTTTCTGAATCACTTCCCTAACATAATTACAAATAAAATAGATAAAGAAATTTGGTTGCATATGCTCGTGATATTTGTATAAATAAAAGCATGTGTATAGGGTTTGAAATGGCTGTTACGTAAGATGATATCTCGGCCAGAGTAAATTTCACGGCCGTAACAGCCACTACGGCACGACGACAGCCTTGTAATGGTCATTACGGCACCGTAATAGCCTTTGTAACAGTCGTGAAATTTAGAACTCACAATTTCTACCCTTTTCATTCTTCCCCCCTAAATCCATTTTTTATACCCTTTTGAAATATCATTCTAAGTATACTTATAAAAAAAAATCTCAATCTAAGCATAAATTTGGTGTGAACATTATGTAATACATACAAAAGATATAAGCACTGAACTTGATCCTATTGGTCGAGTTGTCTCATCTGAGTGTTAAGTTTCATTTTTTATTTTTTATTTATCTTAAATCTTACTTAAATTGTTGTTTCAATATTAAATCTTGAAAGATTATTGATTGATCTTCTTGTAATTGTACAATAAGTAGTAATTACGTTATTAAATGCTAAGTTAGTAAAAGGATAATAAGTATTAAGTACTGTACTACTAATTAAGATTTAAAATATAAACTACTATACAATTAGTTCAAATATAGATTTTTTTGATAAACTATTTATTATTTAGATTACTAAATGTAGTATTTACGAATTTTGTAATTATATTATATAGTTAGATATTAAATTAATAACTAACTTATCATATAATTTTTAATAGTTACCATATGTAGTTATATAAAATATATTTTAATTATTTTACCAAAGTGTCAATATTTCATATCTATTCAAAATATTATATTTTTGTGTTTTAAGTGCATTTTATGCATAAAAGTCGTGAAATATAGCAATTAGTGCACTTTTCTTACTAACAACGACATAATATTCAATATAAAATTCATTATTCATATAAAATCATCTTTATAAGTTTAATAAAATTCATTAAAAACCACTAAAAACCCCAAATATATGATTTTTTTTATTAAAACATTTGTATCGGTATAACTTTAAAGAGTTGTGTGATAAAAAAAAAATGCTCTTGCTATCTGCAATGTTATTTTACAACTAATTCATCTTGTGTCCTTGTCATCACGATTGTTACCACAGCCATTAAAACCTTGCATGTGGCTCCCCATCTTTATTTTTGTTTTCTTTTTTTCCCTTCATTTTTGGTCATGTGAAAGCTGCATAGTCCTGCATTGACATATTTACCTGACGTTAGTCTTGCTACATCATTTTTTTGGCCATGTAGATTGCGTCATAATTAGAACTTATACATATTATGCTGAACTCTCTTTTAGGTTATAGATATATTGGCTTATTCTGATGAAATCCTATATCACCTCGTGAACAAATTTTGATTTTTTTCCCTGCAATTTTTTTTTCTTTCCCAACTTTTTGGTGAAGCACATTGAGGTCAATTCTCTTGTGCTTATGCTTGTGTATGTGCTTGTGTGCATAAAGGGCTTCAAATGAACTAAGTCATTCACGAACAACTTGAACTCAGCATAACGCCCTAAGCTGTTGTCCCAATTGTTAGATTCCCAATTGCTCTAAAAGTTTAAGCTGTTAGAGAATGGGCTAACAATATATATCAAGCTCTCAATACTCCCTCTCATGCGTGACTCCAGACTCGCACGTGAAGAGACAAAGAAACCACAAATAAATGCAAAGGAAAAGAGAGTGCAAATGCAAACAGGGAATGAATGCAAATAGAAAGGCTTAAACCCAAGACCTCTCATACCTAAGGCTCTGATACCGCCAATTGCTATAAAAGCTTAAGTTGTTAGAGAATGAGCCAATAATCTATATCAAGCTATCAATACCAATAACCTAGAGAAAGGGCCTAACAATATGACCCAAAATGCTTTAAGCCCAAGTTGTTAGTAGCAAGCTTGTGGTGTATTTTATATGGCAATCAAACTTCCCACACCTAACTGATATAGGATGGAGTATATTACAATCTCCCTCTTAAATATGTGACGTCTTGTCGCATAGCCTGGTCCAGTAACTTTTACTTGGCCGGAGATGTAGGATGCAACTCCGCTCTCTCTATGGTCTTTCCGTAAGATCCACCATGCTATTGCATCACGTGTCCCTTCGTGGGCAACTGCAGGTAGAATACCACATAGCCATGATGCCCATCACGAGACCAGGGTTAGCTCTAATACCAGTTGTAACATCCCAAGCCCGTTGTCTCACTAACTTGGAGAAAGGGCCCAAAGTTCCCACACCTAATTGATGTGGGATGAGGTATTACACTCAGTTCGTTTATGACTTGTACAAACTCGATTCCTTCAATAAACAAATCGAGCTTGAGCCAATAATGAATCTTGTTTATTAAATTGGCCAAATCGAGTATGAAGAAGGCTCAGCTTGTCAGGCTCGCGAACATAGCTTGAAGATTTTGGGCTCGGATCGGCTTATATAACTTGGCTGGTGAAGCTTGTTTGAATGGGGTATAAAAACCGCTTTTATATCAAGGCTTCCACTCCTTCCATTCATTTTGTTCCTGCTTCCTGATTGCTTGTGCTAACTTTAGCCTTGTTGCCTTACACAATTTCTATAACCTTTCACTGATGATCGGAGAGAAGGGTTCAACACCAGCTAGGTGCTATTGAGTACTGACGATTCGCTATTTTCTTGCTTGTCTTCTTTGATCAGCCGATTAAATCTGAAAATAGAAATGAAAGGAAACCACCAGTGCTTGGATGATTGATTTTGAGGTAAGCTTTCTCTCTCACCCTCTTTTAGTTTGTTCTCATTTTCGATATCTCTCTGCTTCCCATTTTCTTCTTCTTTTGATCAAACACCCCATTATGGCTAATTTGTCTCGATCTCTCGGTTTGGGCTCAATTTTTTAAATCTTTTTTTGCTTCTTTTGTCTTCCCTACATTTGGTCCCTATGCTCTTTCCTCTTCTATAGCAAAGAATGGTTGAGATGTTCTAATATAATTAAGGCTTCAGTAGGTGTTGATGGGAAGTAGATCCTGGGATGGGATTGGAAATCTTGTTTAACAGTTGCTGTTGCAAGACTAGTACACAAATATTTTGTTTGGTCGTAATGTTCTGTTGATGTTTCAACTTTTGAGCTGGTGATTCCTTCTTTTTTCCATCTCCTGTTTGCTAAATTGAAGGCCATATTATTGGAGCTGATATTATAAATTTCTTTTGTTAATATTTTTCATAATATTTGTTTTGGATATGGAGGATTAGTTTTAAATTTTAATTTTGATTTTAGTGTTAGAAGACCAAATTTGTGTTTCGATTTTACTTTCATGAACTCAAAATTCCTTTTCCAGTGATCTCCAATTGAATTTCTTTCATGATTTATGGTCAATTTTGTTAATGATGTTATAAATAGATTTTTTTTTCTTAGTTTCCATTCCATTAGCTCCGTTTCATTAGCTTGACATTGTTCATTCTCTAATTATTTGTTATCTTGCTTACTTTTGGAAATGCATTTGTCTACTGTGGTTCGTGTGTTGGGAGATTCTTCTGTTATTGTTTGATTAGGAGCCTTCTGGGTGATGCTTTTTGTTTGATTTCCTTATTCATGATCTGGAATATGAGTATTTGGTTCATGGGTTTTATCTCATTTGCTTAATTTTGTTGTTTACAAGTAAACTTGTTGATTTCAGTTTCTGTGATGGCTGAAAGTTTTCATGTGTCACTGACTAATGAGTAGCCTATTGGCTTGATGGGTTTTCTTCCATATTGGTATATATGTTCATTTTTGTGGGTTTGTTTATCAAAATGTAATTTTTGGTTTAAATTGCAAAATTCTCAGCGATTTGTATCTGCATTTTTTTTATATATATTTTATCATAAAGAGAACAATTATAATTTGAGCTGTTAATTATAGAGATGACCAATTCGACATTAAGATGAAACAAATGTTGAAGGCCAATTTGGAATAAAGAGGACCAATGAGAGGACATTAGCTTTTTCTAGTTATGTCAATATAGTTAATAGTTCTCTCTCTCTCTCTCTCTCTCTCTCTCTCTCTCTCTTCAAGCAAGAGCGTACTTGGTGTTTGAGAGTTGGATGCTTATGCCTGTCTTTATGTTGACATTATTTTCATCTGTTTTTTTATTATCATTGACAGACTGAAAATGTCAATTTTCAGAGGAAAGGGGAGCTGAGGCTGCAAGAATTCGAGAGAAATACCCATACAAAATTCCAGTCAGAACTAACCATTAATTTTTGTTTTTGGGTCTTGATTTTATCTTGTGCACATAGTACTTTGTAATTAACTTGCTTCATTTTGTTACTCTGGAATTCACTTTTAGTGGGCGTGGGAGGTATCTTGACTTCTATATCAATTTTGTTTCCTGACTAAACATTATAGGGCCCGTTTGGCATTGCTTCTGGACTATTTTCACGCTTGCAGGCCACAACAGTGATTTGGTCTCAAAATGTGGTGTTCGGCTCAGAAGCACTGAATTGCGGCCCACGAACTGAGTTTTGATCATGTAGCAATGAGCTACTTCGTCCAACCACATTTTTTTTTTTACTGGAGATGACTTTACCATAATGCCCTTGCAGTTTTAACATTATTACCATTAAGCCATAATACTTCGTTCAGGTTTACAACTGTCAAAAAGTTAAAAGTGAAAATTGGTGTGGACTCAGAACATGGTACCAAGAGATGAGAAGACTTGCCTGAACAATTTTCCATTTCACATTTGTTAAACCCTTTGACCAGATTTAATATATAATATAAATTATAAGTCTATTTAAACTATGCTATATATATGATATATTAAATCTAATATATTATTCATTCAATATTTATTTATTTAGTATTTTATATATATAATTAATTAAATTTTAACAAATAACATATTTACATAAGTATTTGATATATTAATTATATATTACTTTAATATTATTTATTTATTATATAAAATTTTAAAATTATTTTTTAAATATAACATATTCCAAATCATCTAATAAATCTTAAAGGGTAAAAAGGACTTTATGATTTAAGAATCACCTATAAAAACATTTATGCAAATATTTAACCATCGTATTTGACATCATAATCACTTTTAAAAACATTCATCAAACTACGAAATTACTTCTCTAATGAATACTTCTACAAACCTACTTTTCACTAAATTACTTATTTATAAGTTTCAGCAAATCCAAATGGGCACATAGTGTAGAGGCCATTTTGATATTTCCATTCCCCTACCAAGTTGAGCTAGGCATGGTTATCGAAACCAAATCGAATGATAAATCGGTAAAGGGCCGATTTTTTATTTATTGGTTCAATTGATGGTTTAACCGATTTTATAGTTAATATATTAAAATTATCTTAATATATAAGTTTAATATAGTTGTATATATGAGAAAAATGCATGCAACAATATCTTATTTTATACTAAATTTTATCATTTAATCATCAAATATAACAAGTTTTGTAATAAAAAAAAGTTGTAGCTGATAAAAAGACAAAATGTGGTTCAATCAATTTTTTTTAAAAAATTAGCTAGTTCATTCGATTTTTTAAAAATTGGCCGATTCAATTGAAATTTTTTTCGTTTTTTTAGCCAAAACTGGTATTTTAATCAAACTGAACCGGTTCAATGCCCTAGCTCAACTGGTCGGTTCGATCCAATTCTGATAACTATGCTTCTAGGTTGCTGTTTGGCAGTCTTGATCATGGTATAAGATGGTGGACTTGTGCTATTATGAAAATTTAACCTCTTTTTTAATTTTGATTTGCAAGGTGACAATGGGTATTTTAGAGGAACTATCTAAATTCCTAGTAAAAGTGTTTCCTATGAGTTGGATCAGTTATGGACCTGATCAGTGATTACTGATTAGAGCAACTTCAATAGTAAAAATCATTTTAGTCATGTTATTTTAGGGGTTGTTTGGGAATTTTTCAAATTGGATCATGTCAAAACCACCCCTATTAAGTTATCTGATTTTTAAGAAAATCAACTCTTATCTGGTTTAACTTTGTTTAGGTTTTAAGTATTTTTTAAGACCAGATATGAACCAATAAACTTTTAAAATGTACTTACCAAACAGCAAAAAAGTTATAACCAATTCATTTGTATTCTACAGAACCGGTTCTATCCTTTCCCAAATAGGCTTCTAGCTAAAGGCGTCAATTCATGTTATCGTGTCGTGTTTGGGTCGTGTCAAGGCATACATATTCGAAAATATGTGTGAACCCTAACATGACACTATTAACTAATCGTGTTAAGTTTCAAAACCCAAACCCAACCCATTTATTAAACAAGTTACACGTGTCGACACACTTAACCCGTTTATTTTAATTTTTAAATAAAAAAATTTACCTATCTTTTAATATGTATAGATAATTTTCAAGTTTAGTAACTTTGGATATGGGCCAAATTAAAGTAGAAACCTATTTTATAAATAAAAAATCTCAAAACCTTGATAAATATTTGATGTGAGACAAATTACCTTAACTCATAATATATTTTATAATTTAACTTGTAAAACTCAAACACGACATGTTTATTAATCGTGTTATACATGTCAACCTGTTTATGATCCAAACCCATTTATGTTAAACCCAAATCAGTTAACTTCATGTCGTGTTCGAGTTGTGTTGTCGTGTCGTGTTAAAAATTGACACCTTTAGCCCTAGCAATGTTATAGAATCAAAAAATAATTTTTTAACATTTTAGCCTCCAATAGTGAAATGCTATTTTTTTATAGAAGAACTATTTTTATTCCCAACTACTATTGCAGTTTAAGCATTAAAACAAGAAAAAAAAACTTAGTCAAATCTGCATTGTGCATTTGGAATAATAACTACTGAGATAGATGGTAATACTTAAACAAAAGTTATATTTGAAAAAAATACTTGACTTGGTCAGATTTTGAAAGCATGAGAGCAGTTTCAATAGTTGAGTCATTGGAGTTATTATAGTTATATTTTAGTAACTCAGTTCCAAAGTAGTGCTCTAATGGTTAGCTATTCAAAACACGGTAAAAATCATTTGAGCTATGCTGAAGCATTTTAGCAGTGTTATAATACGATAATTTTTTTTCTTTTTGACATTTATGCTCCAAAGGTAAAATGCTCTGGTACCTACTGAGTAGCCTTCATAGAAATGTTATGCAAATACGATGGAATTATGCCATTTAATTTCATAAAACACTTAACAACACACTTGATGTACATAATTTATTGTTTTTTAAAGATTTCATTATATGTTTTTACAAGATAGAAGTTTTTTTTTTTTGTTAGCTCAAGACTAGAAGAGTTATGTGATCATATTTAGTGAAATTCTATTTTTCAATGGCCTCTTGTTAGTGATATGATTTATATTATTGTAACAAGTAAACTATGTATATAGGTATTATATGTAGAGCGTAGCGAAACACATAATACCAATGCGGCTTAACCCTAGTTGTGTTGCCAGGGACGACCCCCCGCAATACAGTAAGGATATATTAGAGAATTTTAATGTATTCGATTAGGTTAGGATTTAACTGTGATGCAATATAAATACGTTGTAACCCTATTTTCTAATTAATGTAAAACATAGCCGCATTTGTGGACGTAGGAACATTCGAATCACGTAAATTCTCTGTGTCGATTTCTCTCTTTCTCTCTAATTCTTGTTGCACAAATCATTAATTACACAACAATTGGTATTAGAGCTATTGGTTAAATCAATGGCGGTAAATGCTTTTGTTGTCAAGGCCAATGTGGTGAAGTTCGATGGAACTGGGAATTTCGGATTGTGGCAGCGAAGGGTGAATGATCTATTGGTATAAAAAGGTTTGGTGAAGGCATCATATGAGAAAACGAAGAAGTTAGAGAAGATGACAGATGACGAATGGGAAGAACTCGAGATGAGAGTAGTAAGTACCATTCAGCTTTGTCTGGCAGACGAGGTTATATACCAAGTCATGGATGAAGAGTCTCTTGTAGGGATCTGGACAAAATTGAAGAGCCGGTACATGTCCAAGTTGCTTACGAATAAGCTTTATCTTAAGCAGAAACTATACGGGCTTAAGATGATTAACGACCAGATTTGACTCCATACATCAATACATTCAACCAGATTATCAACGATCCTGCTCAGAATTGATGTGAAGTTTGACGATGAAAATAATGCATTGATGCTCCTAACCTCGCTTCCGGCTTCCTATGGGCATCTGGTTACAACTCTCCTTCAGGGGAAGGAAACTCTGGAAATAGAGGCAGTTACGGTAGCCCTATTAGCATACAATTAGAGAAAGCATAATACAACTGAGTTTTCTGATCAAGGGCTTGTAGTGAAGGGTAATCATCATCCTAGAAAGAGAATGGAAAGGGATAGGTCAGATAATAGAAATAGTCGATCAAAGTCGAAAAACAAGAATTTTCAGTACTATAAATACTAAGAAATTGGGTATATGAAGCGAGACTGTCCATAGAGGAAGAAAGGAAAAGCTCAGGAAAAGAAGAAAGGATAACAGAATGAAGGACCCTTAAATTCTGCTAATATAGCAGAGGTAGATTTAGATGGTAGGGATAACGATATACTCTCAGTCTCATCAGGTTCTGACCAATTCACAAATTCATGGATTCTAGACTCTGCATGCTGCTATCATATGTCTTCTAATAGGGACTGGTTTGACAGCCACAAGTCAGTAAAATTTGGTTCTGTTCTTATGGGTAATGATGCATCTTATGAAGTTATTGGAACAGGAACAATCAAGATTAAAATATTTGATGATAGCGTGAGAACATTAGAAGATGTTAGGCATGTACTAGATTTAAAGAAAAACCTAATTTCATTGGGAACCCCAGAGTAATGAAGGTAACTAAGGATGTTATGGTATTCATGAAAGGTCAGAAAGTTGCTGGTAATGTTTATAAATTGTTAGGGTAGCACAATTGTAGGTGGAGTTACAACAACTACTTCATTTGAACGTGAGGACGATGATACACTCTTATAGTATATGCGGTTAGGGCATATCAATGAGAGTGGTATGATGGAACTGCATAGGAAAAATCTTTTAAAAATGGTCAAGTCTTGTAAACTAGACTTCTGTAAATATTATGTTTTAGGAAAACAATTGTAACGACTTGCATCCACCCAACAACATATTGTCCGCTTTGGGCCTGGCCCGCACGGTTTTGTTCTTCTTGGGCTTGCCCTAGGAAAAGGCCTATTGCTAGGGAGAGGCGCAATCCTACTTATAAACACCTTCACCCTTCCTTCCCTAAGCGATGTGGGATGGCTGCCTCTTCTCCCCCTTTGGAACAAACGTCCACGGCAGGGCTCCTTGGCCTGGCCACGCCACACTTTCCGGCTGGGTCAGGCTCTGATACCATCTATAACGACCCACATCCACCCAGCAACATATTGTCCGCTTTGGGCCTGGCCCGCACGATTTTGTTCTTCCTAGACTTGTCCCAGGAAAATGCCTGTTTCTAGGGAGAGGCGCAATCTTACTTATGAACACCTTCACCCTTCCTTTCCCAAGCGATGTGGGATGGTTGCCTTCCTTTCCCCCTTTCGAACTGACGTCCGCGGTAGGGCTTCTTGACCTGGCCACGCCACACTTTTCGCCTGGATTAGACTCTAATACCATCTGTAACGACCCGCATCTACTTAGCAACATATTGTCCCGCTCACGATTTTGTTCTTCTTGGGCTTGCCCTAGGAAAAGGCCTATTGTTAGGGAGAGGCACAATCCTACTTATGAACACCTTCACCCTTCCTTCCCTAGGCAATGTGGGATGGCTGCCTCAAGCCCAGGAAGAACAAAACTGTGCGGGCCAGGCCCAAAGCAAACAATATGTTGCTGGATGGATGCAGGTCGTTATAGATGGTATCAAAGCCTGACCCAGCCAGGAAGGTGTGGTGTGGCTAGGCCAAAGAGCCCTACTGCGAACGTCAATTCCAAAGGGGGAGAGGAGGCAGCCATCCCACATCACCTGGGGAAGGAAGGGTGAAGGTGTTCATAAGTAGGATTGTGCTTCTCTTTAGTAACAGGCCTTTTCCTGGGGCAAGCTTAGGAAGAACAAAATTGTGCGGGCTAGGTCCAAAGTGGAAAATATGTTGTTGGGTGGATGCGGGTCGTTACAGATGGTATCAAAGCCTGACCCAACCGGAAAGTGTGGCGTGGCCAGGCCAAAGAGCCCTACTGCGGACATCAGTTCTAAAAGGGAAGATGAGGCAACCATCCCATATCGCTTGGGGAAGGAAGGGTGAAGGTGTTCATAAGTAGGATTGCGCATTTCCCTAGCAACAGGCCTTTTCCTGGGGCAAGCCTAAGAAGAACAAAACCGTGCGGGCCAGGCCCAAAGCAGATAATATGTTACTGGGTGGATGCGGGTCGTTACAACAATGCATGGTGAAATTCAACACTGTCACTCACAGGATAGAAGGTATTCTAGATTATGTTCATTCAGATGTTTGGGGGCTTGTGAGAGTAGTTTCAAAAGGGGGATCTCTGTATTTTGTGAGCTTTATTGATGACTTCTCCAAAAAAGCTTGGGTTTATTTCATGAAATACAAGTCTGAGACTTTTTCAAAGTTTAGAATATGGAAGACTGAAGTGGAAAACCAAACTGGGAGAAAAATAATCAAATGCCTTAGAACAGATAATGCTACAAAATACAAGGATACTGAGTTTTTGAGGTTCTGCGAAGAACACGATATCAAGAGACATTTCACAGTGCAAAAGACACCTCAACAAATGGTGTGGCTGAGAGGTTAAATAGAACAATTGCTGAAAGAGCAAGGTGCATGAGATTAAATGCTGAGCTTCCTAAGTTCTTTTGGGCTGAGGTAGTAAATATGGCTTGTTATGTCATCAATAGATCACCTAGAATTGCACTTAGTGGAAAAGTCACAGAGGAAGTATGGACAAGGAGAAAGGTAGATTACTTTATGATGAGGACATTCAGATGTCCTACTTATGTTCATATATCCAGTGAAGAAAGGTTAAAGTTTGATCTGAAATCAAAAAATGCATTTTTCTCTAGAATGAGAAAGGGAAAAAGGGGTATATGGGATCTAGAGACTAAAAAGGTGGTAATTAGTAGAGATGTGGTGTTTGATGAAAGGTCAATGTTGAAGGCTTTCAGGGAAGAAGAAAATAAGGAATCTGAAAAGAATGGCAGCAAGAAATCAGTGGTATAGGTGCAGCTAGAAGAATCAAATATCCAGTCATAAGGGAATCTAGTTCCAATGACCAAGAACGTCAGATTACAGTTTCAAACAGGCCTAAATGCAAGACTAAGCTCTCGGTCAAATATGATTTGAAGATCTTGTCTCTTATGCTTTGGTTACTAGTAGTGGGGGTTCATTTTAAGAAGTTATTAGTAGTTTTCAAAAGAGTAGATAGATGGAGGCTATGGTGGAGGAAATAGAATTATTGCACAAGAACAAGATTTGGGAGTTGGTTGAACTTCCCAAAGGAAAGAAACCAAGAGGTTACAAGCGGGTGTTCTGAAAATGAAGAAGTAAGGTTCAAGGCTTGCTTGGTAGCAAAGGGATACCGTAGAAGAAAGGGATTGACTATGATGAAGTCTTTTCTCCAGTTGTCAAGCATACCTCTATTAGAGTAGTGTTAGCTTTGGTAACTCATATTGATCTAGAATTGGAGCAGTTGGATGTAAAGACAACTTTTCTTTATGGTGATTTGGAGGAACAAATTTACATAAAACAACCAGAAGGGCTCAAGCAACCCGAGGCAGAGCATTTTGTCTACAGATTGAATAAGTCACTTTATGGGTTAAACTAGGCTCCACAACAATGGTATAAAAGGTTTGACTCCTATATGATTTAGATTGGCTACATGCACTATGAGTATTATTGTTGAGTTTATGTTAAGGCTCTTGAATATGGTTCTTATATTTTTTTTGTTACTTTATGTGGATGATATGCTTATTGCTGCTAAAAGTATTTGTGAGGTTGGCAAGTTGAAATCCTTGTTACATAAGGAGTTTGATATAAAAGACTTGGGTGTTGCTAAAAAGATTCTTGGTATGGAGATTCGTAGGGATAGGGAGGCAGGCAAACTATAGGTGTCTCAAAAAAATTATGTCAAAAAGGTGCTAGAACAGTTTAATATGAAAAATTCTAAACCGGTAAATACATCATTGGCGAATCACTTCAGATTATCTTCTAACCAATGCCCAAAGTCAAAAGAAGAAATTGAAGACATGTTAAAGGTCCCATATGTTAGCGTAGTAGAATGTTTGATGTATGCAATGGTTTATACCAGGCCTGATTTGGCATATACAGTTAGCACAATCAACAAATATATGGCAAATCCAGGAAGAGAACATTGGAAGACAGTTAAATGGGTATTCAAATACTTGAGAAGTACAACTGACTATGGAATTATGTTTGCAAGACAACAGGGATGTGTTTCAGTTGTGGGTTTTGTAGATGCAGATTATGCAGGTGATTTGGATGACAGAAGATCTACTATAGGTTATGTTTACATGATGGGAAGTGGACCTATTTGTTGGAGATCCATGCTACAATCCCTATTAGCGCTATCTACTATAAAATCTAAGTACATGACAGTAGCTGAAGTTGCTAAAGAAGCATTGAGGTTAAAGGGGCTAGTCAAAGAGCTTGGTTTAGAGCAAGATAGAGTTCAATTGCATTGTGATAGTTAGAGTGCCATATATTTGACAAAGCATCACATCTGCCATGCCAGAACAAAACATATAGATGTGAAGTTTCATAGAATAAGAGAGCTTATTGCTACATGTGAAGTGATACTTGAGAAAATTCACATTTCAGAGAATGCAGTTGATATATTGACAAAGCCTATTCCTACAGCCAAGTTCAAGTATTGCTTGGACTTGATCAATGTTTCTATATGTTGAAAGAATAGATTCCTAACCTATTGATTCAAGGTGGAGGCACAAGAACTTGTTGACAATTTCTAATAACATTTCGCCAAGGTGGAGATTGTTAGTGATATGACTTATATTACTGTAATAAGTAAATTAGGTATATAGGTATTATGTGCGGAGTGTAACGAAATACATAATACCCATGCGGCTTAACTCTAGTTGTGTTGCTAGGGATGAATAATAGGCTGGGAGATGCGGGGGGCTTGCCTCCCGTGATACGATTAAAAATATATTAGAGAATTTCAATGTATCCGATTAGGGTTAGAATTTAACTGCGATGTAGTATAAATACGTTGTAATTCTAATTTTTAATTGGTGTAAAATATAACCGTACCCGTAGACGTAGGACACATTATCAAACCACACAAATTCTTTGTGTCAATTTTTCTCCTTCTCTCTAATTCTTGTTGCATAGAACATTAATTATACAACACCTCTAAAGTACGATTTTGAGCTGTGAAAATGAAAGATTATTTCAGGCGTGATGTTTAAATTCACAATCGCGAAACTTGGAAATAACGGAGAATCTCTCTACCCAAAAGGTATAATTAATGGATAAAGCAGTAAACATAATTGATTATTTTTTTCCAACAAAAAGAATATTTATTTACAATTATAACTTCCAAACATGCCAGAGTCTATTATAAAAAAATCAATCATATCACTAAAAAATCCAATTCATGAGAAAATTAACATAATACCAAATAGTTCTATTTTTTTTTTTTTTTTAAACCATAACATCTCTTATAAAAAAAACACTAGACACTTAGTTTATGAGGCAATACGATACCCTGTTATATGACATATCAGATCATTGTCAAGAGTTTAGTGAGGTTGCTCTATCTGTGGGGGTGGTTGTCCTCCGTTATACTTACTGGTTTCTCCCGGAGTAATCCTTAATTTCTTTTATATATATCCAATCTCTTCCTACATGCACCACAATTGTAACTGTAGATGGAACCTATCGCAATCTCCTTTTAGGCGAAATACAAGTTATATCCAAGCTAGCTGTACACCAACCATGTCATGGAGTTAAATCAGCTGCGTGGCTTGTCTTTTTCAATACTTTCTGAGTCAAATCAAATATGTCCCACCCCTTAAAAAATAAAAATGAATATATATATATATATATATATATATATATATGGTATCATGCACTAAACTAATCACATTTTGTCATCGGAATAAATTGCCAGACATTAAAAGATTAAAGAAGTTTTGTTTTTTTTGTCCAAAAGCAAATTGTTTTTTATATCCAATTAGCAAATTGTAATGTTTAATTTACTGTGGTAATCCATGACCCGCTGCATCCAAGAATTAAAAAAGCACCCAAATGCCATAAATAAACATTTTTTTCCTGGTTTTTTTCCTTGTGCTATGAAAGAGAAAGCAAAAGTGGATGGGCAAACGAACCCTTATTTCCAGGGCCATTGTAGCAGACATGAAAGGCACATCTAGTATATAAGGTGGGTGGGAAGTGTTTGGATTCTTCTTTGGAAGAAATCCCACACTATTAGCAGATGTGTTCAATGCTTTATTTAAGAGATATTTTCTCTGTTTTCATTCCCTACCAGACAATGGAGGTTCCTAGGAATGTGGGTATTTTGGTGATACATATAGATTATAGGGTTTGACAGTGTTGCTTGCTTTCCTACTTTTCTTGGAGGTTTTCTCTGTTTGTGATAGAAAATCTAGTGGTGAGAAATCCAGCAATATAAATATATTATAAAACAAAAGCATATATAATAGAAGATGTTACAATGACCAAAGTAATTCTAGACAGAGAGATAGATATAGAATCTGAGGTGAATATGACATGACGCATATGCCTTACAATGCTTTTACAGAGAGGAGATTAGGAGTTGCAGAAAAACAGGGCAGGAAGAGTTTTAAATAAGGAGCACTTTTAATGGTGAGATGAAGCCCCTCTCACTCAAAACTCAAAAGGGCAAGGACCTGCCGGAAGACGACCTTTTGCTATCATATGCACAACGCAGGACACAGCGCTCTGTGTCTGTGGTCGCTCTCAGCTGGGTTGCCATCCATACATCTACTTTTATCTGTTGACCCGTGTTTGGCTATTGCTGTAATCTATCTTAGATTTTGTGTTCCCACGTGAAAATGACCAACCAACCCCTGGCCTTCTTTCATTTGAATGCATTACCACCACTTTTACTATTTGTAGATGTACATCTCTTCTGCATTTTGGTACCCAAATAAGCATATATGAAATTGACTTCATATATATATATATACATACATTTATTAATCTAGAAAACTTGAATAATGAATCCCGCTAAATAAACCTGTCCAACTTTAGAATTTGTAAGAATTTTGACAAAGCAAAAGAAGGAGAAGGCACTTTCTCGTGAAATCATAATTAGGGGACCAAAGTATATATATTAGAAAATTAAAAAAAAAAAACTAAATTTCAACAAATTTTGAAGGGTTAACTTAGATTTTCTGATTTAGCCCAAATGTGAATAATGGTATGATTACGAAGTAGGGAATGTTAGAAATATATTACTTCCTATTAGGTGAGCATCTCTAAAGCTAAATATCATTTTATTGATGTTAAATCTATATTTTCACATTATTACAATACAAAAATGACAAATTTTGACAACTCTACTCTAATTTTAAAATATCATTTTTTAACACAATTATTATTTTTTTCGAAAAAATAGGATGGACCCCGCCTCCATTGGCATTTATTTAAAACAATAACATGGACTTTATCTCTGTTTGATATATGCTAGTGTATTTCATGATATGATATAAATTGACACTAGCTACTCTTCATGTCAAATATGACATTGTTATTTTTTAACAAGCCAAATAACACCCTATTAGAGCTATAATTTTTTTTATCAATGCCAAATTTTAGAATTGACTCATCAAATGACACATGCATTAGAGTTGCTCCTGGTTGACAACATCAAAGATACATGGAGTCAACATAAGATTTAGTAACACTCAAATCAAAGAATTTTCTGTAATATGTATAAATTCATATGACAATATAAGTCTTATGGTGTTCTAGTTTAATATTTGTCTGCTCACCTATGTTCATAATGCTTAGTAAGAGTCTTTACTCTTAATGGTTGAGATACATTGCCTACTACTTATAATGTTTACCCAGAATGCAAGTACCTATGAATGAACATTTACACTAACTATTAGTATTGAGGCTCTAAATCTGTAACATATATTTGAAATTTTGAAGACAAGTTTGATCTTTGGTGGTGGGGTACATATGAGTGGCTGACCTCGAAAGTTCAATGTTCAAGGGTTGTTTAGAGAAAACATTGGAAGATTAAGATCTCTATTGAGTTGGAGGCATTTGGTTTTTCTTGTTCATTCAAGTTCCTTTGTTCACAAGAAAGATGAAATCAAGAAAAAGAAAAGTGTGCCCATGTTCTACTCATCACATTCATTCTTCCAAGTTCCATCTATTAAATCCATTAAGTTGAGCCTGATTAGTTATGAGATTGTTGGTTCTGCCTAACGACATATTTTAGCAGAAATTATTTTTGGTTCCGGACTAATGGTCGCAGGTCAATGAGAATATAACATATACAAAGAGTGGTAGTGTATAAAAAATTATTCATTGATTTCAGTACATTGCTCTTAGACCAATGAACATTAACTACATTAGCTGAATATGTGGGCCACTTGCTGTGGTTGATGCTTATTGGTTCGGGTGCAATGCAGCTGGGACCAATGAATAATAGCTCGGTGGGATAGTATATTTCCATACATATGTGTCGTGTTCATGAGCTTGAAATTATTGGTCCGGACTAATAAATACTTTCTCGGCATTTTAGGTGTCTGGTTTGGCCAAGTCATGGACTCTCTGGTGGTGTCCCAGTGCAGGAGGGCATAATGGACCTGTCATGGGTAAAGACATTTGAACCAACCACATTACTTATAAAAGGTCATTGACAAGGTCCTATTTAAAGCACAAAGAAGAGAAGAGGGGTACCACCAACCCTTCCCCATCTGCTTCCCACCAAAAGGAATGTGAAAATGAAAGACAAGCACAATGTGCTGAGGCAGCAAATAAGACTCCTTCTGTTAGGCCATGCACTATTTTTAGTTGTAAAATATAATTGGCCTCTAGTGGGTTGAGTGGATTTACTCATCATTACTTCAATCAAAAGGGGGTCTCTTCCTCTACATTCTCTCCATCCATAGTACATCACTTTACCTCCCATAATTCCTTTCTCTTTTTCAAACCAAATCATTCCCACTGGAAAATCTGTCTCCATGAACTTTGTCATGCAAAATTTGCATGCAACAGTACCCATTGAGGTTTATCAAGTGCCAATACATATTTGAAGTTCTCTACCATAAAGGAGACACACACATCTAAATTTTTTGGCAGTGGCCTGCTCAAAGTTCCCTGTTTGAGTCTAGCACAAAGTGATTGAGAGAGAAAAACGTTTATGTAGTGGGGACATAATGTTTATGAGAAACGTTAGGATGAATTCTTACTAAGCAGGTAAAAAATCATCTCAAGAATGCATTAAAGTTGTCTCAATTTGAATCGTGGAAAGAAGTAGGGAAAGGAAAGGAAGGAAAATGCTCAAAATGTTAATACTGTGGTAGAGATGAAGAATTTTTCTTTCCCTTTTCCCTACTGCTTTTGATCCGGGGGAGCTGTTGGAAAGCTTTTATGAGTATCAAAATCAATATTTCTAGCTTCCAAGCAACTTGAACAAATTTGAATCTAGACTAAGGGACAGAATTGAAGAAAGAAATCAAAGTTATTGGCAAATTCAAATTTTTTTATTGTTATTGTTATTATTCAACCGTTTGAAATGAATAACATTTGCTAGGACACAGAACTAATTTGACTATGGATTTGTGAATGGTTGGCCCCAGCCACCAAAACAGTGCTAGATGTTTTACTTCAAGATTGGATCCTAAAAGATAAAAGATCCGTATGTCCAAACTTAGTTTGGTAATGTGTTATTTGAGTTCACATCTGCTTTCATTACGTAAATAATCACAGAAAGCCTGTTTCTAAAGGGCCCTTCACACATCAAATCATTCCCAGAGCATTTCCAGTTTAAGGGAGGCTGTGACCTTACTGTGGGCTCTACCTTACATGTCGAATTTCTCCCTCCACCGGACTGTCTGCAATACCTTCTACAGCTTGGCCTGCAGTAGTACCTTGACCAATTCCTAAAGCAAGCCCTACTGCCAATATAGTAGCAATAACGGAAGCGGCAGAAATCGGTGGATTCATGATATGCTCCTCACACCAAAAAAAAAGAAAAGAAAAAGAAATGGTTAATCATACAATCAGCCAATGAGTTATGACTTAATTAGTCCATTCCTAACTAGTCGAAATAACTTCCCGAGTCTATCTGAGATCTTATTTGTAACACTTAATTCAATAAAACATTATCTCAACTCATAATATTATTAAGTGTGCTCTTGAAAATAAATCTTACATGTAAGTGAAATATCATTTCTTGGTATTCATCGTAGTGACCCATCTCTTACTTTTTGGCTTAAAGAAAGAATTAACAACATTTCATGTGTAGATAAACAAAAGTTTAAACAAAATTAAAGAATTGAGTTTGATCTTAATGAATTAGGTGAGAAATGCTACTAATAAATTTGATCCAGCAATAGGGCAGTCTTATAAGTTTTACTTGAACGGTCCAATACTTGTGATTTGTATGAGCTTCCTTTCTTAATTTAATTTGCCAAAGAATATCTTCAAAAGGACAAAGGCATGCCAGTGAAATATTGTCTTGGCAACACTTGCCATGGCATTATCTTAGATGAACTGTCTTCCAGGAACTCTAAAACGGTGTCGCCTGGCCTTGTCCATACTACACAGACTTTCCATCGGTAGCCAGCCAGCCAGGGATGGTAGATACCTATTCATGAGTTGCAAAACACTTGGTAGGGTCCAGTACAGATGGCTATGTACTGCCTGTGAAGAGACTAGATGTGCAGTTTGTCTTCTGCCCTGTGAAATCTATCTACCCATCTAGCCATTTAAGCTCCTTCACTCTAGCCCTGCCTCATCCTGATAAACACTGATAAAAGTAAATAGACTTAATTCATGCGTATTATATCAATATCATATAAATAGAGCCACCCTTCCCCTTCAACATCTGCTAACCCACCATTAGTCCTCCAACTCAGAGAGAGAGAGAGAGAGGATTCTGTTTGGTATTTTAGGAACAGGATTTTTGTTGGGTAGTCAATTTCAGAAAGTGAGTTTTCTATGTCTTGCTTCTGTTTTTAGTTCCTTTTGATATTTTTGTTGCATCTGTGTTTTTAATTAAGCCAGAGGTCTAAAGGAATATAGTATAAACGTACGTATATGTGTTACTGTGTATGTATATTATATGTTTAAAGGGGGAAAAGGAAAAGAAAGAAAGAGAAGGCAGGGAGGAGCGGAGGAAAAGCAAAAGAAGAGGTCTTTCTCAAACACAGATCCCAATGGAATGCAGGAAGGATGCTTAGCATGGCTTCCTGAAACTCATTCTTTTTGTTTAGTTTAAAGGGACTTGCTTTGTTCTCTTTGGAAATCTTTTCAGAGAGAAAGAGACATAGTTTCAGCCATTCACTGAGCTTGGTCTTTATTTAGATGGATGGTTGGATTTTCTTTAATGAGTTCTGCAACTAAAAAACAAAAGATCCAGTTTCAAAATGGAGGGAATTGAAGCAAAGAGATTTTGTGATATGATTAGATTATTTGTTCCCAATGATTGAGTTGCCTTGCACCAAGAGAAACTTACCCCTGAATCTCTTGTAAGTGGGAAAGGAGTTTCATTGAGAGAAAATGAAGTCCATAGGTAATGATAATAACAACAATAGTAACAACTGGTTGGGTTTCTCTCTTTCTCCTCACATGAACAACATGGAGGTTCCTTCGGATCCTCATCAAGCTCATCCTCCCTCTGATGCGCCTGTTTCTAGTGCAGTCCCAACAAGCTTTTTTCACTCCCCATCTCAGTTCAACTATTCTGGCATTTATTATGGTGTTGAAGGTGAAAATGGTGGCTTTTACTCCCCCTTGACTGTGATGCCACTCAAGTCTGATGGGTCACTCTGCATAATGGAAGCTCTCAGCAGGTCACAAGCACAAGGTTAGCTTTTAACTTAGCAGTTAGCTCTCTATTATTGCTTTTCTTTTGGGTGTTTTGTGCTTTATTATACTTGCTTGCTTAAACTAATAGAACTCTTCTGGCTTTGACTTTTCCTGTGTAGGGATGGTAACAACTTCAACTCCAAAACTGGAGGACTTCTTTGGTGGTGCAACAATGGGGACCCATCACTATAATAGCGGTGACAGAGAAGCTATGGCTCTCAGCTTGGACAGCATGCACTACCACCAAAACCAAAACCATGAGACCAACAGTCAACATCACCTAAACAATCTTCAACACAACTCTAGGCAGCAACAACAGAGGATTCAAGTCCAACAATACTCGGATTACCCTGCATTTAGAGGCCCTGAGGTGTACCAAGCAACACTAGAGAGGGGGACAAAGGAAGCCCAGCTTGGAGGTTGCAATCTCCAGCTCCCAACAATGGCAGATGATGAAATCACTGGCATGAAGAACTGGGTGTCAAGGAACTACCCATCTGGTCATGCATTGGAGCAAAAGATGATTTGCTGTATAGGGGACAATGGGACAGAATCTGGGACTATTAGTGCAATGGGGTATGGGGATTTACAGTCCCTGAGCTTGTCTATGAGTCCTGGTTCCCAATCAAGCTGTGTTACTGGTTCACAGCAAATCTCACCTACTGTTACTGAATGTGTGGCCATGGAAACAAGGAAAAGAGGGTCTGAAAAGGTGGATCAGAAGCAAATTGTTCATAGGAAGTCCATAGATACATTTGGGCAGAGAACCTCACAGTACAGAGGTGTCACAAGGTTGGTGCTTTATCTAGTTCTTTAATCCCTTTTTTTTATGTTCTTTTTGTTTGATCTATAATGTTTGTTTTACAAGGGCTGCCTGTTTATTTAAAATCTTACCTTTCTTTGTACAATATTCATTTTGTTCATGTGCTGCTCTTTTGTCTGTCCTGCTTCCTGATTTTGTTGTGCTACTCGTGCATTTCATTTCTATTTACTACTATTGACAAACTCTGTTTCCATTGTTTGCTTGAAAAATATTTTGATTTGTGGTTACATGTCTATCAGGCATAGATGGACAGGAAGATATGAAGCCCATCTATGGGACAACAGTTGCAGGAAAGAAGGCCAAAGCAGGAAAGGAAGGCAAGGTTGGTATTGAAAAGCAAAATCCATCTCCAATAGTCCTTGCACCTACAAATTTTGGTCACTTTTTGTTCTTTGACATCACTAATACTTCATGTTGCATATTTTTTCACGCTCTTGCTTTGGGGTTGCTGTTCCAACAAAAACTATGATTTTTCAGTTTATCTGGGTAAGCCTCTTTTTCGAATTTTTTTGTTCTTTTGTTTTGGTTTTTAGCAATGATTAAGAAAAGATTGTATTCTGTTATTTGTTTTCATGAAGTTATTTATAAATGCTGATGTTGATATTCAGGGGGCTATGATATGGAAGAAAAAGCTGCAAGAGCTTACGATTTAGCGGCGCTCAAGTATTGGGGACCTTCCACCCATATCAATTTCCCAGTAATGATCTGATTTTCACAGCATCTATTAATCTATCAGTTCTGTAAACTGATATGCAACTGATAATATTGCAGTTGGAAAATTACCAACAAGAACTTGAAGAAATGAAGAACATGACCAGACAGGAATATGTTGCTCACTTAAGAAGGTAAATTTTACCTCTGTTTTTTCTCATGGTACTTGCATTTTCATGTTTTCTGATTGCATTTCATCTATAATGTTCAATTTTATAGGAAAAGCAGTGGCTTCTCAAGGGGAGCTTCAATGTATAGAGGAGTAACAAGGTCTTAAATGTTCTGATTATTCATGAATTACATTTTGTATTTAATTACTTTCTAGGTAAGAAAGTTATCCCCTGAAATCTTTCTGTTTTTATCTTTAGCAGACATCATCAACATGGACGATGGCAAGCTCGGATTGGCCGAGTTGCAGGAAACAAGGACCTCTATCTCGGGACATTTAGTGAGTTCTTCCAATCATGAATTTTTTGAGCAAAATATTTTATGAGTTTATAGATTATTGTGTGTAAACAGCCTCTCCGCGGTTAGTCTATGTACATCTAACCCTCCTTAGATCCCGCAATGACAAGAGTCTTGGGTTTGCCCTTTGGCCAATAGATTATTGTGTGTGTATTCTTATGTCATCTTCTCTAGTCAAATTTCTAACCAAGACATTTATGGGTATGCTTTGATTTTTAGAAAGATAGCTCTTTAAGGCACAATCAGGTCTTTGAAATCTGTCTTTTTTAAAAGCCACTAGTGATGGGAAGGCTGATCATAAACCACTTTGAGATTGTGCAATGCAGGCTGTCAGCAAGACTAAGCTTTTATAGATAAGGCTGTTCTTTAGGGACTTTTGATTTTATTGCCTAATCTGATGCTTATTTTTGGGTATTTATGTCTTGTTATTATGTACATGAATTACTCTTGAAGTTCTTTCTGGTTTACAATAAACTAATTTATGATATAAAACTCATTTCAAGCTCTCATTGGACTGAATTCAGGCACTCAAGAGGAAGCTGCTGAGGCCTATGACATTGCAGCAATAAAGTTTCGCGGCGCAAATGCTGTAACCAACTTTGACATATCAAGGTACGACGTGGAGCGAATCATGGCAAGCAGTACCCTTCTTGCCGGTGAACTGGCAAGGCGAAACAATGGGATCATAGAGTCCAGCAATGAGGTCTCTAATCACAACCCTTCCACTCATAACAATAATGGGGAGGCTAATATCTCATCAGAGAACAATGGCAGTGAATCAGAATGGAAAATGGCACTCTATCAGTCCTCTCAACCAGATCAGAAATCAGGCCCATCTTTCTCGGTGGCTGCACATGATTTGATTGGGATCAATACAATGAGCTCAGGTGATCAGCAAGCAGTAGATGAGTCAGCCAAGATGGAAACTCACTTGTCCAATGCTTCTTCCCTTGTAACCAGCTTGAGCAGCTCAAGAGAAGGCAGCCCTGATAGGAACAACAGCTTGCCACTGCTTTTTGCGACACCCCCATCGGCGTCCAAGTTTTTCACCAGCTCGACAAATGCAATGAATTCTTGGATCTCATCAGCCCAGCTGAGGCCTCCAATGGCCATGCCTCATGTGCCAGTTTTTGCTGCATGGACAGATACATCCTAATTATATGTTCTTAGTAAGCTGTTAAGGTCAAGAGAGACTAATTGGTTTCATTATGTGGGTGTTTTTTCTGAATTAGTGGCTGAAAAAGGGTTTAATGGAGGTGCAGGTGGGACATGTTTAACTGTTTGTCAACGAGGCCTTCAAAATTTTCAAACAAAATCCTTTAAGCCCATGTCATGAAGATCTTGAAAGAATTGGAGGGAAAGCTTTAAAGGGTATGATGATTGAAGTTCTATGAAATGATTCTTGACCGTATGAGATGACCCAAACCATAATTAGATTGTGCCTTTTTGGTCCTATGAAGTACACACTACCAGCTCAGAGTTTTACAATATTGCAAAACTGGACCTTTGCTTTGAGCATTGATAACAGTTTCTAATGATCTGTCGACCATGTAGTTCTCTATCTGCAACTCATCATTATATATCTTTCTTGGGCTAATTATATTTCAGTCATTTTTTTTTATCAATATTTATGAAATGGTTAATACCCTTTGAAAAAATAAAATAAAGTATATGCTACAAAATTATTCCATTTATTTTTTTTTACAAAGAGAACTTCACGTGCCAAATATTATTCTTATTTTGTTGATGAATAAATTTTTCGATCCTTACAAACTTTTCAAAATAAGATTTACGTCTTGTGTGATGAGTGGTTTTAATAAAATTTACATTTAGTGAGAGCCAAATTAATGACTTATGATTGTAAAACATTTACCGCTATCATTTCTACCACTGAGCTCACCCTTGGAGTTGTTTATTTTTAATTTACCAGAAAAAAAATAAAACTTCAATATCGTCACTGTACCTCTCTTTCAATTTTTTCCACAATAAACCCTAATTTGTCACTTTCCTTCCCGTCTCATTGATCACCACCACCCATTGCACACACTGAGGTCAACTCCGTCTCAAATTGGTGACAACGACTATTTCTTTCTCGTCACTCCATCACTAGAAAGTGATCACCATTGTCTCCAAAGACTCTGAAGACACGGCTGGGGGTGATGGCACAGAAGGGGAGACATGATGTTTGATGATAATTGATTCCTTGCCAAGCCACTTCAAGAATGTTTGTAGAGAAATTATTTTATGTGTCTATCATATGATGTGATAACTTTTATAATTTCAGTATTTGATGAGATTTATTTGAGACCTATTGTATTTTTAAAATTATAGATGTCATTATACGCATGTAATGAATTTATGAAATAACTTCTCATATTTGGGAGGAGTTCAGCCCCCTTAGAATGACGTTTTGTGCATAAGCTGCTAAAACTTAGTTTTGTGGGTGCAATTATCAAAACGTGATTTTGTAAGTGAAACTCATTAGGTCTTGGTTGTAAAGTTGGACTTTGCAAAAGTTGTGAAAACTCGCTTCTCTAAATAGGTTTTGCAAAACGGATTTCACAAAGCTTGTCGTTGGGCCCTCCACTTGCACATGTGTTGGCTAATATATACAATATAAATGTTAAAAGCAAAAATTCACAGTACAGAATCACTTTTACACAATTTTTACTATACACTTGAATAAGAAATTGATAAAGAACTATTAAAAGTTGGCCTCTTTTTAGTTTTGTTATCTTAAAATTACATTTTTTGAGTTCTTAAGAAGTTGTCCACCACAACATAATTTCATTACAAAAAGAAAATTTAAACATAATTAACCCTTCTTTCTTATATGAGCTTTCTCACATGCAATAGACATTCCTTCAAATTATTTAAAAAAAGGGTGAAAATGGATTCTCAAATGGGCAGTTTTGGTGGTTTCATTATGATTACTGGCCCATAAGTAGTTGGAATTTGTTTGCTATGTTTTGGAAAGCTTTTCCTTGTTTATTACCTTTTGTATCTTTCCTTTTAGCACCCACTTACTATAGACCAAATGATGCTAAGCATGAAAGCAATCCCATGTCCTAATGTGTGTTCACACGTGCAGGCTCATGCACTTGTGGACTTCATATCATTTAACCAATATGCCAAAGCCCCAGCATGAATGAAGAAAACACTGAAGAGTTTTGGTAGAAGTTGAACTAGCTCTTCATCAATTATATATAACCATTAAAGGTTGAAATATTTGATTGTAGGGTTAACAAGTTCTCACTTAGCTAGTAAAGCTGTAATGCAAATTATAGGAATTGATGTTCTCTCACCCCTTGTCTAGCCCATTTCCCTTGTCTGGCATCTAAGTTGAACCAGAACTCTAAATTGCAGTTTACATTAATGCTTAACAGCAGAGCTTCATTATTTAATCAAAGGCTCGTGACTTAAAACAGTGTAGCACTTACTATGCAGCACTGCCACTTTAGGGCATGCAACCACTTGAAAAAAATTGGGTAGTCCGCAGATGTAACTACTGATCTTATCGTTAAAGTACGATAATTCATGATGGAGTATCCAAAATTTACCTTGAGAGTACTTCTTCAAAAACATTATTCACTTGGCCATCCCAGGAGTGGCGTTCAGCCTGAGTTTTCCGATAGATGAGCACTTTGGATTTGATTCCCTTGATTAAGTGATAAAACCTCACGTTTCTTTGTTTGTTTGGTTTTAATTTAATAATCAAAAGTCGGCACCTAAATTAATCAGTGGCCACACTCAACAAAACAAGCACGCAAGGAAAGAATTTTAAAAAAAGCTAAACTGTAACTGGGAAAAGAATAATAAAGAGGAAAGTGGGCGGTTTAATGGGGTCAAAAAGAAGCACTACTTGTGGAAAAAAATTGCAAAAAATCAAGAGATGGTTGTGAATTATTACAGAAAGTTTAAAGAGCTTTGAATACATGCAATGCAACTAATTAAGTTCTTCAAAATTTTCGAGTGTCTTGTCAAAAATATTCGCAATCATTATGTCCCACTATCCTACAATATTGATTCGTCACCAATAGTTTGGATCACCGAATGTCAAATTCCTTAAACACTACCTCATCCTCCTAAAACATGGATTTTTGTTCATTGTAGTTGTGCTCGAGCTGTAAAAATTAACAAGATTACAAGAACGTAGCTTGTCTTCCTTTGAAAAGAAAAACCAGTAATCATGATGATGTCGGAAGAACTTTTTCTTGGCCGATTGGCATTTTCAAAGAGATAACTTGCAATGGCCAACAGAGAGTTTGGTGTAAATTTGCTGACATTACATTTCTGAAATAGTGGGAGAGCATCAGTATTAGGACTAATGGCCATTATTTGCAAAAGAAGATTTTGTTTTCTATGGATCATTTTCAAAAGTGGTGTGCCACAAAGTCACAAACATTATCCTTGGCTTTATTCATTTGACATTGCTGCCTTAGCCACTTCCATTGTGAACATCACACTCTGATGTAACAACGAGGAGATGGCAATATTAATTATAGGGAGGTGAGAAGAGGAGACAGGAGAAGATCATGTAATCTCTCATTCATTCTTTCTTAGATAATTAACGAAGGAAAAGAAAATAAAAAATAGTGTAATTTTTTGATCTTATCCCGAAAAAGATAGACGAGAAAAAGGAAATGAGAGTTTTTATTATGTGAGTAAAAAAATTAAAATAAGAATTCACTTATATTTGAAAATAAGGATAAAATAGATACTCACTAACTTTTAATTATTTCATTCTATCTCTTCTCACTTTTGGAAAGACAGAAAAATAAAAGTGAAATCCATCTTCCTCTCTCTCTTTTTCTTTCTTTTCTTGTTTTTAAACCAACCATAAAACAGGTTCTTCTTCTTTCTTATTTCTCTTTGTTTTTCTTTCAACAACCTCAATCTAAGCAGGATGTTAACTAAAAAATGCACCGACAATATATAAAGTTGCAACTAATTGTGCCCTTCATCACAACGGTTATTATCATTAAAGAGGACACTGGCAAGGCAAAACAGGGTAGTGCAAACCAGCAACAAAAAGGCCTAATCCATGGCTCTTGCAGAAGCCCATTTGTGAGAGTACCCAAGTGATCATGAATCCTAACTACAATACCATAAACCATTATTATGTCGTAGTAAAACACCATCTGTATCAATAATATTGTTTAGGAATATGAATCAACAGTCTTTGAGTTTTGATGATTGAAACAAGTTCCTGCCTTAAGCTTATCGTAGTCTCTTCATGACAGCATATGAACAACTGGGAGTGCATTTGTTTCTTTCTGAACCTAATAATGATGTTAGCATGGACATGACTTGTTTTCACCTCCTAGTCAATTTGATAGCCTTTATTTATTTATTTTGTGATCTTCTCAGCAACTTTTTTCCATACGACTTCTATGATTCTTGATCTCTTTTCTATTTTTTTGGCAGGAAATAATTTCTAGTGATGTCAAAACAACCAGGATCAGAATGCTCAGACCCTATTCTACTCAAAATCTTTATGCTTAACCATGATATGAATGTAAATATATTATTTGAGGAAGTAATACTATCTACACTTACGATTGATTAATTTCGGTCATTAGTATATTTCACACTATTAAGAGATTGTACAATCACATCTGTTAAAACTACAATTATGCATAGCACTGTTAGCGAAATGAATAAAATACTATTGTTGGGAAAGTAATGAAAAACATATAATAAATCGTCCTCAAATAAGAAAATAAACATAAAAACATAAAGAATGCATAAAATATACATGATGTAACAAGATGCTTACATATACAGAAAACTATAATCCATTTATTATGTATAAAAAATATTACAATGACATAACATTCACAAACTTAAATTTTTCTTCTCATCCAATAATGATTCAAACAAAATCAATACTCTTCTCAAAAGAAGGAATCTTAGAAAACAATATTCTTATATATGTAGGTTACAAAAAAGAGGTGAATTGAATCATAAATATCCAAACAAAACGGGTGATTTTTTTCTTCTAAAAAAAAATTCATCAAGAATTCAAATAAATTCGTGACAACTACGTACCAAATAATATATTTTTAGATAAATTATACTTGACATTTCTTAAAATTTCTGAAATTACACTGATTTCTCATATTTTACTTGACAATATATAGATACCTCCCTTTAATTAATTTTTTCTTTCAAAATAACAAAACTACTACTTTCTTTTTTTTTTTTAATCTTTTTATATTTGTCCAAATCTTTTTATTTTCGTTTTATTTTCCAAATATATATTGATTAAAACCTTAATTTTATTTTTATATAAAACTAAAAATAAGTTATTTACTTTTAATTTATTTTTATATAAAATAATTTTTTTAAAAAAAAAATAGAAAAAAATTGATCAAAATTGAAAAAATATAAATAAAATAAAATAAGAATGATAATTTTGTCATTTTAATTAACAAATTTGATCGAAGAAGATATTTGTATATTGTCAAATAAAAAAAATTAACATAATTTTAAAAACGTCAAAATATCAATATAATTATAAAAATTTATAAAAAATAAAAATAATTTATCTTATATTTTAAAGTCCTAAAAATTAATTTTAATCGGAAATGACCACATGATCATTTCGTATCAACCATCAAATCTTAAAGATTCTGTACTTTCCAGCGATATCACAACCAGACTAAAGGATTTTTCTGCAAGAGAAAGTTTGACGACAGTTGGGTTGGGCCCTAAGGGCAATGCAACAACCGCAGCTGGAAACTGTACCAAACTAATAATGACATAAAATACCTGATTAGATTCCCTCTGTAATTGGTGCCAAACAAGCCCTAACTAAAACAAAGGCAAAAGTGTGAGCTACCAATGGATCAAATCATGATTCAACTCCAGTCTGTTTTTAATTACATTCAACAACAAACTTTCCACATCCAATCAATTCAAAATTGAAGAACACATTGGACTTGATCAATTTACTAGATATCCTTATATTGTTTTACATAATTTATGTCCTCTTAAATTAGAATATACCAGAAAATGGTCTCACTAGCAATTTTGATATGCATGTCAATTGCATCTGACCCAACTTCTTCTTTAACTTCACTCTTGCCATATGCCCTCCCAACTCCATCTTCACCCACGTTTCTATCTTCAATTCTAGCATTACTCTTCCCAAGTTGCAAGAGATATGATACAATTTATCGTGCATATACACTTTCTAGTATCAAGTTATCAAGATAATGCTTTATAAACTGCAACAAGTACATTAACAATTTTTTTTTATAAGCAGAGGGAAAAGAAAAAAAAGAAAAACATTAGTAATAAGGGAGAAGAGAGAAGAAGAAAGAAAAATATTTATTACAAGGAAGGAGAGATGAGAGGAGAGAAGATAGTGAAATTCTTCTTTCATGTTTTGAATTTGATAACTAACAATGGCCGAGGAAAAAAGAGGGTACAAAGTAAAATCATTTAATCTTACTTGAGAAAAATAGATGAGAGAAAATGAAGAATATTTTATAATGTGAGAAAAAAATAAAATAGGAATTTGCTTGTTTTCAAAAATGAGGGTGAAATCAATAATGAGGTGTTCAGATTATAATTAATTAATTAAAATTAATTTAATCAATTAACTACGTTACAAAGTAACACAACTCCAAATCATTTCTCTAATTAATTAGACAAAAATTGTGACCTAAAGTAAACTAGCCAAGTGTTCAAGATAGTTATTTAAATATCATATTCATATCGTTTTATGACTAAGTGCTAAATATAATCACAATAATAATAAACACAAAATATAAAGAGTACATCCACAAGTAAGAGACACCAATCTTAAGTGAAAAACTTTCTTGGAGAATACAACTCACAACACTATAAGAGAATTGTCATTATGAAATCAATCAGCACAATGAACACCATACCACTGATTACTAGGCTACTATGATTCGTTGTAAACTTACACTGTTAGTCAATTCTATACATAATCTTTTATGTATTGTTCTTTATATACTATGCCACGACCCTGGAACCCACCATATGCGGATTAGGGGTCGGTGACCGACACTGTCACTTATACATGCTATACAAAATCAAATGAATTACACGAGATAGTAAAAATTTCTTTTATTTTATCAAAGCGCGGAAGCTACACACATGCAACTCATTTGATAACAAATCAACTTTAACAATCATCAATAAGATTATCTCCTTAAGTGTATTTTGTTCCATCACCATGAATCACCATTCATACCTAATGGTATCTTCCAGTATCACTAAGTCACAATGTCTATATTAGTATCATCCTTACATGATCAATTCAAATTAAGTCTTTGAGCCGTACATTATCAACGTTGCTCACAACACATCACTAGCTCTATTAGTCACTATCACTGCCTTCTTTCCATATTGTGTTACCTGAAATATGTTTGAATAAATCCATATGAGCTTCACTAAGCTCGTGAGTAATTCCTACATCTTGTCACAGGTTTTACAAAGACAGGGTTTTGCATAAAATACCATAGGCACCAAGTTTCTTCAAACAAATAACATATACACAAGAATATCTTAAAACACATTTTCAAAACGGATCATGTATAAAACATACTGAAGGTTCAAACAGATATAATACATGCATTTCTAAAACATGTCATTTTCGATAACACAATTCAAATATCAAAACACAAAGCAAATGATGAAGAGTTGTTCACAAAATGTATAATAGCACATGCATTTCTTAAAACATGGTTTAGATAATTAATGTGGAACAGGATAAGCATAATATCGAATAACGATGCACATGAGAGGGTACTCTTGAAATCTGATTACGAATAATGGATACAAGAGACGAATGAAAGACGCATATTATACACATTGAAGAATTACATATTGAGTCAGAGTACTACATGGGTAAGTCTCATCAAGAGTCAGAGCGCCACGTAGATAAGTCTCAATCATTAATTCCATAATGAGTCAAAGCGCCGTGTGGGTAAGTCTCATTAAGAGTCGGAGCACCACATGTGTAAACCTCGTCTAGACACAAGAATCGAGTCAAAGCGCTATGTGAGTAAGTCTCGTCACTAGACTCGAAACACTATATGAAGCCTCCGACAGACACAAGAATCGAATTACATATTGAGTCAGAGCACCATGTGGGTAGGTCTCATTACAAGAGTCAGAGCGCCATATGGGTATGTCTCACACAGACGTATGATTGGATCAAAACAAGTATGATTCAAGTTGCATAGTCAAAATTGGTTCACATAAATCATTTTTCTCATTGAAATGGGTGTTATGGTTTACAGACATTTTTACTAAAGAATTTAGTCAAGATTCAAAGCACACAACATCTTTCAAATCATTACATAAGAATATTATTTCAAGATATAGTCATGAAGATTATAGTTCTCGGATATTTCATAAAGTGTAGAATAAACATTTTGAGCACATATAGAAATTCACTAATTTAGAGTACAAGATTACTCATAAAAATAATTTAAAGCATTTTTCAAACAGGCGATAAATTATTTAAGCATTTTTCAAATAGGAGATAAAACAACACTGATCTAGGGTACAAGATTACTTACCTCAAGTCCTCGGCCTATTTCCTCAATCTCTTTTCCCTTGTCCTTAGTACTTAGACTCTTGAGTCAACATGCACATAACTTCGTATTAGAACATAACTGAAACATTACTATTGACCACTTATTATTTTTTATAACTAAATTTTTCTTAACGAATTCTATTCAGTTGGTCTAATAGCCTTAAAACTTTAAGTTAGGATCCCACCCCCTTTTTTTTTGAATTCATTTTATAGTTAATTATTGCCCCGGGACATAATGGGCATTACCTCATTTGTTGTTCCATATTTTTCAGAATTTATTTGGGTGAAACTGACTTCACCATCAAGTCTGAAATATTGAATATAATTAATTTAGGCTTTTTCGGATCTTAATTAGCTTATTTGTAGCTTACAATAAACCTAGGGGCATTTTTATAATTTTATATTTTCGCGTGTCACATCTTTCGGTACTTTGTTTGCTAAAATGGACTTTACCGTTGAGTTCGGAATGTAAAAAAAAGTCAAAATATGTTATCTCTGACATTTAACTAGCTTTTAGACTACTAAGGGTAAAATGATAATTGTGACATTTCACTTGTTTATAACTTCGTTTGTCACAACCGAGATCCACCCTATGCAGATCTCGTGTCGCGAACCCGACCCAACGCTGCTGTCGAATCGGATCTCAACTTGCTACAAAATCAGTGCTACTAACATGCAACAACTATCAACGTATAAATAGTGGAATACTTAAAGAGATAAATAAAAGCTGCATGTGATATATATAAGGTTCTCAAAATACAGACTATAAAATTTTTTAACAAGTTTTCATCCCCAAGACATGGAATGACATAGGAGCTACAAGACTGTACTATGTATTACACTACAACTTCAAAAGAAACGTCCACCTTTAGCTATCAGGCTCTACTGGTCTGTTCTAGATATCTGTGCCTGAAAGTGAATGTAGTATCTGTATGAGCTATGAAAACTCAGTAAGTATTCCTTTGCTCTGCTATGTGTACAGGTGTATATAAAAGTGTTAGCCAGTCAATGAATATAGAACTCAATATCAGATAATAAAAGCTCAAATGATAAGGAAACGAATATACTTTACTAAACAATGTCATACTGCTACAGTCATGAGCTATCTCAAGTATGAATTGTAAGCACTCAAATAAAAGCTGTAAAGTCTCATGATCATTCATAATAAAATAATATGATCAAACTATGATAATAAATAAATGACAATGATATCAACAAAAAGAGATACACTCAGTGGGGCCCGAAAACTCCCCTAAGCTCGTATTCAGTTCCACGCGGGCTTTCTGAATAATACCGCTCTGTATACAATGTGACTCTTACGTCCCATGCCAATATAGCAAATGTTTCACTCGGAACCTTGACCCGAGGGTCATAAATAGCATCAGATGGAGTTGTGACTAAGCACAAATTCGGCACTACAAATATATCGGGATCATGCTATCTTCCACGAAGAATATAGTGGAATTATAACTGATTCTAGGCAATCTGACGTAAAGATAGTTTTCAAGGCTATGGTTATTAGACTACTTCGAATATTACTGTCTGGCACTCACGGTCCTAGGTATAAGTGTACAAAAAGAACTCTATGCACAAGTGTACAATCATGATCGAGATATATATAGAAATCAATAAATGCTTCCCTACATAATAGGGCAATATCAATGTGGCTCAATAAATACTGGTATCACTACAAAAAAAGACACTATTAACGACGCGTAAAGGCGTCGCTAATAGTAGTAATATGCGTCACTAATTATCTTTGGCGACGCACATTTGGGCGTCGCTCCATGCGTCGCAAATAGTCGTGTCACAAATACTATTAGCGACGCTCATATGTTTGTGTGTCACTAAAGGTAACTATTAGCAACGTGTAACTGGTGTCGCTAATAATCAGGTATGGGCATCGCTCAAAAGACCCTTTAGCGACGCTTATTGTGCGTCACTAATGGTTACTATTAGCGATGCACACGACGCGTCGCAAATAGTGTATTGTTCCAACCTTTAGCGACGCTCGATATGCGTCAGCTAATGGCATTCTTTTGTAACGAATATGAAGCGTCGCTAAAAATTAATTCCTCTGCTATTAGCGACGCCTCTTTGTGTGTCGCTAAAAGTTTTTTTTTTTCCCTGTACCTAATTTTGACCTGTATTATTGTTTTTATTTTTGTTTTATTCCTGTTCAAAACCTGTATCAAACATCCTAATATACAATAAAATCCAAATATTCTGAAATGAATACATTAAAAGAAAAATACATATATATATATATATATATATGTTATACTAATTACTTACAATTGTAAAAGTAAAATTTTTTAATAAATACCAAAATAAAAAATAGTATCAGAAAATGTAACTACAACTATTCATTAAAAGAAAAAAAAATAAATGAAAATAGTAAGTCCCAATGCAAAACAGAAAGATAGCGGCGCAATAATCCTGATCAATCTGAAATAAAGATCAAATGATATATATTAAAACCCTTATTAAATATATATATATATATATATATATATATATATATATATGAAAATAGAATGTGAATATATATTTTTTTTACATGCATAAATAGTAAGAATGGCATAAAGTAGCATAAGTTTCAAAACGGTGATTCGAATCGACTGTCGTAAGTTCGTGCACGTCTATTTTATCATTTGTGAAGTGTGTGATGGAGTTTTGGTGTAGTTAAGCCGATATCTAGCATTTTGGTCTGTCAAAACTCCAAATTAGGCATTTTAATTAGGAGCGGAAAGTTGCATAAGTTCGAAATGGGTGATCCGAATGGAGTATCATAAGTTCGTGCAAGTCTATTGTATAATTTCTGAGGTGTGTGATGGGGTTTTGGGGTAGTTAGGCTGATAGCCGGTGTTTTGGTCCTTCAAAACCCCTAAAATGGGCCTTTTTGGAGTAGAAACTTACAAAAGTTTCAAACCGGGCATCCGAACTGAGTGACATAAGTTCATATCAGTATATTTTATTATTTTTGAGATGTGTGATGGGGTGTTCGGGATCGGTAGGCCAATATCCGGCATTTTGGTCCATCAAAACCCCAAAAAGAGGCATTTTAAAGCGAAAAGTTACACAAGTTTGAAACTACACAAGTTTGAAACTGGTGATCCGAACCTGAGTGCCGTAAGTTTGCTCCAGTCTATTTTATCATTTGTAAGGTGTGTGATGGGGTTTCGAGATTGGTAGGCCGATATCCACCATTTTGGTTCGTCAAAACCCCAAAAATGGGCCTTTTTGGAGCTGAAACTCGCAAAAGTTTCAAATCGGGCATCCGAACCGAGTGCCGTAAGTTCGTGCAAGTCTATTTTATCATTTTTAAGGTGTGATAGGGTGTCGGGGTCGATAGGCCGATATCCACCATTTTGGTCCTTCAAAATCCCAAAAGGAGGCATTTTAAAGCGAAAAGTTACACAAGTTTAAAACTGGTGATCCAAATCGAGTGCCGTAGGTTTGTGCTAGTCTATTTTATCATTTTTGAGGTGAGTGATGGGGTGTCAAGGTCTCTAGTCCGATATCCAGCATTTTGGTCCGTCAAAACTCTAAAATGGGCCTTTTTGGAGTTGAAACTCGCAAAAGTTTCAAATTGGGCATTCGAACCGAATGTCGTAAGTTCGTGCAAGTTTATTTTATCATTTGTGAGGTGTGTGATGGGGTTTTGGGATCGGTAGGCCTGATATCCACCATTTTGATTTGTCAAAACCCCCAAATCAACCTTTTTGGAGCTGAAACTCGCTAAAAGTTTCAAATCGGGCATCCGAATCGAGTGCCGTATGTTCGTGCAAGTTTATTTTATCATTTGTGAGGTGTGTGATGGGGTTTCAGGGTCGGTAGGCCGATATCCAGCATTTTGGTCTGTCAAAACCCTAAACCGAGCATTACAACTGATGAAATTAAGTCTGTACAAGTCTATTTTCATATGTGAAGTGTGTCATTTGGTTTCTAGGCCGTTAGGCTGAAATCTTTTTTTTTTTTTACGTAATATTTTCTATATATAATAAATACACCAAAGTAATTAATTTTAAAAACTTACTAAGGTTGAACAGAGCTTCTCTACTAGCTGAGGACCGACTGTATAAGAGCCTCTAGCTGGGTCTGGTGAGCCTGGAGCTCTGTTATCCTCTGCTCCAGCTTTGCATTCCGTCTCTCAGCTGCCTTAGCTCTTTGGGTGGCCTCGTGAAACCTGGCATCGCTCTCAATGGTAGAAGACGATGCCGTCGGTGCCATCCCACTCCCTAAGCCATGCATATAGCCGCGCCTCTTGCCCAGAATAGTCTCCCGTATCTGGTCATCGGTCGGACGGATCGTGACCCTCAGTTTTCGGCTGAGCACGCAACTGGACCATCTACTCCTATAAAAACATAAATATATGTTACTACTTTTATAACTTTAGATTAATATTAAATTAGTAATATTGTGGCAAGTTACATAAAAAACTTACATAAAGCCGCTGTGCTTTAGGCCCAGTCCAACCCTTCTCGGGGTTGTAGTGCGTTCTGTGCCATAAATCAATGGGGCTGGGTGGTGCACCGGTCTCTTGGTCTCGTTGGAACAAATAAATAGTAGCTTGTGAAGATTGATTTCATGAATAAATTATACAATAAGAACTTGATACATTTATTAACTTACCATATCATGCCTATACCTAACAAAAGAACGTGATCCACCACAATGGGTCACCTTTGGCTTAGCTTTTGCTCTCGCTATTTTTCCTGCTAAGTTTCTACACTTGGCCAAAACAAAGAAGGTTAGTATAAATGATAATGATTTATCAGACAACAAAAGTAATTTTGATAATTTTTACCTGGAATGCATCATTAGCGAACCGGTCGCACAATAACATCCAATCCTCCACCATGACCCCCCTGTAGGGTCTATCAAGGAGCTCTCTACTAGCAGCCACCTCCGCCTCGTAGTGCATATGGAGCCAGTGTCCGATAGTCCTTGAAATGGACTCCTAGGTAACGGTCCATCACCTTCACGACGTGAGGCAGGTGGAGATCGATGTCAAACTTCTCTTGTAAAACATGTCATTGTCAAAACATTATGACATTAGATATGTTAAAATTTAGTTCAACATAATAATATAAGACATACCAGGATATGTGCATGAATATCCCGTCGCTTCTCCTCAGTGACGAGACTCTAGTCACTAATATGGAGTGGGGCGCGTAGTCGGCAAATGATGCCGACCTCTGTGGTGAACTGTTGTGCCCACCCACCAACGGGCTTCAGCAAGCCCTCAGGTAGCTCAATCCGAAGTCGCGAGCCCCCTGTTGCCTCCATCTGAGCCTGCAAACTCCGTTTCTTCGACCTACCGCGCCCTCAGTCTAGAGGTGGTAGCCGAAGCTTTAGTAAAAATAAAATAGAAACAATTAGTACCATATTTATATAATCATTAATACAAAGTGGAACTATGCATACCATCAATGGCAGGATTGGTCGACCCTGCAAAGGAAAGGGAAGGGGTCGATGGGTCCGCTGGGGCTATACGTCTAAGTGAGCCTGGTCCAACCATATTTAAAAAGAAAGTTTAAAAGTAAATTCCATTACATCATAAAAATTAAAATCCATTACATCATAAAATTAAAATCCATTACATCATAAAATTGAATATCCATTACATCATAAAATTGACAATCCATTACATCATAAAATTGAAAATCTATTACACTTGATCCTAACATATATAACACCTATTACAATTATTCATCTGAGTTTGTATCATCATTTGTTCTTAAAATTTCTTCATTCTCAATACAATACTCTAACAATGTATCATCATCAAAGTCACTTTTCTCGTCATCATCATCATTAATGAAAGTTTCCTCATGAGGATCTAACTGTGTGGTATTGGTGAGGTCGGAAGTTACGACATGATCTAGTTCTACATCAGTTCTATTCAACCGATACGAAGTAACATCTTCTTGATCATGGCCGACAACACCATCGTGGGCAGATTGAGACTCTTCTTGTAGTGCCTCCTCAATCCTCTCCAAATCTTCATCTCCTTTGCCAACTTCTAGTACATCATAAACATTTCTAGATTTAATTTTTTGGACAACATGCCAATCACCTCTGATTTTGGTGTCCTTCAAATAGAAAACTTATTTTGCTTGAGATGCCAAAACATACGGATCATCTTTAAATGCCGTACGTGACGTATTAACACTTATAAAGTGCTTATCGATCTGCATTCCGGTCTTCTTATTACTTACATCCCACCTATCACATTTAAACATATGCACAGAATGATCGTAGCAATAATATAGATGTATGATTTCTTGTAAAACACCATAGTACTCTACTAGTTTATCCCTCGTCACCATCTCTCTGAACAAGGACCGTCGCTATTCTGTGTTCGCCAACTTACCTCACGTTCCCTCGTGTGAAATCGAACACCATCAACAATTAAACCGGTGTAGCGAGATATCTTTTAATCAGGACCACATGCCAAGGAATATAATTGATCGTACGCCTTAGGAGATTGTTGGTGGCGTAATAGCTTCATCTATTAATTCAATACAAGTACAAAATTAATTGAATACAAATGCATTAACTAATACAATTACAATTAATTGAAACCTATTCTTACATGTTCTCCTGAACTACTTTGGAAACAAATTTTGTTGTCTTTGCTCTAGATCAGAACTTGATACATGTTCTCTTTGAAGCTCGATCATATGCTCACTGCATAAGATGAGATATGTATATATAACTTACATTTGTGTACTAACGTAGAATTGCAATGATTTTGATAAACTTACTTAAAATATGGCAATGTCTCATCGCAGTTGTTAAGCACGATATAGTGGGCTTTTTCCAAGTCAAGAGGATGACACCATTCATATATACGGGCACCTATTGGCCGCACATTCTGATTAAACACTGCAACGGCTAGTTCGTTGCTGCCCTGGACATTTATCAGAATTTTGATCTTGATGATTAAACCTTGTCTCAATATCTTCAAGATGCATAGAGCAGAAGGTGAGACATTCAGCATCAACGTAAGCCTTAGCAATTGACCCTTCCGGTCGTGCTTTGTTACACATATATTACTTCAATGTGTACAAATATCTGTTTTAATAATTAATCAGTTATACATTAAAATAGTTAGGATTGATAGATAAAACTATTCATAAAATTAAATGTACCTTTCTATTGGATACATCCAACGGTATTGGACAGGTCCGCCAATTTTGCCTCATGAGGCAAATGCACAGCTAAGTGGACCATTACAACAAAGAAAGTTGGAGGGAAAATCTTTTCCAACTTGCAGAGGATCATGACAACATCCCTTTCGAGCTTTTCAAGTACTTCCAAATTCAACGTCTTCGCACGTAATTCTCTAAAAAGCAGCACAACTCAGTCAATGTAGTTGATATGTCATCGGTGAGATATCCACGTAGTGCAACCTGAAGAAGTCATTGTAAGAGGACATGGCAGTCATGGCTCTTCAATCCGAATATTTTTCCATCTATAACATTTACACACCGAGATATATTCGATGCGTATCTATCTGGGAACTTCACCGATTTAAATCATTTACAAATCCTCATTCGCTCTACGGATGATAACGTATATTGTGTAGGAGGCACGATATATTTATCACCGCTACGTATTAGGTGCAGCTCTTTTAGTATTCTCAGCTCCTAGAAGTCCACTGGTCTTTAACAGTATCCTTCGTCCTCCCTTCAATGTTCATTAAAGTTCCTACCGCATTATTACAGATGTTCTTCTCGATGTGCATAACATACAAATTGTGCTTCAAACTGAAGGGTCTCCCAGTACGGCAAATAAAAAAATATGCTCTTCTTCGTCCAATTTAACTCCACATTAGTACGCTTCCTCTTCTTAGTACCCGGTATCTTCCCAAACCTCACTAGTTGGATGAATGCCAATTGCGCTAACACGTCTTTGCCAGACAACAATGGAGGCTGACAATCTGTGCTTAATTTTTCCATCAAATAGATGCTTCTGCCAATTTCGCCAGCCATGTGACGGTGGTAGAAAACGATGATGACACATGTAGCATATCTTCTTTCCATTGGACAAATGTAGGGAACATGCATCCTTATTGCAAACCGGACATGCCAGATACCCCTTAGTGCTCCACCTAGACAAGTTCCCGTATGCTAGAAAGTCATTTATGGTCCACAGTAATGCTGCATGCAATTGAAATGTCTCATTCTTAGAGACGTCGTATGCTTCTACTCCCACCTCCCACAATTCCTTTAACTCATCTACTAAAGGACGCAAATACACATCAATTTCATTACCAGGAGACTTCGGCCCTAGAATAAACACTGACATGAAGATAAATGGTTCTTTCATACATTTTCACGGTGGAAAGTTATACGACACAAGCAACACCGGCCACATGCTGTAGGCATTACTTATGTCACCGAACGAATTTTACTATTGACATGGCTTGGAAAGTAACACATGCAGAGATCGGACTTTACTTATCTTTTACTGTCTCTAACTAGAAGGTCTAGACTGCCTTCTTTTTGCCTTTCGATGTTCTTAAGATTCACAAAATACGTCTCAGTCTATAATTACATGAACTATGTTATTCATCAAATTTTATGTCTCTATGCTATAAGTTTCTCTTTTACTAAAATAAACTCTACTATTGAATCTGGAATGTCGAAGAAAGTCAGTTTAGGCTTTCGCGGAACTTAATTCGAACATCGGTACTAAAAATGAAAAAATGATCATTTTACACTTTTACGTGTCTTTATTTTTTGGAACCCTGTCTCGTAAAATGGACCCCTCCATTAGCTTTAGAATGCCTGACACATAAAAAAAATACTATACGTTTACTAATTTTGGACTACGTCCTAATTTCTTTTAATTTCCTTAATTAAGTTAATTTATTTAACAATTTAAATAAATTAAATAATTATATAATATATATATATATATATATATATATATATAATCGGTAGTATATGGCCACATAGGCCTCAGTGGCTCAGTGGCCCATGTTCCCTTGGTTAGGTTCCTTCGCTTTGGTTGGTTCAATGTTCAACTCGTGGGAGGCAAAACCCCTGTGTATTTTTTATTATTTCTTTAAAACCAAACAGTGACTAATCCCTAAACTGGACTAGGATATCCCCCATCCCCAATTTAATTTCAAATCTCAATTTCCTAAGCTTATAACCAAACATTGTTAATTCAGTTTTAATTTAAAACAGCCATCCTCTAAACGATGTAGCATCGAGGCAATATGCCCCAACATGGCGCCATTTCACATGATTACTATTCATCATCACCCTCGAAATTTAGGCGAAGGCCCGGTAGGGTTCCGTCGCCTTCTCCGGCGATGATGACTATTTTTCGACCAATTTTCACTCCTTTTTAAATGTGATCCTCTTCCATTTTTCATGAGGAATTCATTTCTAGGTTTACTTTTTAATTTGGTTCACTAGATCTTCACAAAATAGAGAAAAACAGTGGCTCCAACCAACTGATTTTTCTCAATTTCGTGCTCATTTCTTGATTGTTTTCATTAATTATTTTTCTTAATCTTTTTCTGCACCTTGTAGGATCAATTCTAAATAATTAGACAAATTTTCATGCACAAAATATTAAGGACCTGAATTATTCTAACAACCTGTAACTAGCTATATCTTACTTGTTTCTGAGCCGTTTTACTTGATTCAAGTTGCAGTAAACTCTATTTTCCATGCTCTTTAAGTTCTTAAATCTAAAACAAGTTTTCATGCTCTTAATCTTAAAACATAATATAACTCACTTACCTTTTTCTGATTTTCAAACTTGCAGTATTTCTTCTCCTTCACTCCTTCCTTTTTGGCTTTACTTCTGAATCTCCCAACGCTCACAGTTTCTCCTTCTTTTTCTATATTCTCTCAAACCCCTCTTGGTTTTTATAGAAGATTTTCCCCCACCAGGTGATAACTGGTTAAAAAGTGCATATTTATTTTGTTAACTTTAGATATTCTTTCACTTTTATTATTTTAATTTCTCCAATCTATATACATTTGCTAGTTAATTCTTGTTTTATCTTTTTGTAGAGAAAGCTTGACAAAGTTGATGATTTGGTGGTGGATTTGGAGTAAAAGGAAAATATTGGGCTTTGAAGTGCTAAAAGAAGTGGAAAACAAGTGGTTATGGGTTAGAAGAGAGGCTTGATCCATATGTTGGTGGACCAAGGCCCATTTTAGCATTACAAACTCTATTTTGGAGCACTTTAGCCTACCTTTTTGGGCCCCTCATGTTTAATTACAGGATTATTATTTTATTTTGAATTAATTCTTATTTTTAGGGTTTGCTGGGAAGAAGAGGGGAAATCAGGGTTTTGGGAAGAGAGGAGGCCATTTTTGGGTATCTTGACTAGGAGAAGAATAAGACGACTCTAAAGAAGAAGATGAAGAACTCCATTGCTATGGTGTTCTCCTCTTCCACCATCATGGGCTAAGCTTCTCTCATTCCTAAGGGTTTAGATGAAACCCTAGTCCAGTAATCGTGCTTCTTTGTATTTTATTTTTGGGTTAATTAGTTTTGGATGTTGATTGTATAACTTTAAAATTTTATTAAGCCAATGATTGAGTTATTCGGTTTCACATAATCAATTTCTGTGATTTTGTTTATGTGGTTATACAATAGTAATATTTGTACATACATCAAAACCGTAGGACGAGTCATAACTCAGGGAAAACAAATTGTGACTATGACCTTAGAATTAGCGTAGACAATTTGTGTTGACCAAAGATGATTCGTACTTAGGGTTTTGGTGCGTGGTTTTCTTGATGATTGTATTGAGGCTTGTAGCCAAAATACATCTTTTACATCCAAATTTAATCGCCCAAGAATTTATACAATTGAAGCTAGTTACAAGATTAGTGGTAGGACTCAACACCCTAGGAATCCTCTTTTAATTTGATTCATTGTTAATTCAGTTGAATATTTGCTTTAATTATAGTTCTCATTTAATTTTAGAAAAAAATCAACAAACAATCACTCTTTGTGAATTTGAATTAAAATTAATCTTAACTTTAGTTTTTAAACAATTAACAATCTCTGTGGGTTCGACCCTTATTTCTCTACTATACTAGTAGTTTAGTTTGGTAATTTGATTAATTTCCATGAAAGATCAATTTTTGGCGCCGTTGCTGGGGGACTGTTGAATTGTTAAAAAATTTAGTAGTTGATTTTTATTTTAATTCATTATTTTCTGCTATTATTATTTTTCTTTTTCTTTAGTGTGCAGCAATTATAAAAAGCTAAAGAGAAGCAGAGTCGATTGGAGTAAACGCGGGTTGGTAAAAGAAATAATAAAAGAAGAAAATTTCTACCTTCTTTGCAACCGATCACAGGTGAAATCTTTCCTTTCTCTTTGCATTTTATTTTTGCTACAGTTGGTATACTTGATTGGGTAGGTTTATTTGTTTTATGTTTGGTCGCCATTCGTGCAACCCAGACTTAGAAAAATTAGACCTTGAGCTAGAAAGAACCTTGAGAGTTTTTCATGATTTGTCCATTAAGTCTGGAGTTTTAGGAAATTTTATTTCTATAGAGATGGCTAATAATGGTGGACAACTACAACCACAGCCTCTTAAGGCTCATTTTGTTCCTACAACATATACTAACCCTTCATGTATTCAAATGTCTACTGTAACTGGGCATTATGAAATTAGACCCCAAACCATTTAGATGTTACCATCTTTTTATGAGAAATCAAATGAGGACCCATATCAACATCTGAATGAATTTTTGGAGCTTTGCACCACTGTCAATGTGCAAAATTTGAGTGAGAATGCTCTTAAGTTAAGGTTGTTTCCTTTTTCATTGAAGGATAGAGCCAAACAATGGCTCGGTTCTTTGCCTACAAATTCCATAACCACTTGGACTCAACTCCAACAAGAGTTTTTAAAAAAATACTTTCCTATAGGCAAAACCAATGATATAAGAAGAACCATCACAAATTTTACTCAACTCGATGGCAAGTCTTTTCATAAAGCTTGGGAGAGATTTTTGGACCTTCATAGGAAGTGTCCCCATCATGATATCATGCGTTGGCAGTTGGTACAAAGTTTTTATGACGGTATCACAGAACAAAACCGTCAAATGATTGACGCTACTTGTGGAGGGACTTTCCTCAACAAGAATCAGGATGAGGCATTGGATCTTTTTGAAACCCTTAGTGAGAATTCGCAGCACCATGCCTCAGCAAGTCAGAGAGCTCCACCCACCTCCTCTAGTGGCATTTATGAAGTTGGACAACCTGTGGATGTCTAAGAGCAGGTTGCGACGTTGTCTAGGAAACTAGACCAAGTTTTGGCTAGGGGACAAGTTTTTACTTCTGCTCTTGCCACTCAAGAGGTGTGTGCTTTATGTTCATGCCCAACTCATTATGTGTCAGACTGTCCCTTAGCCCCGCAATATTCAGAGTTTGTGCGAGAGCAAGTTAATGCTCTTCAAGGTTTTTTCAAACCGGGTAATGATCTATATTCTAGCCATTACAACCCGGGATGGAGAAACCATCCAAATTTTTCTTGGAGGCCTCTAGCCTCAAATCCTCCATTCTCACAAAATTCAAGGCCAAATGTGCCTAATTCTTTTCCATCATCGTCCTACCGTCCTCCTCCTTAGCAATATCAACAACCACCCTCCTCCTCCTAGAAATCTAGCTTTTGAGGACAAGGTGTTGAGTGTTTTGCAAGCTTTCGAGTCAAATCATCAGTCCAACACTCAATTGCTCCATTCACACACTCAGTCCATCTCGAAGCTAGAATCCCAAATGGGACAACTAGCACAAGCTGTAGGTAGAAGAGATGAGGGACGTTTACCAAATCAACCGGTGAACAACCTTAAAGGCCAATATGGGGTAGAGTTTTCCAACCCCAATGATCAATTTCATGAGCAAGTTAAGGCCATAACTACTCTTAGGAGTGGGAGAGTGGTAGATAACAAAGTTGAGTATAAGGCTGAGGGTGAATTGACAAGTTCTTCTAAAAAGGATGAAGCTGGGAATGAAAATTTGCAAAAAGGGGATTCTTCATCCCCAAGTGATCCTTTGAGTGCTCCTGTGGCATCCTATGTGCCCAAGGCCCCATAGCCTTCCTACTTGGCCGACCCTTCTGCTTTTGGGAAAAAAAGGGTGCAAATATAGAGGAGATGCTTGAGATTTTTAAGCAAGTTAAGATTAACTTGCCACTTTTTGATGCAGTCAAGAAAATTCCTTCCTATGCCAAATTCTTGAAAGACCTTTGCACTTAAAAGCGAAAAGTTAAAACTCATGTGTCAAAGAAGGTTTTTTTGACAGAGCAAGTGAGCTCAAGTTTTCCAACACCAAACTGCACCTAAGTTCAAAAATCCTGGAGCCCCCTACAATTTCTTAGTGTCATAGGTAATCACATTATTGAGAGGGCGCTCCTTGAATTGGGGGCAAGTGTCAATTTATTACCATACTCTGTCTATAAGTAATTTAGGTTAGGTGAGTTGAAGCCTACGACGGTGTCTTTGCAGTTAGCTGACAGATCCGTCAAGATACCTCGTGGGATCATTGAGGATGTTTTGGTGAAAGCTAAAAATATTCTACTTTCTAGTTGATTTCTTAGTTTTATACATGGAGCCCGTTCATGACCCTAAGTGTCAGATTCCCGTAATCTTAGGTTGACCCTTCTTAGCTACTGCTCATGCATGTATTAATTGTCGAACTAGAGTGATGGATATTTCTTTTGGGAATATGACTGTGAGGCTCAATGTCTTCAATGCTTCACAACAACCTCCACATGAGGAAGATTATTTTTCAGTGGATGTGGTTGATGGGATAGTTGAGGAATCTCTCCCTCAAATCTTGATTGAGGATCCTTTGGAGAGATGTTTGACTTACTTTGATAGTGATGCTTTCGATATTGATGGTTCTATTGAAGAAGTTAATTCATTGCTTGACTGTTCTCCTTCTATAGACTATCCTCCTTGGAAGTCTAGACCGGAACCCCTACTTAATCTTGCAAGCAATCCTGCTCCTCCATATTTAGAGGTTCCTCCAAAGCTTGAGTTGAAGCCACTCCCGGCTACTCTTAAGTATTCATTCTTGGGACCTGATGACACTCTCCCTATTATTCATTGCTTCTAATCTTCCAAGTGAGCAAGAGTGCCAGTCTTCTTGAGGTTCTTAGAGAGCACAAGGGTGCTATAGGTTGGTCCGTAAGCTGATTTGAAAAGGATTGATCCCTCTATTTGTATGCATCGCATTCATTTAGAGGATGATGCAAAGCTATCTCGAGAAATGCAGAGAAGGCTTAATCCCAACATGAAGGAGGTTGTTATGAAGGAGGTTGTCAAATTGCTAGATGCGAGTATTATTTACCCAATTTCTGATAGTAAGTGGGTGAGTCCAACCCAAGTGGTACCAAAGAAGTATGGTATCACTGTTGTTGAGAGTGATAAGGGTGAGCTTGTCCCTATGCGCACCACCACAGGGTGGAGAGTTTGTATTGATTATCGCAAGCTCAAATCTATGACCCGGAAAGGACCACTTTCCTTCTCCCATTCATTGATCAAATGTTGAAGAGGTTAGCGGGTCAAAGCTATTATTGTTTTCTTGATGGTTATTTTGGATATAACCAAATTGCGGTCTTTCCGAAGGATTAGGAGAAGACCACTTTCACTTGTCCATTTGGCACATATGCATATCGCCGTAAGGCCTTTTGGATTATGTAATGCACCGGCGACCTTTCAGAGGTGCATGATGTCTATCTTCTCCGACATGGTGGAGAAATTTTTAGAAGTCTTCATGGATGACTTCTCTGTTTTTGGCCCCTCGTTTGATGATTGTCTTCAAAACTTGACCAAAAGTTTTGAAGTGTTGCAAGGAGGACAAATCTTGTGCTTAGTTGGGAAAAAATCCATTTTATGGTTCAAGAGGGGATTGTGTTGGGACACATTGTGTCCAAGAGAGGGATTGAGGTCGACAAGGCCAAAGTCCATCTCATTGCTAAGCTTCCGCATCCTACCACGGTCAAGCAAGTTCGATCATTTTTAGGACATGCGGGTTTCTATCTTCGGTTTATCAAGGACTTTAGTAAGATCTCTAGGCCCTTGTGCAATCTTCTTGCCAAGGATACTCCATTTGTCTTTGATAGTGCGTGTGTGGTGGCTTTTGAAAAGCTTCGTGATTCTCTTTCCTCCCCCCCGATCATGCAACCACCCAATTGGTCCATTCCTTTTGAAATTATGTGTGATGCCTCCGACTATGCAGTTGGAGCTGTTTTGGGACAAAGGGTAGAAAAAGTTCCATATGCCATTTACTATGCGAGTAAGACTCTTCATGATGCTCAGTTGAATTACACCACCACAGAGAAAGAGTTGCTTATTGTAGTCTTTGCTTTGGATAAGTTCCGTTCCTACCTTTTTGGCTCTAAGGTAGTTGTCTATACCGACTATGTTGCTTTGTGACATTTACTTTCCAAGAAAGAGACCAAATCGAGATTGATTAAGTGGATTTTGTTGCTTCAAGAGATTCATTTGGAAATTCGGGACAGGAAAGGTTCCGAATATGTTGTAGCCGATCACTTGTCCCACATTTTTGTTGAGCACACGAGTGACACTCAACCTTTGCATGACTCATTTCTTGACGAGCAACTCTTTTGTGTGTCATTAGTGAAACCTCCTTGGTTTGCTCATATTGTGAACTATCTTGCAATCGGTCAAATTCCTTCCCAATGGTCCAAACAGGATAAAGACCGATTTTTCTCGCAAGTTAAGTTTTTCTATTGGGAGGATCCTGTGCTCTTTAAGTATTGCTCTGACCAAGTTATCCGTCATTGTGTTCCAGAGAATGAGTTTCATAACATTCCTACTTTTTGTCATTCTTCAGCTTGTGGTGGCCATTTTAGTGGTCGCAAGACGGTGGTGAAAGTCTTGCAGAGTGGGTTCTATTGGCCCTCTCTATTCAAGGATGCACATAATTTTTGCAAGACTTGCATTCGGTGTCAGAAAATGGGGATGATGTCTCGCAAAGATATGATGCCTCTTACCCCAATCTTAGTTGTTGAGATATTTGATGTATGGGGTATTGATTTCATGGGACCGTTTCCTACCGTCATTCGGCTTTGAGTATATTTTGGTAGCGGTGGATTACGTGTCCAAGTGGATTGAGGCTGTGGCAACTAGAACCAATGATCACAAAGTGGTGGTCAAATTCATTCAAGAGAATATATTTTCTCAGTTTGGTATGCCACGGGCGATTATTAGTGATGGAGGGTCTCATTTTTGTAATAGACCTTTTGCAATCTTGCTTCAAAAATATTCCATCACTCATAAAGTCGCCACTCCTTACCATTCCCAGACTAGTGGGCAAGTTGAAGTGTCGAATAGGGAGGTCAAGTCAATTCTAGAGAAAACGGTACGGCCCGATCGAAAAGATTGGTCTTTGTGTTTAAATGATGCTTTGTGGGCATATCGTACCACTTATAAGACCTCTATTAGCATGTCTCCTTACCGATTGGTTTTCGGTAGAGCTTGCCATCTTCCAGTGGAGCTAGAGCATAAGGTCATGTGGGCCATTAAGAAGTTTAACTTTGATATGCTTGTTGCCAGCTCTAACCGAAAGCTCCAACTCAAAGAGTTAGAGGAGCTTAGGAATGATGCGTATGAGAGTTCCTGCATTTATAAGGCTCGGACTAAGGCGTTCCATGATTCTCACATTAATCGTAAGTCCTTTGAGCCCCGATCAAAAGGTATGGTTGTTTAACTCTAAGTTACGATTGTTTCCTTGGGAAGTTACGGTCTAGATGGGATGATCCGTATGTGGTTGTTCAATCTTGGTCTCATGGTGCAGTAGAAATTCATAACCCTCGGAGTGGCCAAACTTTCAAAGTTAATGGCCAAAGGTTGAAGTTGTTTATTGAGGGTGTGGAGGAATGGAATTTGATTGAGGAGATTGATCTTGAAGACCCAGTTTATGTTGATTGATTTTTCTCCTCTTGCTGTGTCTGGCTGAAGACATTAAACTTAGCACTTTTTTTGGGAGGAAACCCAAATAATTTTTGTTGTTTTGAATTGATTTTTTTTTTTTATTGTTTTGTAAGTGTTTAGTATTTATTTTATTCCTATTTATTTAAAAAGAAAAAAAAAGGGTCTTTCTTTAGTCATTTTTGTTTTCTGGACTAAAAAGCTCGAGCAATTTTCAGAAAGCTCGAGCATTTTCTCATGCTCTTTCTCCAAACTGTTTTAGGTCCAGAAAGCTCGAGCACTTTTCAAGAAAGCTCGAGCTTCGCGTCGCTGAAGCTCGAGCACTCCAAAAAAGCTCGCACACTTTTTCGTCAAAAATTGTTTAAACAATCTGCCCCGAAAAGCTCGAGCTTTTTCAAGCAAGCTCGAGCTCTTTTTCTTCCCTCAAAGCTCTTAAGTTTCTGTCCCAAAAAGCTCGAGCTTTTCTCAAAAGCTCGAGCACTTTTAATTTAAAAAAAAAAAACAAAAAAAAACATCCAAAATCCAAAATTCACAAACCTGAACAAAAACCTTAACCTCTCTTGTCCCTTAACCTTTCCTTGCGCCGCACCACCATCACTCACAGCCCCGGAGATGCACATTCCAACACAACCAGAACCCCATCTTTGCTCTCTCTCATTTTTTCGCCGTCACCACCCACCTTTCTTTCTCTTTCCTCTTCTCTCTCTCACTGCCAATACCTCCAGCTGAACCCTTAACCCACTGCAACCAACTTCGGTGTTGTTACCACAACGTCGGCGATCCTAGCTCCATCAACCCACATCTCCGGCGCCGTCTCAAACCAGGCCCACCGTACTCACCGGCGACCTCACCCCTCTCCGGTCTTCTTCCCCGGTCCACTACAGGTACAGTTTTTTTTTTCTCTTCCCAGTTGCAGGTCGCAACCAGGCCACGGCTTCATGTGAATCCATTGAGATTTCCTATGTTATAATACCGTAACATTCACCAAGATAATTTAGTTTAGTATTGTAAATGTTTTGAGAGTAAAAATAAGTCTGAAAAAGTGAAGGAAATCAAGACTGAAATCTAGAGGTCAGTCAGTTCGGGGGTGTTGTCATGAAGAAGACGACACTGTAGCAGTCTAAGTTGAATCAAATTTCTGGTCTGGTTGGGTCAGGTCGACCCAGGTGCAGTAAGTGGACTGAAGCTGCACCGATATCCCTTGGTTCATTTTGAGATTTGAATTGAAATCAGATTCAAGAAAAAGGAAGGGGAAACTGAAGAGGCAGTGAAGTAGCTGAGTTTTGTTCTTGATTTTGGGCCAAACTGGGTTAGGGTTCGACCCAACCCACCCATTCAGATGGCTGCCCAACATTGTTACTTTATGGGTAAAATTTTAAATTTGAATTTGGGGGGTGATTGGTTGGAAAGGAGAAGCTATCCAATGGTTGGCTTAAACATGTACAGGAATGAAAAACGTTTGGTATGGGTAGTGAATTGAAGTATATATTCATAGCTTTGCACATATATGTGGCATTTATGTTTTACTGTTTTTTATATTGTGCACATCGGAATGGCTTACGAGGATTGCAAAAATTTGCATAGAAAGTTGTTCCAAATTCACTTCATTCCACTACGAATTTGGTTTAGTTGTTTCTCAGCTGCATTGGCACTTATTGGCATATTGATTCTCTTTTTCAAATTTGTTTTGTTATGCCAATATTTAGATTCTATGACCCTAATGATTTTTATTGTTTAGTTTGTTATTGTAGGGCTCCATGGGTCGCCCAAAAGCTTCAAAAAGTCGTGCAATTGAAGTTGAATCCACTTCACGCAAACGGCCCATTCAAACCTGTCAAAGTCACTGCATTGAGCAACCAAATGAGAAATGGGCCACAAAATCAATTGCCATACAGACTACATTTGATGTGGCTCCAGTTCTTTTAGGACAATCTTACAACCGAATAGGGCGATCCAAGAGTTCTCCAACCGCTACTTACAAGCTTTGCTAGCCTCGTTCGATGTTGCATACCCTCGGTTGGTTCGCTTGTTCTATCAGAATATGTATCTTCAACCGACAACCAACCCGGGGGTATTGTTTACTAAAATTGATGATGAGGAAATCTTTGTGACCAAAGAGTCTATTGCCACTGCATTGGGTTCTCCTCTTCAGTCTCACCTTGCTCACTTGCCTCAGTTACCAGTTTCACAAAAAGTCACTGCTTTGAGCACTGTTCCATTGGGTCACTCTACACCAAATCACATTATACGTTCTCAACTTTTATGGCGCCTTTGGTTTGTAGATTCAGTGCTCAAGAAGAATGTGTGTCCCAATTGTCATGATCAACAACGGCGAGGGAATTTCCTTGATGCCCAATAGGCTGTGGAGAATGGCTTTTCTTGTGACGTTGCTAACATGATTTGGAACCAAATGTATGCTTGTTATAAACAGTTTATCAAGACACCCACACAGCGTGCTCAAGCATGGCCTCTGCCCTTTTCCAATTTGATCACTGTATTGGTTTGAGCCGATGGATATGACATTCCTCCGAGTGAGTCGTCTAATACTACTTGTGTTTATTATGGTCAGCATCTCTAGGCTGTTAGTTGGCGCAGATTGGTTCGAGAAAGTGGGCAGCATCCTAGGTTATCCCGGGCAACCTGTGTGGCTTAGTAACCCTTGTTGAGATTCCTCCATCCACATCCACTGGACCTTCATCTCCTCCCATTTCATCTCCACTTTTGCATCCTACCACCTCGGAGGATAGATCGCATTCGGATTATAGTTGTCTTGAGCAGCGGTTTAATGCATTTGAGGCTCAGTATCAGCTTGATATCGTAGAGACTCATCGTCTTCTTCGGGCTATTCTTGTTGCTCAGCTCCCAGCCTTCTGATTCACTGGGCTCTTTGCCCCCTTAATTCTCTCCACTCAGGTGCACTCCTTCCTTTTACTTCTTTTGTTCTATTTCATGTTCTTTGATGTCATGTCCCCTTGAGGACAAGGTGTCAAATAAGTTAGGGGGAGTTGCTATTATTTTGCCTACTTGAGCTCAATATACTTCGTGATTACAATTTTATTGTTTTGAGCGTATTCATGTATTTCTGAGCTTGCATAAGAATCATTGTGATAGTTGTGCACTGCTAGTGATTTTTCTTTCCTTGATTTTTATAATTGGAGAGAAATTTGGGTTGCTACTCTTGTGTCTCTATGATTTGATGGTTAGACTTTGAGACTCTAGTATCATGATGGCATTGGCTGAGACTTATAGCCCATGTTATGTAGATTTGAGCTTGAACTTTATTTTGAGGGTTATACAATTTGCATATCTCCATTCTATCAACTGCCATTGTCACATGTCTAAGGTCAGTCAGTTTAGATGTCAGATGACACTTCTTGCCTTTGGGGAATGAAACTAGGCCCTCTTTTTACTTTTCATAGCCTGTTCGTTTGTTTCTTGCATCTTTACATTATTTACCTGATTGGAACCAAGTTGAGCCGTCATTATTATATCTTTCTTTTCATAACCAGTAGCCTCGCTTTGGATGAAGAAGCTGGGTGATTTTTCTTTGAGAATTTGGTGTTGTGAAAGTGGAGAAGTGAAGATGTACTTTTTTCTTTTATTGTAATTTTATTCAGTTTTAAGAAAAAAAAAAAAGGAAGAAAGAAAAAAAAAATATTTCATTGCCTTTTTCTTTTCTTTTTGGTTTGCTCATGTAGAAAAGTTGTGAGTAGTTTGGGAATGCTTTTATTCGAATTTTGGGAGTGGTGTTGCAATGTTCAAAAGAGATGATGAGTTTGGAAAACTGTAATTTATTCACTTCAGGTTCTTCGCTTATCACATGAAGATTATTGTTCACTTACCCCTACTTTATCCTTGACCTTGACCTACGTTACAACCATAAACAAAGACCTAGCCGACCCCGAAGGTGTAATAGTTGATGAGTGAGGGATGTGACTGTAGTGATCATGTGACATTGGGAGTTGATTTTCGTAGTGGTTAGAACTCTCTATATATTATTCTTGTTGTGCTTTCATTCATGTTTGCATGTGGATTGTTTGATTTGTACTCATCAGTTATTCTATCCACATGTATGAGAAGATACATATGCACCCCATCTCTGTGAGTTTTCATTTGTGAGTGATATCTTTTGGTGAGATTTGAAGTCAAAGTAATGCCCGTTTGAAAAGAAGTTTCATTGCCTAGACATGTTGTTATGGTTGTTGCTTTTGTGCACACTGATTCTATCCATTTATGAGCACTTGGGGAATTCACAGGTTGCTTTTAGTGAGATAATTGTTACTTTGCTTCGATTGTAACTCAGTTATACGTTCACTAAGATTCATTTTTATTGATTGCGGAGTATATTGTGTTCAAGTTGGGGGGGTGTCCAATTTTGTGGATAGATTCACTACAAACCCTCACGAGACTATAACTCGTCCACTAGGGTAACCTAGGGGTTTAAAGCCTTATTGCATATGGTAAATGCAATAGTGTATCCCGCGAAAGTGGATTTAATTAGTTGTATTTTGTCTCTTGTTTCCTTGGCTTTGCTCGAGGACTAGCAAAGTGTAAGTTGGGGGGTGTGATAACTGGTTAAAAAGTACATATTTATTTTATTAACTCTAGATAGTCTTGCACTTTTATTATTTTAATTTCTTCAATCTATATAAATTTGCTAGTTAATTCTTGTTTTATCTTTTTGCAGAGAAAGCTTGACAAAGTTGATGATTTGGTGGTGGATTTGGAGTAAAAGGAAAATATTGGGCTTTGAAGTGCTAAAAGAAGTGGAAAACAAGTGGTTATGGGTTAGAAGAGAGGCTTGATCCATATGTTGGTAGGACCAGGGCCCATTTTAGCATTACAGACTTTATTTTGGAGCACTTTAGCCTACCTTTTTGGGCCCCTAATGTCTAATTATGGGATTATTATTTTATTTTGAATTAATTTTTATTTTTAGGGTTTGCTGGGGAAGAAGAGGGGAGATCAGGGTTTTGGGAAGAGAGGAGGCTGTTTTTGGGGATCCTGACGAGGAGAAGAAGACGACAACTCTAAAGAAGAAAATGAAGAACTCCATTGCTATGGTGTTCTCCTCTTCTACCATCATGGGCTAAGCTTCTCTCATTCCTAGGGTTTAGATGAAACCCTAGTCAAGTAATCGTGCTTCTTTGTATTTTATTTTTGGGTTAATTAGTTTTGGATGTTGATTGTATAACTTTGAAATTTTATTAAGGCAATGATTGTGTTATTCTGTTTCACATAATCAATTTCTGTGATTTTGTTTATGTGGTTATACAATAGTAATATTTGTACATACAACAAAATCGTAGGACGAGTCATAACTCAGGGAAAACAAATTGTGACTATGAACTTAGAATTAACATAGACAATTTGTGTTGACCAAAGATGATTCGTGCTTAGGGTTTTGATGCGTGGTTTTCTTGATGATTGTATTGAGGACTTGTAGCCAAAATACATATTTTACATCCAAATTTAATCGCCCAAGAATTAATACAATTGAAGCTAGTTACAAGATTAGTGGTGGATTCAACACTCTAGGAATCCTCTTTTAATTTGATTCATCGTTAATTCAGTTGAATATTAGCTTTAATTATAGTTCTCATTTAATTTTAGAAAAAAAATCAACAAGCAATCACTCTTTGTGAATTTGAATTAAAATTAATCCCAACTTTGGTTTTTAAACAATTAACAATCTCTGTAGGTTTGACCCTTACTTCTCTACTATACTAGTAGTTTAGTTTAGTAATTTGATTGATTTCCACGACAGATCACCAGGCGCCTATTTTTTCTCTTTCCTCCTACCTTCCTTGCAGCCTTCTAGGACTACTTTCCACTGTCCATTGCTTCTCCACCCGCCACGTCCAATATTGTATATATTAGTTATATATATATATACATATTATTTCTCACCTTTTCTTCCTTCATGTCGGCAACTTGCTGTTGTTCCTAACACACACTAGTTTCACACACATACATACAACAATGCATGGCTGCTTCTTATTCTCTTTTCTTGTATTTTCTTTTCTATTTTAATCGTGTATATATATATATATATATGTCTATCTATACCATATTATTGTATGTATACATGGATATATACCTATTTATACGTATTTATACATACATATATATATATATATCTATTTATATACATATATACTAGATTTTAGGTACATTTACATACACTGATATTTTATGGCCATTGCATATATGTATACGTATACATGTATGCATCTGCGTACATGCGCGCAGTATGATGCTCGGTATCTAGGTTGCTCGGGCATCGCCCGGCACTGACTGTAAAATTGAACTTGTTCCATTCCAAAATCGTTCAGTCTATATAATATCATGATATAGAGCTTTAACAGCTCGGGTTACAACTGGGCATTACACTACTTGACCCGGCCTACCTCGGTTTACGTGCAATTTTGGGTCAGGGTATTACATTTTTTCCCCCTTAAAATAAGTTTGTCTCCAAACTTAGTACATACTAGAGTGGAAAATATAACTACTAAGATGAAAATAACTAAGGATACTTGGCACGCTTGTCATCCTCTCGCTCCCAAGTAGCTTCCTCTATCTGATGATTTCTCCACAAAACTTTGACTAAAAGGATAGTCTTGTTCCATAGAACCTAATCTTGATGGTCCAAAATCTGCACTAGATGCTCGATATAACTCAGATTCTCTTGGACGTCTAAAGGCTCATGCTCAACTACCTGATCTGCACTTTGTACACACTTCCTCAACATTGATACATGAAATACGCTATGTACATGTGCTAATTCTGAAGGCAAAGCAAGTTGGTAGGCTACTGGCCCGACCCTTCCCATGATCCTGAAAGGTCCAATGTATCTCGACCCTAGCTTTCCCCTCTTGCCAAACCTCAGTACACTCTTCATGGGTGATACTTTCAAGAATATGTAATCACCTACTACGAACTCCAACTCTCGTATGTGAGCATTAGCATAGCTCTTATGTTTGCTTTGAGTTGCTAGTAGACTCTGTCTGATTAGCTGTATCTTCCCTATAGTCTATTCCACTATCTCTGGCCCATAAAGCTTTCTCTCACCCACCTCTGTCCAACACAGGGTTGATCGGCACTTCCTGCCATATAATGCTTCATATGGCGCCACACCAATACTAGCTTGAAAGCTATTATTGTAAGTGAACTCTACTAATGACAACTGATCTTCCCAACTCCCCTTGAAGTCTATGACACAGAACCGTAACAAGTCCTCTAGAGTCTGTATCGTTCTCTCTGACTGTCCGACAATCTCGGGATGATACGTTGTGCTAAAACTCAAGCTCTGTGTCCATAACTCGCTGTAGACCTCTCCAAAATCATGATAGAAATCATGGATCCCGATCAGATATGATCGATACTAGGACTCTATGAAGTCTAACAATTTCTCTGATGTACAACTCTGCTAGTCACTCCAAGGTCTGTGTCATCTTTGTTGCCAGGAAATGAGCTGTCTTGGTTAGTCTGTCAACAATGACCCAGATAGAATCACTCCCTCTCGATGTCTTTGGCAACCCTGACACGAAATCCATCTGAATGTGTTCCTACTTCCACTCTGGTATAGGTAGAGACTGCAGAAGTCCTCTAGGCTTCTGATGCTTTATCTTGATCTGTTGGCACTTGGCACATCGTGCTATGTACTCAGCTATGTCACGCTTCATCCCAGACCACCAATAAGTGCGTCTGACGTTGTGATATATCTTGGTGCTCCCTGGATGCAAGGAAAATCTCAAACTGTGTGCCTCTTGAAGGATCTCCCTTCTCAGCTTTGGCACATCGGGTACGCAGACTCTGCCTTAATAGCATAACATTCCTTCTCGCACTAAAAACTCAGAGTCTATGTCTGACTCAGCCTCCTAATGAAGCTTAGCCAGCTTCTCATCCTGAGTCTGCTGCTCTCTGATTTTGTTTACAATCGATAGACTGACTGTGATGTTGGCACATAATGCCTCAGAGTTGGGCAGAACTATCTCTATCCCATATCCTCTAAGTCTCTCAATATCTTTGTCTGAGTGGTCAACAAACAAGCTAAGCTTCTTGATGACTTCCTACTAAAAGCCTCAACTACCACATTTGCCTTCCCTATGTGGTTACTATATGCTAAGCTCGTAATCATTTATCAACTCTAACCAACGGCGCTGTCTCATGTTAAGCTCTTTCTGTATAAACAGATACTTGAGACTATTATGGTCAGTAAAGATCTCGCACGTGGTTTCTTATAATTAATGCCTCTATAACTTCAAGGCGAAGACAATGGTTGCTAGCTCAAGATCTTGTGTCAGGTAGTTCCTCTCATGTGGCCTCAACTGCCGTGAAGCATATGCTACTACCCTTCTACTCTACATCAACACACACCCCAAGCCTTTCAGTGAGTCATCACTATAGATCACAAATCCCTCGGTTCCATCTGGCACGGTCAAAATCACGTAACTAGTCGGTCTTTGAGCTTTTGGAAGCTCTTCTCTCGTTCCTCTGTCCAGACAAATAGAACGTCTTTCCTGGTCAACTGTGTAATTGGCGTAGCAATTTTTGAGAAGTCTTTGACAAACCTTCTGTAATAGCCAGCCAACCCCATAAAACTTCACACTTCTGTGACACTGGTTGGCTGAGGCCAATCCACGATTGCCTCGATCTTCTGAGAATCGACAAAGATCCCCTCTTTACTAATCATATGCCCTAAAAATGCTATGCTAGGGAGCCACAACTCACACTTCTTCAGCTTAGCGTACAGTTTCTACTCCCCTAACTTCTGTAGAACCTTCCTCAGATGTAATTTATGCTCCTCATGGTTCTTGGAATAAACCAAGATGTCGTCAATGAACACAACCATGAAGTCATCTAGATGTGGCTTGAAAACCCTGTTCATCAGATCCATGAATGCAACTAGGGGCATTAGTGACCCCAAACAGCATTGCTAGGAACTCAAAATGTCCATTGCGGGTTCTGAAAGGCGTCTTCTTAATATCTATAGGTCACACCTTCAACTGATGGTACCCGGACCTCAAATCAATCTTGGAGAAGACCTGTGCTCCCTTCAACTGGTCGAAGAGATCATCTACCATTGGCAGTGGGTATTGGTTCTTGATGGTGACCTTATTCAGCTCACGGTAGTCAACACATAACCGCATGGTCCCATCCTTCTTCTTCACAAACAACACTGGGGCACCCCACGGTGAAAAACTAGGTCTGATGAAACCCTTGTCTAACAGATCCTGTAACTGCAGCTTCAGCTCCTTCAGCTCTATCGGTGCCATACGATAAGGATTCTTGGATATCGAGGAGGTACCTGGTTGTACATCGAAAATAAACTTTATCTTCTATCCATAGGCATTCTCGACAAGTCAGTTTAGAAAGACCTCAGGAAACTTTCTAACAATGGGAATCTCCTTTAAGGGTGTTTGTTATGAGCGAGTGTCCTATAACGCTACACAAGAACCCATGGCAGCCCTTATGTAACAAACGTCTGGCCTGGATAGAGGATAAAAAATAAAGTGGGGTAGCTACACTTGTCCCGTCGAACTGGATGCTCGGACATCTTGGTCTTTGTACATTAACTGTCTTGGCCACACAATTTATAGATACATGATTCACAGCCAACCAGTTCATATCGAGTATAACATCAAAACTATAAATGTCTAACGGTATCAGATCGGCTAATAAATGTGAATCTCTAATCTGTATCTTACATGCTCGATATATAGTATTGCTACATAATGACTCACTACAAAAAAACCTAATTTTAGCGATGCACATTATTAGCGACGCACACTGTGCGTTGCTAAAAGTGCCTTTTAGCGACGCACAAATGCCTTTTAGCGACGCACAAACAGGCGTCGTTAATAATACGAAAAAAATAAAAAAAAATTAGCTTCCCGCCTAAAAAAAAAGGGCGAAACTATTAGCGACGCCCACGTGGGAATTAGCGACGCACTAATAGTTGGTTGTATTAGCGACACACGCCTGAGCGTCGCAAATAGTTGGGTACGACAATTAGCGACGCTCATTTGGGTTATTAGAAACGCACAGTGTGCGTCGCTAATAACTCCTTATATTTACTTCCGTTTTTTGCGCTCTGTCTCTCTCTCAGATGGTCTCTCTCTCTCAGACGGTCTTTCTCTCTCTCTCTCTCTCTCTCTCTCTCTCTCTCTCTCTCAGGTGCCATTTCCATCGCTTTGTTGGGTTAAAAACTAAAAAGGGAAGGGGGGAGCACATCAGGGAGGCATACGACGCCCAGGTAGGCCACTGTCCTTTCTTTTCTCTCTCTCTCAAACTCAGATCTATTTCATTGTGCTTCGATTATTGCTTTGGCGTGCTTGGATTTTGCTCCAATCTAGCTAGGATGCTTTTGTTTGAATCACATATTTCATTTCTATTAGAAAAAAATGCAAACCTAATAAGATTAAAATAATTTTGGGTGGATGGATGATCTAATTTTGGATAGCATCACATCTCAAATTCAATGTTTTGTGATGCTATCAATTGATTTCCTGAATATTAAAAATTACTCTTTCTGATGTTTTGAATGGTCAAAGGATGATTAAGATATTTTATTTAATAATCAAAATTCTCTCAATTTTATAAATTAAAAAAAAAAGTTCAAAAGATTAACCTGATTTTTTTCTCAATATATATATATATATATATCTTTTGATTTTTTCTCAATATATATATATATATATATAATACAAAACCTTGATTTATATAACTTTTTAATTTATATATTTACCCCCTGTAATTTTTAGCAGGTTTAGTTAATTTCTAGGTTGGATACATGGATAGATTAACAATTTCATGAACTTTCTTTTATAATTTTAGAGGTGTTGTTCTACTAAATAATTTCTTAGTTTGAGGAACTGCTGGTTGCATTTGAGATTTAAATCTTTTTTAATGCTTCACATTCCACAGTATGGTAAATTTCCTCTCAAGATTTAGTTGCTTCAACTTAAGCTTACAGTACAAACAGATATTTCCTTCCTATGCTACTCGGTACAACAGTATATTTTGTCATTTGATTTATCTTTCAAGTAATTGTTGTATGATGATTTTGGGGTATCAATGAGGCAATACTTTATCCAAAATGAATAAAAGATGGAATATTGCACATTTTTGGTATTGTTTTTTTTTTTTTTTTTTAATTATAGATTTCTACATAATTGTTTACAAGTAACTTCACTGATATCCAAATTGGTATCCTCATTTAATATGCTCACTGCCGAGTTTAATATCCAAATTGGAAACCAAAGCTTATTTCAATAGATACTTTTTTTTCATACTCTTTTTTCTTTTTCGCTCAGATGATAAAAAAAATTCATATAATTTATAATTTTGACACATAACTACAAAGCTTAAAATTCATATAATTTAATATGAAGTCATATAAATTTCCATAAACAAATGTTAAAAAATGAACTATAAATTTTTAAACTATTTAGAAGTTAAAATTAAATAGGGAAAAAAAATATTCTTAGCCTAAATCAAGCTTATTCAACAATGATTTTTAAGATTTCTGCTCTATAAGTATGTTCATTTCATGATGGCAACCGAAGCTTATATCAATAGAAACATTTTCAAAAAAAGTTTCCACCTACTGCGTAGAGCAAGAAGAGTGCCCCTATTACTTTTACTTTTTTATTTTTAATTTTCTTTCTGATGTACAATAAAAGAAACAATTTAGCATTTCACTCAAGTTAGAAGGTAATTAATTAATAATTTTTACTTTTTTATATTTTTGCTTTGGTTTAATACTGACTAGTAGCCCCAAAGTGGTTGATTTAGTAATTTAAGTGGTTGTTGATTTGATTGGTTAATGGTTGTGGACCCATTTTCCCTTTAATTCCATTTATAAGGTTTCTTGCATTACATGGCATTTTTAGACCAATAAATTTGTTGATTACACAAACACACGCATACACCATTTCCTTATACAATTTAGCATTTCACTCAAGTTACTTTTTAGGTAATTAATTAATTAATCATTTTTAACTTTTTTCCCTTCTTCCATCCTAATAATTAGTACAACCAACTTGTGATTGTTGTGAACTTAATTAGCTTTAAAAATAAAATATATGTGGTGATGATGTCCTTTGATTTAAAACAATGAAATTAAAACATGAATTAAAGTGGGAATAATTATGAGAACTTTAGGAGGCTTCAATTTAATACATACCTTAACCCCCGCCCCCCTCAATATATGTTGTTGGATGCTGCTATTAAGGTCACCTTCCACCTCCAGCATCTTGCCATCTGCCCAAATATTACTCAGCTTTGGTGTGATTAGGAGCCCCGATGAGAAAGTATGCATGTTTGTACAATTCTTCCACCACAGATCAGATAAGGATGGGCATTCAAGAGTAAGATTCCCCGAGTAGAAACTCCTGAGCTTTGGTAAATTTACAAGTTTCAGACTGCATATGGAAGGGAATGCAAGTTTGTCTCCAGAATCTTCTCCTAACTATTCTTCCTTTGCAACTACTTCTTCCATATTCAAGCAATCCCTTATACATAGGTATTCAAGATTCACAAAACCTTTGGCTACTGAAGATAAAAATAAGTTTCTCAAACTATTACATCCACTAACTAAAAAATTAAGAAGGACCAAATCCTATTTTATTAAATTTTTTTAATAAAATTAATAATAAAAAATATAATATTAAAATTTTTGAAGAGGCCATGACCTCACTTGTCTCCCCTTGAATCCATCACAGTACGCATACCGAATAGAAAAATACTTACAATAAATAAGAACTAAAATGTAGAGAATAAGAAAATTGTATTTGTTTTTTTTTTCTTTTATTATATTCTTACCTTAAGACAATTGTTTTATGTAATAATAAAATATTTCAATTTTCTAACATTAAAACCCTACTTCTATTATAAAAATAAGAACTTTTAACACATGTTTTTTCTTTAGCCTTTTGTTGTAGTGTGCATTTGGACCTTATTTCATGTATGTGTTCATTCAACATGTATTTTTCCATGGCTGTGTTTTTTTTTCCTCTTGTGTTTCATGTATGTGGATAGATGGCCACTATAATTTATCTTAAGTCGTCACCAATTAAATTTCATTTCCGATACCACTGATAGGATGTCTCTTCTCTGTTTTGACTGTCATACTTGCCAACAAGGTGAAAATATGTCTTCTTCTCCAATGGAAAGGGAGCTTCTTATTTCCAAGCATTTCTTCAAGGTCATGATGCTTGGTTTCCTTACAGAACTTGTATGTTCTCTCTTTCTCTATATATATATATATATGTATGTATATCTGTGTTTGTGTGTGTGTGTGTGTGGTCAGTCCAAGTGTCTTTTCTCTTCTTAATGTAGCAACATTTCATAGTGACTCACACACTCTAATATAGTTTTCTGAATTTCAAATTTACACAGCTCATTCCACCGACTTTTTCTAGAAAACTAGGTGAAGTAAAATCGGAAGAAGCAATTGTAAGAAGTTGTTAAGGGACATGGCATGTTAAAATTGGTAAATGTGCCGAAGGATTTATTTATTTTCGAGAAGGTTGGGATAATTTTACGCAACACCATGCCCTCTGTCTCGGAGATTTTGTAGTATTTGAGCATATAGGAGACATGCATTTCAATGTGTGTGTGTTTGATTCAAGTACTTACGAGAAAGAGTTTCCACTGGAGTCAGATCGTGAGATAAAAAGGGAACCCCTTGACCCTGATGAGATCATAGAAACTTCAACTTCTAGAACAAAAGGTATTCCACATGCAACACCGGATACCATTATATTCCTCTTTTATATAAATATTATATGTTGCACCATAGTTTACACACACACACACACACACACACACTTGCGGCACTCGGTTCGGATGCCCGGTTTGAAACTTATGCAAGTTTCAGCTCCAAAAAGGCCCATTTAGGGGTTTTGACAGATCAAAATGCCGGATATCGGCCTAAATACACCGAAACCCCATCACACACCTCAAAAATGATAAAATAAACTTGCACAAACTTACGACACTCGGTTCGGATGCCCGGTTTGAAACTTATACAAGTTTTAGCTCCAAAAAGGCCCATTTTGGGGTTTTGACAGACCAAAATGCCAGATATCGGCCTAAATACACCGAAACCCCATCACACACCTCAAAAATGATAAAAAAAAAACTTGCACGAACTTACAGCACTCGGTTCGAATGCCCGGTTTGAAACTTATGTAAGTTTTAGCTCCAAAAAGGCCCATTTTGGGGTTTTGACAGACCAAAATGTTGGATATCGGTCCAAATACACCGAAAACCCATCACACACCTCAAAAATGATAAAATAAACTTGCACTAACTTACGGCACTCGGTTCAGATGCCCGGTTTGAAATTATGCAAGTTTCAGCTCAAAAAATGCCCATTTTGGGGTTTTGACAGACCAAAATGCTGGATATAGGCTTAACTACACCGAAACCCCATCACACACCTCAAAAATGATAAAATAAACTTGCACGAACTTACGGCACTCGGTTCGGATGCCCGGTTTGAAACTTATGCAAGTTTCAATTCCAAAAAGGCCCATTTTGGGGTTTTGACAGACCAAAATATCGGATATCGGCCTAACTATACCGAAACCCCATCACACACCTCAAAAATGATTAAATAAACTTGCACGAACTTACGGCACTCGATTCGGATGCCCGGTTTGAAACTTATGCAAGTTTCAGCTCCAAAAAGTCTCATTTTGGGGTTTTGACAGACCAAAATGTCGGATATCGGCCTAACTACACCGAAACCCCATCACACACCTCAAAAATGATAAAATAAACTTGCATGAACATACGACACTCGGTTCAGATGCCCGATTTGAAACTTATGCAAGTTTCAGCTCCAAAAAGGCCCATTTTGGGGTTTTGACAAACCAAAATGTCGGATATCGGCCTAACTACACCGAAACCCCATCACACAACTCAAAAATGATAAAATAAACTTACACGAACTTACGGCACTCAGTTCGGATGCCCGGTTTGAAACTTATGCAAGTTTCAGCTCCAAAAAGTCCCATTTTGGGGTTTTGACAGACCAAAATGTCGGATATCGGCCTAACTACACCGAAACCCCATCACACACCTCAAAAATGATAAAATAAACTTGCACGAACTTACGGCACTCGGTTCGGATGCCCGGTTTGAAACTTATGCAAGTTTCAGCTCCAAAAAGGCCCATTTTGGGGTTTTGACAGACCAAAATGTCGGATATCGGCCTAACTACACCGAAACCCCATCACACACCTCAAAAATGATAAAATAAACTTGCACGAACTTACGGCACTTGGTTCGGATGCCCGGTTTAAAACTTATGTAAGTTTCAGCTCCAAAAAGGCCCATTTTGGGGTTTTGACAGACCAAAATGTCGGATATCGGCCTAAATACACTGAAACCCCATCACACACCTCAAAAATGATAAAATAAACTTATGCTACTTTATGAAGTTCTTACTGTTGATGCATGCAAAAAAAAAAAAAGTATTCACATTCTATGTTCATATATATTTAATAATTGTTCTAATATATATTATTTGATCTTTATTTCAGATTGATCGGGATTATTGCCGCGCCGTCCTTATGTTTTACATCGGAACTTTTTATTTTTATTTGTTTTTTTTTTCTTTTCATGGACATGTGTAGTTACATTAATTAGGAGACAATTTTTAATTTTTCTATTTATTGTTAAATTGTACTTTTACAAATGTACATTTTTTGGAGACAATTGTTAATTTTTCTTTTTTAATATATTCATTTCAGAATGCTTGGATTTTATTGTATATCGGGATGGATGATTAATACAGGTTTAAACAGAAATGAAACAACAAAGAAAACAAAACAAATATGGGTTTTTTTTTTTATTTTTTTTTAAAAAAACTAATAGCGACGCGCACTGAGCGTCGCTAAAAGTCACCATTAGCGACGCTCAGTGTGGGCGTCGCTAAAAATCACTATTAGCGATGCACACTGCGCGTCGCTAAAGACTACAATTAGCAACGCTCAGTGATCGTCGCTAATAGTGACTTTTAGCGACGCACACACTGAGCGTCGCCAATGGTAACTTTTAGCGAGGCTCAGTGCGTCTTTGTGTATTTTTTGCGACGCATATACCCAATTTTTAGCGACGCTCATTGTACGTCGCTAAAAGTCACCATTAGCGACGCACAAAGGGCTGTGCGTTGCTAATACTATTAGCGACGCCACTATTTGTAACGCCTTAGCGACGCACGTTTGTGCGTCGCTAAAGACCTTTAGCGACGCTCAAGGCCACTATTAGCGACGCACGTGTGCGTCGCTAATAGTGTCTTTTGTTGTAGTGACTCTCCTGATGGCATAGAAATGGTTAACATGTAACCTAAGGGTTCTATTTCTATGTTCAGCTTAGCAATAAATACTGGTGCTATAAATGAATGTGTGGAGCCAGTATCAAATAATACTCTAGCATACTGTGACAAATTCGACAATTACCTGTGACTACTGATGTTGTAGCCTGTGTATCTCCGAGTGTTAGTGAAAAAACCCTCCCTAAGCGTTGCAGCTCTGCTCTCTGTCCACCACCTTGAGTTTGTGCTCCAGCTATAGTAGTAGCTACTGAGGTAGATGGAGTACCAGCCGTACTCCCAACTGACCGGCTCCTTTGGGGGCAGTTGGTCTTGAAATGCCTTTCTTGTCCACAAGAGTAGCAGGCACGGGAGTTCACCTGACATGGCCCTTGATGACGTCTCTGGCAAGTAGGGCATTAGGCTACGCCCCTATCAGTGGAATTGACCTTTGGGGGTCTGCGTCCAACATTCCTAGGTCCTACTCCTAGTCGAGTGAAAGAAGGTCCTATCCCTCTGCTCTAACTCCCTGTCGGCCCTCTACTCTGACTCTCTGTTGACCTCGGGGCCGGCTGATTCCCTTCTAGCCTCGGGGCTAAGTTTGCCCTTCTCTTGGAAAACTCTTCGCCACTCAGCTCGATGATCTTCGCAGTACTCACCACTTTATTGTAAGTGGTTAGTTGTAGAGGTTTAACTCTGTCCCTAATGTTCCATCGTAGTCTGCCCTCGAACTTGCGGGCTTTAGCATGCTCGTCCTCAAAGATAATAGGAGTAAATCTAGCCAGTTGGGTGAACCTGGCCTCGTACTCCTCTATTGTCGAGTTCCTTTGCTGCAGAACAAGAAAATCAACGACTCTCTGATTCTTGACTCCCTGGGAGAAGTACTTCTCGTTAAAGATCACCGTGAATTGCTCCCAAGTCATCAAAGGCTCTCTGGCCTTTTCTAGCAGCTACCACTCATGAGCTGCTCCCTTGAAAGTGAAAGTGGCGAAGGCTACCTTCTGCACCTTGGTACAGGTCATAATATCAAAAATCCTCTCCATCTCAAGCCGCCACTCTTCGGCTGCAGTGGGGCCTCTAGTACTGTTGAACGTAGATGGTCGTAGTGCCTGAAACTGCTTATAGAGATAAGCCTAGCCTCTATCATTCTCCTACCGTACTATATGTACTACTGGTGGTGCCTGTCACTCCGGTCAAGCTGGAGTACTAGGACCTGCCTGGTTTTGAGGCGCGTTCTATATCAACCTCTCTACCAATCCTACTACGTTAGTTGTAGCATCCTATAAGGGTGTGGCGATACGAGTGTTCACTATTTTCTGCAAATGGTTAAAGGTTAGTTTCATATATTTAAGAGTCTAATATCGCATGTCAGTTTCTATCTACTGACTCTACTTGGACATTTGTAATACTAGTACCTTAGTCTATCTCCCATGAACCACTAGACAACCTAGGATGCTCTGATACCAAGCTGTCATGACCCGAGACCCACCCTATGCGGATCTCGTGTCGCAAACCCGACCCGAAACTACTATCGAATCGGATCTCAACTTGCTACACAATCAGTGCTACTAACATGCAACAACTATCAAAGTATAAATAGTGAAAGACTTAAAGAGATAAATAAAAGCTGCATATGATATATATATATATATATAAGGTTCTTAAAATATAGACTATAAAATTCATTAACAACTGTTCATCCCCAAGACGTGGATGACATGGGAGCTATAAGACTGTACTATGTATTACACTGCAACTTTAAAAGAAACGTCCACCTCTAGTTATCAGGTTCTACAGTGTGTTCTCGATATCTATTCCTGAAAATGAATATAATATTTATATGAGCTATGAAAACTCAGTAAGTATTCCTTTGCTCTGCTATGTGTATAGGTGTATATAAAAGTGCTAGTCAGTCAATGAATATAGAACTCAATATCAGATGATAGAAGCTCAAATGATAAGGAAACGAATCTGCTCTGCTAAACAATATCATACTGCTACAGTCATGAGCTATCTCAAGTATGAATTATAAGCACTCAAATGAAAGCTATAAAGTTTCATGATCATTCATAATAAAATAATATGAACTATGATAATTAATAAATGACAATGATATCAACAAAAAGAGATGCACTCGTGGGGCCCATAAATCTCCCTAAACTTGTATTCAGTTCCATATGGGCTCTCTGAATAATACTGCTCTGTATACAATGTGACTCTAAATCCCATGCCAACGTAGCAAATGTTTCACTCGGAACCTTGACCCAAGGGTCACAAATAACATCAGATAGAGTTGTGACTGAGCACAAATCCGACACTAATAATATATCGGGATCATGCTATCTTCCACAAAGAGTATAGTGAAATCATAACTGATTCAAGGCAATCTAACGTAACGATAGTTTTCAAGGCTATGGTTACTAGACTGCTTCGAATATAATTGTCTAGCACTCACAGCCCTAGGTACAAGTGTACAAGAAGAACTCTATGCACAAGTGTACAATCATGATCGAGATATATATAGAAATCAATAAATGCTTCCCACATGATAAGGCAATATCAATGTGGCTCAATAAACACTGGTATGTATAGAATACAATAGGAAATATACAAAAGAATTATTGACATGGTTTGGAAAGTAACACATGCAGAGATCGGATTTTAATTACCTTTTACTGTCTCTAACTAGAAGGTCTAGACTGCCTTCTCCTTGCCTTTCGATGTTCCTAAGATTCACAAAATACATCTCAGTCTATAGTTACATGAACTATGCTATTCATCAAATTTTATGTCTCTATGCTATAAGTCCCTCTTTCACTAAAATAGACTCTACCGTTGAATTCGAAACGTCGAAGAAAATCAGTTTAGGCTTTCGCAAAACTCAATTCAGACATCTGTACTAAAAAGGGCAAAACGATCATTTTAGACTTTTACGTGTTTTTTTTTTTTGGAACCCCATCTCGTAAAATGGACCCCTCCATTGGCTTTAGAATGCCTGACACATAAAGAAAACACTATACATTTACTAATTTTGGACTACGTCCTAATTTCTTTTAATTTCCTTAATTAAGTTAATTTATTTAATAATTTAAATAAATTAAATAATTATACAATAAATATATATAATCGGTAATATATGGCCACATAGGCCTCAGTGGCCCACGTACCCTTGGTTAGGTTCCTTGGCTTTGGTTGGTTTAGTGTTCGACTCGTGGGGGGTAGCACCCCCACATATTTTTTCTTAATTCTTTAAAAACAAACAGTGACTAATCCCTAACCTGGAGTAGGATATCCCTCATCCCCAATTTAAAGTCAAATCTTAATTTCTTAAGCTTATAACCAAACACTGCTAATTAAGTTTTAATTTAAAACAGCCACCCTCTAAACGATGTAGCATCCAGTCAACATGCCTAAACACAGCGCTGTTTCACATGATTACTATTCATCATCACCCTCGACATTCAGGCGAAGGTCCGGTAGGGTTCTGTCGCCTTTTTCGGCAATGACGACTATTTTTCGGCCAATTTTCACTTCTTTTTAAATGTGATTCTCTTCTATTTTTCATGAGGAATTCATTTCTAGGTTTAGTTTTTAATTTGGTTCACTAGATCTTCATGAAATAGAGAAAAATAGTGGCTCCGGCCAACTGATTTTTCTCAATTTCGTGCTCATTTCTTGACTATTTCCATTCATTCTTTTTCCTAATCTTTTTCTGCACCTTGTAGGATCAATTCTAAATAATTAGACAAAGTTTCATGCACAAAATATCAAGGACCCAAATTATTCTAACAACCTGTAACTAGCTATATCTAACTTGTTTCTGAGCCATTTTACTTGATTCAAGTTGCAGTAAACTCTATTTTCCATGCTCTTTAATTTCTTAAATCTAAAACAAGTTTTCATGCTCTTAATCTTAAAAACAGAATATAACTCACTTACTTTTTCTGATTTTCAAACTTGTAATATTTCTTCTCCTTCACTCATTCCTTCTTGGCTTTACTTCTGAATCTCCCAACGCTCACAGTTTCTCCTTCTTTTTTTCTGAATTCTCTCAAACCCCTCTTAGTTTTTATAGAAGATTTTCCCCCACCAGGCGCCTACTTTTTCTCTTTCCTCCTACCTTCCTTGCAGCCTTTTGGGACTGTTTTCCACCGTCCATTGCTTCTCCACCCTCCACGTCCAATATTGTATATATTAGTTATATATATATACATATTATTTCTCACCTTTTCTTCCTTCACATCGGCAACTTGTTGTTGTTCCCAACACACCACAAACACACATTAGTTTCACACACATACATACAGCAATGCATGGCTGCTTCTCACTCTCTTTTCTTGTATTTTCTTTTCTATTTTAACCGTGTATATATATATATATATATATTATTGTACCGCTTTGAGTCTCATATCGGTTAGCAGTCGGGCACTAGTGTCGTTTATAAACCCCGGTCGTCCTCTCCCTTGCACAAGGCCTTTTCCACCTAGGAGAAACAAAGTCGTGAGGGCCTCTTAAGGCCCAAAGCTGACAATATTGTGCACGAGGAGCCTACGATGTACCAGGGCGAAAAAGTGCAACATCAGTTTGGCACCGTCTGTGGGAACGAGGCCAATTACGTACTGCTCTTCCCGTGCTCCACAAGTCCCAACTGGGGGGAGTAGCCGTCGTGCCACTTTAAGTCCCACATCGGTTAGGAGTCGGGCACTGGCGTCGCTTATAAGCCCTAGGCTGCTCTCTCCCTTGCACAAGGCCTTTTCCACCCAAGAGAAACAAAGCCGTGAGGGCCTCTTAAGGCCCAAAGCGGACAATATTGTGCACGAGGAGCCTACGGTGTGCCAGGGTAAAAAAGTGCAGCATCATATATATATATATATATATATATGTCTATGTATACCATATTATCGTATGTATACATAGATATATACATATTTATACATACATATATATCCATTTATACACATATATACTAGATTTTAGGTACATTTACATACACTGATATTTTGCGGCCTATGCATATATATATACATACACATGCATGCTTCTGCATACATGCACACAATACGATGCTCGGTATCTGGGTTGCTCGGGCGTCGCCCGGCACTGACTGTAAAATTGAACCTATTCCATTTCAAAATTGTTCAGTCTATATAATATCATGATATAGAGCTTTAACAGCTTAGGTTACAACTGGGCATTACACTACTCGACCCGGCCTACCTTAGTTTACGTGTATTTCAAGTCAGGGTATTACATCGTTTCACAAAATGGATCCCTCTATTGGGTCCAGAATGTCCCAAAATGTTAAAATATGTATTTTCATAGTCATCGGAGTCTAATTGATAGCTTAATTGATCGTTAGGACATAATGGTAATTATTCTAGTTTGCCTGTTCATATTTTTCGAGATCTGATTTCATAAATCAGATTCCGCCGTTGAGTCCAGAATGCCCAAAAACATGGGTTAGACTCTTCTTTCATTTTAATTGACTTATTTTTTACTCAAGTGTATTTTAGTAATTTTTTTATAATTAAAATGATTTACAATTAATATTTAATTAATTTCCTGGGCCATTTCATAATTAACAAAAAGTTCTAGGTATATATATATTATTCTTTAGGTCAAAACGACGCCTTTTCAATAAACCTACATTTATTTAACTATTTGGTCAGGACCCGACCCGAGATCCGACCCGCACAATGATCATCCTTTTCATTTTTTCAGCAAGGGTTCTGGTCACCATCTCCGGCATCGGCGACCTCCGACGACCTTTTTCGGCTACCAAACCAACAGGGTTTGACTCCTTTTCCCTTGAGGATTCCCTATCCGATGTTTGTTTCTTGATTTAGTTAATTCATAGCCACGAAATAGAGGGTTATAGTTGGGCTCTGGCGAGGGCCCAACCTTCTGACGAAGGTATTTTTTCCTATTTCATAGAGTTTGAGTCTCTGTTTTGACCTCTTTTTCTTCCTATAGGTTTTTAGGAACTTAGGGAACGTTTTCTCTTTCCTAAAACAGAGCCTAAAGCCTCGGTTTTACCAAAACCCAATTATCACCCCCTTGTAATATAGAATTTCTCACTCATCTTTGAGCCAAAATGGGTGAATCCACTTGCATTGTCTTCCATTTTTCATGTTCTTTCGAGCTATGTGATTATGTCCAAGCTTTATTCAAGCTTAGGTTAAAAACCCATTTTCCAATATTTCAATTGTGGGGTTTTCTTAGGGTTTCTCAAGTTCAAATCCTCCCATTTCTTTTCTATTTTCTTTCTTTTTCAATTCTAAATACATACAGGTAAAATTAAACCACAAAAAATAGCCTTTTGTAAGAAATGTTTTAGTGAGAGGATTTACCTTAATGGCTATTTTCTCATTCTCTCTTTGTCTCTGAGTTTACATGCTCCACCCTCTGAACACTGGAACTCCTCTAATGCTCTAAGGTCTGGTTCAGGTTTGCATGCAACATGCAATGGCTGAACTCCCTCCTTTCCTCTTTTTCTCTACCTAGATTTCTCTCATTTTCTCTCTAGATCTCTCTCTCTCTCTCTCTCTCTCTCTCTCTCTCTCTCTCTCTCTCTCTCTCTCTCGAGCCAAACTCCAAGATGGAGTGTTTGATTTTTTTCCCCCACACGCAATACATACATAATACATATACATGATGGTGTTGTTGCATGAATTTTAATTGGTTAAGCCTTGGGTCCAATGGGGTGATGATACCTCAACTTTTGTATGTAGCCATATATGCATATTATTGTATATATACATATCATGTGAATTATATAGCACAAAAATGTTGTAGCCTAGTTGGCTTTCTTTTTAGAGACTTATTATTTGCTTGCACAAGGTGTAAGGTTCAAAACTTGGTAGGAACACTTTCGGGTCTTTTTTCTTCTTTTTTTTATCTTTTTATGCATCATATTGCATATTTAGTGTATTTCATGAACTCCCAAACTTTGTATTTTAAATCTCATAAAAGTCTCTTAAAAATCTCATAAGACTTCTTGATTTAGCATATTCGCTTATGCATTACTAGTCTTATCTTAGTGTATTTTATTGTACTTTAATTATTCCAAAAGTCTATTATAATTATTGGAATAATCTTGATTAAACACACTTCATTCATGTATCACACTAGTCTTGCTTAAGTGCACTTTGTGCACTAATTTTTCATAACTATTCGTGTGCTAATCCTTGATTAACACTAATCGTAACTTATTGTGAAGTTATGACCCTTTTGGCATTAGATCGTATTCTTTAAAATTAGTTGTCTCCAATTTAGAACAAGTTGTTCTCATTTTATGCTTTTGCTTCCATATTTACGGACTACTAGTCTTAATCCGAATTGCCCATGGTTAATAAGCATATTATCTTATGATAATCATCGTTATCGTTAATTGCTTCACTTGATTGGGTCGGGGTGTTACATACTAATTGCGCTTTCAAGTTGATCTTTTCACGGCAACTACTTTAATCACAATCTAATAGTTTTCAAATCTACACATACCAATGTTATGGTACTACACGTGTTCCTAAGATGCAAAATATTTAAAATCACTTTTGTGAAGCAGTGACTATATGAAATTCAGATACTAAAAGAATATAAGAGAAAAATTAGATGCTTAATAATCTATATATCTTTTGGAATGAATTTAAAACACATAATAGAAGAGGAAAATTTCCTAGCCATTGTACCTCAAAATTCTTAGCAATCTCCCCTTTTCACAATTTCATGATAAAACATAAAGATAAGTTTTACAACAATTAACCCATTACATTTTGTCAAAAGAATAGCTCAAGTGTAAAAATGTTCAATCTAAGTTTACTAATTTTTTTTTCATGTCAAGTGAAAATTATTAAAACTACTCAGTCCTCTTATAATTTGTATTCAAGTGCAATTTTCTCCTTTACACACATACACACACACACACACATACATATATATATATATATATATAAAAGTAAGGATAAATTACATTGATTTTTCTTGAAATTTATGATAATTATAAATACTATCTCTCTATTCTGAAATTATGTTGTGTCCCTGTCAACGTTATCTTATTAATGTAGTTAACATAACTAGTAAAAAGACACATTTAGCATCACAATAAAATATTTACATATCCTATTCACATTTCTAGTTTGACTAGCCCTTCTCCATCTCTCTTTTTCCCAAATCTCTCTATAATGGAAATAAATGTCATTTGAGGGTTCTGGAAAAAGTTATAGTGGGATTTAGAAGAACAATCATTTCAAAAACTCAAAATTGAAAATTACTTTGGATTCGAGCATCATGAGATCTTCGGCGATGGTGCAATAGATTGGGTATTGACTAGAGTTGTGGTTTTAGCTTCACAACGTTCACTGTTTAATTGGGTTTGTACAAAGAAACATGAAGATGGTTAAGGGCGAGATGATGATAAACTGGAGGAAGAAGAGGATGACGATTATAGTGACGACAGTGGTGCATGGTTGGGGGGAGATCAGTTGGAGTGGATGGAATATTTGACTAGAGAATTACACATACGTGTATGTGCATATATATTATCCTTTAGTTCTAAGTGTTTTGTTAAATCATATGATAAATTACTCGTATTGTTGTTGGGACTCCGGGAAGAATACTGGCTCTTGCACGAGATAAAGATCTTGGATTAAAGAATGTGAGGCATTTCATTCTTGATGAGTGTGACAAGATGCTTGAATCACTTGGTATGCTATTTTGTGTATTCTGTTTAAGATGTCTCAAAATTTGAGCGCACAACATTCAAGTTTGGCTTTTGGCATGCATGTTTATTAATTTTCTTTTCTTTGTGTCCTCCACAGACATGCGGAGAGATGTGCAGGAGATTTTTAAGATGACTCCTCATGATAAGCAAGTTATGATGTTTTCAGCTACCCTCAGCAAGGAGATTCGCCCGGGGTGCAAAAAGTTTATGCAAGATGTAATAATCTTTCACCACTACACTTTTGATTTTGAAGCTATCTCTTTATGTGACGCCAGATCCAGCTCATATAAAACACTGACTGATCTCCTTTGACATTTATTACAATTACACTGAGATTTTTTGAGATTTTTAAAATTATACTGACCTTCCTATTTTACATAATAATATACATATATTTTTCTTCAGTCAATTTTTTTCTTTAAAATGACAAAACTACTAATTTCATTTTTTTTTCAATTTTTAAAATTTTGACATTTTTTTTTTCTTTTTTCAAATAAATATTGATAAAACTCTTAAGTTTATTTTTATATAAAATAAAAATAAATTATTTACTTTAAATTTGTTTTTAAATAAAAAAATTAAAAAAAATTGATCAAAATTGAAAATGCGAAAAAATAAATAAATAAAAGAAACAATTTCATCATTTTGAAGAAAAAAATTTGAAAGGAAGGAGTATCTGTATATTTTCAAATAAAGTAGAGAAAATTAGTATAATTTCAAAAATTAAAAAAAAAAAAGTCAGTGTAATTGTCATAAATATTATAAATAATTGCTTTGAAAGAATTTGAATAAAGTTGATATAGGTGTTAGTTTTTTTTTTTTTTGGATTCGATTGTTGGTGAAAGAGACAAAGATTTGCAAGTTATATACGGTTTATACACACACAATCTTTGTCACGACCCGAAACCCACCCTCTGCGGATTTCGCATCGCGACCGCCACCCTCAGACCCGAGGACCCTTGGGCGAAGGCTCGCATCTGCAGCGGTATCGGATAGATGTGTTTCAAGTGGTTGCGGAAGCGTGAAAAACTTTTTTTTTTTCTTTTCTTTCTTATTTTAAAATTGCACATCCATCCGGTACTGCCGCTCTTCATGGCGGTACACATAATTATAAAATCAGAGCATGATTAAAACTTAAAGACTTTATACAAATCCATGTCTAGTTGTCCCTCGGGACTTAATTACATAACATCAATTGTTTTCTGCCCAAAATATCTAACTAAATTTCATAATGTCTCCCAAAAAGAAAACTACTCGTCCTGCACTTAGTTGTTCATGCCCTTCCTCAAAATAGGCAAGACTCTAATCATCATTCCTATCAGCCAGGACTGCTATCGGTCACCTGAAAGGGGAGCGGATAAAATCCGGGTAAGCTAATCAAAGCTTGTGAGTAATTCCTGCATTCGTCATGGGGTTTTCAATTGGTAGTGGTTTGGCACATGAGAGTTTATGAAATACGCACCACCAATTGTTCGTACATTTTAGAATACAGAGTATATGCATTCTTTAAACAGATAGCTTTGAACATTTAAAATATTCAAGCTGAAATACATTTCTTCAAATAGAGCATATGCATTTTAAGAGCATATATAAACATGTGTAATAGAATAGGGGTAAAACCTGCTTCTATTTTCAAAATCACTTTGTCATCTTTTCTCTTTAATTAGGTGGAATCTGTTTCGAACCAGACTCCCATTTTACTGCAATGCTACAATGGAGATATCTCATTTGCCTGGGGGATTAGATCCTTCTACCGGGCATTTCTTCGTGTCATAGTTGAATCCCGAAGGATTTCAACGTCACATGTGGTGGTACTTAGTACCGTTTATCTTGTAAAACATTTATCACATGACTTCTTCAATAGATATGTTCATGAGTATTTAAAACATGAAATGTATAATTTCTACAATAGAACTTCAAATACTTGTAACAATCAAATTCAGAATATTAAACGAGATTTGTATTTTAACTTAGACATGCTGAGAACACATTTTTCAGAAAGCTGTAAAGGAAACATTTACTGAGCATGTCACAATAAGGTTTATAAGAACATAAATAATTTAAAACTGAAATCATGTAACATACTGAATTTGAAACTTTAAAGATTTCATATCTTTGAACTTAAAACCTTTTCAATTCATGGAGTTAAATCTCCACTTCAAACACAGGGTTACTCACCTCATATACAGCAGACCCTACTGAGGTGTCTTGCCCTTATCTGCTCTTATCCTAAAACAATTTAGAAAAAGACTCGTAAATTTCACAATGAAATTAATCAACTAAAACTTAACTTTTTCTTTTACTACATAAGTCAACTACAACTTATCTTATAGTGGTATCGTATATAATGAGTAGGAAACACGCATTACCTTTTGACCCACTCGTTTAATGTTTCGGTGTTTTCTTTTTCCTCCTCTTTCCTTTTCTTTTCTTCCTCTTTCTTTTTCTTAGCCTCGGCCACCATTGCCTTGGTGGGTGATTTATGAATGAATGGTCTCACCAAGACGACTTCCGTCGCCTTGGCTATTTTGATGAACCTGGCAATCACTCTCTGCTGTCATAACAGTTCTTGCATAAAGGCTTGTTGTTTTAGATTCTTAGCCCTCTGGGCCTTGTTCATGATTGTGAACTTCGGTGGTGGTGCTTCCATAATTATCACCTAAGATCAATTTATGAGTTAGAAATTTTATTCTAAGGTTGATGTGTTGTCGTGTCTTTTCGTAATTCATGTCCTCGTATACGCCGTAGATTAGTACTTTGGCATTACTTTAATTCATAGTCATCTGACAGATGCTATTCAACAAATTTTATGTCTTTTTATTTTAGACATTTCTTTTGGTCGAATAGACTCTACCATTGAGTCCAGAGCGTCGAAGAAAGTCAGTTTAGGTTTTCCTAAAATTCAATTTGGACTTTTCATGTAAAAGGGCAAAATGGACATTTACTGTTTTACGTGTCATATTTTTTCGTACTTCGTTTCGTAATTTGGACTCCATTATTGAGTCCGGGATGTCAAAGAAAGTCAATTTAGACCTTCCTTGGTTTTAATTTGCCTTTTGAGGTACTAGGGGTAATTTGGTCATTTTACCCCCTTACGTGTCTTTATGTTCGGGACCTCATCTCATGTCGTGGACCTCACCATTGGACTCAGAAGGTCCGAGATAGTAAGATTACACTAATAACTTGTTAATTTTGGACAAGGGGTATTTTGGTCATTTAGCCCTTTACGTGTCGTTATTTTTCAGGCCCCGTCTCGTAAAACGGACCCTACCATTGGCTTCAGAATATTCGAAATAGTAAGGATACACTATTCATATATTTAATTTGGACTTCATTTACCTCATTTATGACCTAGGGGCAAAATAGTAATTTAACTTTATTTATTAAATAATTAAATTTATTATTTAATTATTTTTCCAGGGGTCTAATTGCATAAAATTTTCCTCAGTTGGGCCACAGTAGAATTTCTTAGAAATTCTGGTGTCAATCCGTAAATAACAAAAGCTTTGGTTTATTATATTTTAAATAATATAGAGAACTAGTGGGTTCGGTCCAACCCTAAGTGAACCGGTCCGGTTCACTTATAAACCAACCGGTTTAACCGGTTTCACACGTAATACTGACGTCAGGATGACGTCAGTCCTAATGTTTATATTTAAAAAGTAAAACGTTGCCGTTTCAATAAACCTGGCCCGTTGGACCCGATTTGACCCGGACCCGTAACCGAATCCGACCCGTCCCGAACAGTGTCGTCTTCCCCACGAGGGTCGACACTGTTCATCCGAAACCCTAAATTTTTACAGTTCAGTTTCGCGATGTTTTTCAATTCCATTTCTTCTGCTTTTCTTTTCAATAATTTCCTAATACCCTAAAACAAGTTTTAGTATCGATTTAGGGCTTCGAATATGGCTCAAACGCTCGATTTAAGCCATGATAACCAGACCTATAAACCGTCAGTTTATGCTTGTTTCTTCATCATTTTTCGCGAGGTTGGGCTTATTCTGATCCCCTCTTCATGAGGATTCAGTTCCCATTCATAGATGTTGATTTAATCACGAGTTTAAAGGTTTGGGTTGTAAACCCGTAACCTGCAAGTCAATATTTGGAGGCCATTTCTTGTGATTTTTTATCGCGGCTATAGGTTTTTATGTTGTTCGTAGTGTCTAGTTTAGGTTTTGATCAACCAAATCCAGTTTGGTGAGCTTTGGTTCAGACCTGCTTCAAGCAAGGTCTTCAATGGCGACCTCTGTTGGGTTACGTATTTTTAAGTGTTTTCATAGCCTGTTTTCATGCTAAATCAACTCTAAAACACATATCTAATATTATACATGCATAAATAAGCTTCAAACAGTTTCTATTTATGCATATTTCTAGAGAAAGAAATTTAAGAGTTTTCATGGGTTTACCTTTTTAAGCTGGTTTTTCCCTTTCTTCTACTTCTGAATCTCTCTCTTAGCTCCTTAGCTCCTTTCTGGTTTCTTTCGTAAGGAGCAAACATGCATTGCATGTCTTGCTTTAAAGAGAGAAATCCACCGATCTCTCTCTCTTCTCTTTCTCTGTCTACACGACCTCAACCCTAGTCCTGCCCCTATTTTCTGCTTCCTTTCCAATCCATTTAATCTCTTTTCTTCCAATTCAGATTTTGTATTTAAAGCTTTGCTTGAGATTTGTGTATATATATACATATTATACTAACACACACACACTAATTCACTCACTTACACACACATGTTAGCACACACTCTAGCCAACAGGTCTCCCTTCCCATCACCCTCTCAAATCAGCCCACTTGTGGCTGCATTAATGCATGTGTTGGTATTTAAATATATATATATATATATATATACATATACATACATACAATATAACACACACACCAACTCACATGTGAACACACACAAACACACCCGGTTTACATATGCACACATTGAACTGTTCACTTACATATATATATATATATTTATTTCATTTAAGCATATATATATGCATGCATACTTGGTGACACATACATATACACATTACACCTTCCATGTAGTCTAATGTGTATTTGAATTATTTAATTATAATTAAAACTAATGATTTCATATAAATAATTAATTAATTATTTATTTATTTATTTAATTATTTTATTTGAGTGTAAATATTTTTACACTAGTTTTCTTTAATCTCGTAATACGTGTCATATGACCCGGTATCCCGGGTCGGGATATTACAATCTTAGTGGTCTGTATGTGTGTGTGTGTACATAAAACACAACTGTTTGACAATTGGGCCTTTGTGTTCAAGTCATTTCAATATAAATTCAAAGACTTCTTTGACAATACTAACTTGTAAAGATCAAAGAAGCTAAAAAAAAAGTAAATGAGTGTGACCTTATCTTCGTCCGAAGTGGTTGCATCAATCATTGGCGATCTCTAGTATGATTCTATGGCCCTCCTACTTGAATCCATCTCTTTGATAGAACCGAAAAACACGAAGAACTAATATATGGACCAATCACAATTGGAGGGCACTTGATCTATCTCAATAACAATTTAGTTTCACCGATCGATGGCCCCTTTGCAATAGATTGAAACCCTAATCACAGAATTGAATTTATTTTTATAACATGTGCATTAATTTGGTTGAGCTTGGATCATAAGTTATTTTACGAACCCTAGAAAGTTGAATTCTTTAAGGAAGAGATTATATATGCATTTATTATAGTGATTTTACGCACAAAAAATTTAAGGGAGAGATGTTCGATAAAGAGAGGAGTTTCATATAGAGTTTAAGAGAGTTGGATTATATATATAGAGGAATGTTAGGAATTGTAAAAAGAAATTTTAGAAGAGTGAAAGAAATTTTAGATATTTTTGAGATAGGATTTTAGAAAGAAAAAACATATTTTAGAGATAAAATATATTTATAAAAACAAGATTTTTTTCCCTTAAAATGTTGTGTAATTAGTTTATTAAAATTTGAAGGAGATTAATGTTGGTCAACATATATATAGTGTATGTATATATAATAATATTACAATATTAAAGATGATGACACTAGGTTATTATTATAATTTGATAATAGTTTGTGATGGGTAAAATTGTCATTTTATGTATGATAAGGATAAGATTGATATTTGAGAATTTATTTTTGATGATGTCATCAAATTCCATTTAGTTGAATGACAGAAGCTAACTATAAGTGAGAATGTATTACCAAAAAGCAAACGAAAATAGTGTAGTGTAATTTTATAAATTCAAGAGATTGTATTTATAATTATTAGAAATCTCTTCTTTAGTTAATTTATTTTAAAAAGAAAGTAGAGGAAGACCTAAGATCGATAATAAGGTAGGTTTGGGACAAACTTTGTTAATTATAAATTAGGCCTGACAAAACGAACGGATTGAACGGGTTGTAAACGAATCGAGTCATAAATAAGTTGAACCCTATATTTTACCCGAATTAATCGGGTCGAATACGGGTCGAGTCATAAATAAGTCGAGTCAACTCACATTTGACCCGTTATCCAATATTTTTTTACAAATAAAATACTAATTAAATTATCACATCTCAATCAAAGTAATATCACTAACCATTACACCATCATAACATCCAACTTTCTAACCATATCGTCACCTGAACTCAATTTAGAACTGTCATCACCAAACTTCCACTGCCTTTGGTAACTTTGTCACTGCCATCCAGGCAAACATGTCACTGTTACCACTCACAACCTCAAGCAACCAATCTCTATAATAACTAGCACATCCACCATCATTTTAATCTATGTGCCCCCTTTCCTGCCATCACTTCAGTATACATGTCCACAATGCCAATGCCTTTGATGCCACTTCTTTGACAAATCTTGACCGCCATATTTGTTTATATATATATAATGATATTGAATTATATTTTATAAATATTAATTTTGTTTTATAATATTGTATATGTTTTAATATTTTATTTTTTTTCAAATAGATATATAAATAAATAAATATATATATATTCTTATACATAAATAGAGATATATATATTATTATATTATTTTTCATTATCAACTCGTCAAACACTCATATTCAACCCGTATTGACTCGCTAAATTGACTGGATTCCTTATTACCCAACCCGTTTATGACCCTGCTAACTAAATAACGGGTTACGACGGATTGATGAATTTGAATAACATTTGCCACCTCTAATTATAATTAACATATTCAAATAAAACATTATATGGTTTAAAACAAAAAATATGTAACTTAATAGATAATTAGAATAATATTATTCTTTTTGTGTCAAAATATAACTTTATCAAGTTTGTCTAAACTTTTAATAATTGATTAAAAATATTAATAAAAATTAGAAAAAAATACTAAAAGTTCCTAAAATAAAGTTTTTAATCCAAAAAATTGAAAATATTTTTTTCTATCTAAAAGTTCCAAAAAAAAGAACTTTTAATACAAAAGATTTAATTGTTAACTTTCATCTTAACATCGTTAAAAAATATTATTACTTATACTAAAATGACTTTCAAGATATATTTAAAAAAATGCTAAAAAATATATAAAATAAAATTTTCAATCCAAAAAAATATCATAATATTTTATAAATTAAAATTTTATTTTTTAGGTATTCTAGATAAATAAAAAATGTTATGTTTTTTGAAATTGAATGAATTTCTTATATCTATTATTTAGTATTTTTTAAAAAATATCTTGAAAATTATTTTAGTCGAATTAATAATATTTTTTAACTGTATTAAAATAAAAGTTAATAATTAACTTTTTTATTCATTAATTTTTTTTGGAATCTTTTTAATAAAAAAAATATAACATAAATTTTTTGAATTATTTTTTATTATTTTATTTTATTTTATATAATCTGAGTTGAAAACGGCACGACTCCAAATTCTAACAAGAGATGGACATAATTTATCTCAGATCCTTCCAAATAAGTTCTGACCAAACAGAGTTAAATTATCATCCCGGCCTCGAATGTGCACACGGAAGGTGGATGATGACAGCACATGGAAGGTGGATGATGACAGCACCTCTAGTGAGCAAAATGTTATTCCATTGAAACCCTTCAGAAGATATATTTTCGAGTTTTTGGGTTGAAAAAGGGTTAGATTTTGAAATAATTGACCATTACCATCAAGAGCAGTTGGGAATGAGGACTGAGGTCCGGCTATGGAATTAGTCTTTCGGTTGAATATTCATATACTTCACCTGTTTTGTTCGTTTCAGCCAGGTAAGCAGTGCCTTCTCCTCACAGAATGTCTTCTCTTTGTAGAACCTCCCAGCAACATACATTGTCTTTAATCGTTAGAAGTTGGTATCTGCTGCTTCGTTTGCTATTTTTACCGGAACCCGTTTGATGAATTTGGTGTTGCTTGGCACATCCCAATCAAGTTTTCATTGTTTTTGGGGTTCGTCTGTTACTTTGCTTAGACCCTCTATATTTCAATCTGTGATGTTGTCCGTAGACACCCATCCGTCCCATTCTCAAAAGGGTTTCTGGAACTGTCCATATTCTCTCCAAAGGATTCTTGGGTTTTTCAATTTGAACCTCTATTAATCCATTAGCAGCTTTTTTAGGGTTTTGTTGGCACTATCTTCAGGTAATCTCTAATTGGCTTCATATCAATGGAATTTAACCGTGTATGGGTTGCATTCATGGTCATTGGTTCTAAAATGGTGGTATTATTTTATTCCTTCGGAAATATAGCAGAAAATGAGAAAAGTGAGTGTGATCCTATTTCTTACAATTTGTTAAGCTGTTAATTAATGCCATTGTTTTTTTTTTTTTTTTTGTGTCTGCTTTTTGCTCTGAAAGGTTTGGTTTCCTGTCTCTACGAGGCTTTTTAACCTTTTATTCGTTAATCATACTAGTGCTGGCTTTACTTGATCTTAGGGCTTTGGAAAGTAGGGATTAACTAGCTAGAATGCTGGATTTTTGTGTTTGATTACATGCCTGTCACGCTGGATTCTTCCTCTCATCCTCTGCCTTTGTGTAGTTAGGGAGGTATGCTACTGAGCAGTTTCTTTTTCTTTAAACTCTTGACTCTATAAAGCTGCCAAAAGTTACTTGTTCCTTGCTTCGTCCTACAAGAAATTCTTTACCAGCTAACTTGGTTAAACTATCCACTGATTTAGTCACTAATGTTTTTCCAAAATTTAAGCCATCCATTACAGTTGTATTTCCTGGTATCAAGTGGACAAAGCTTTATTGATTTTTCAGGTTCCAACTCTTCATTAAGAAATGGACCCTGCTGGCAGAGGTGAATTAGTGTTCGAAAATGGAGGTGGGAATCTTTTGGATTCTTCATCTATGGGGATTATTGAGCCTCTTCGATCTGAGAAGGTTCTTGGAATAAACATAGGCCCAGAGCCAATGTATAAGCCTTATAATGGAGTGAATTCATTCTTCAATGGTTGTTGGGATCCACTCGTTTCACAGGGACAGAATTCAGAACTTAGAGCATCTCCAACTCTAAGTGCTTCCTATGATCAGGTCAATTGCTTTTCCTACACTGGTATACTAGAAAATCAAGGAAGCCGGTGGCACCTCCCAACTTGTCCAGCATCAATCAGATCACAGTCCTAACCTTCCCCACTTTCTCACTAGGAGCTTCTCAGAGATCAATAGTTCCTTTACTTTACATAACTGGCACCAGTTTGCTAATTCTAGTCAAGCTTCTGATTACCCTTTAGAGGGAAGTGGCAACAAGAAAGAATTGACTTCACAAAGTGCTGCTTATAATTGTGCAAATTTGCAAAATGAGTTCCAGATTTCAAATGAAGGAACTATGGAACCTTCACCTAAAGGAAAAAAAAGGAGAAGGGTGTCTGAAAACCATTCTGAGTTTGCTGGGTTAAAGGTTAGCTGAACTACCTCTTAATGATTTTATCTTGTGTGCTCAATATCTTTATATTCCCTTTTTTCTTAGAATTATGTCTGAGAAAATATTCTGTTATCCATGATTAGAATATGAACACAGCGCAAGAGAATGATGAATGCACTGGAGAACAAAATGATGAGAAACAGAAACCTGAACAGAAGCCAGTTGCCAACGTGCTTGGTAAACTTGCAGCTAAAGAAGTTAAAGACAATTCCAGTGGTGGAAAAGCTCCAAAAGAAAACTATGTTCATGTGAGAGGGAAACGAGGTCAAGCTGACCAATAGTCACAGCCTTGCAGAAAGAGTATGTCTCTATTCATGATTTTATTTTCCTTCAATTCTTAACGTTATTTTTTCTTTAAATTTTCCTCTCTATATTGGGACTTACATCGTTTTCTCAACTCGCAGGTGAGAAGAGAAAGGATTAGTGAACGGATGAAATTTCTTCAAGAACTTGTTCCAGGATGCAGTAAGGTAAACTTTGAATTTTATTATATCATATATTATGTATTTATATATTCATTTTTGAAACAAATACACTTACCATGAACTCCGTAGGGAAAATTGTAAGTGGGCTGAATAGTTCGGGGAATTTATACTTAAGTTGACACGGAAAAAAATAAGTTGCACTTAGGCTGAAAATTTTCACACTTGAACTGATGGGCACACTATGTGCTACCAGCAATTTCCCTTTATTTTTTGCAGAGCAAACAAGAGGTGAATCTAGGGATTATCTTTTAGGGGGGTTTTATTTACTTCTTTCTAAGCAGCTTCTTTAACCTTTCAGATAACAGGGAAGGCGGTAATGCTTGATGAGATTATCAATTATGTGCTATCATTGCAATGGCAAGTTAAGGTATGATCTTCTGAAATCTAAAGAAAGGACCACCTTTTTTACAAGGTATAGGGCAATGGTGTTTCAGATTCATCAGCATCTTTTAACATAAACCTGTTCTACTGGGTTCAAGATTTAAACTATTTAATAGGTGGGGCACCTCATAGAGAGGGCATAGACAATAATATCAAGACATTTCCAGAAGCCTCTGCCTGTTAGTATGACTGAATGGACCTGTTAGATACAGGTCCTCTGCCCCCTCTCCAATGGGTATTCTCAATTTTGTAGCGTTCACAGTCTGAACAACAGTTATTTTTGTGCTAGTTGTAGCACACTTGAGCTTTTACAAATAACATAGAAAGTAAAGGAGACTCTTTTCAGATCTAAAGAATACTCCAAAGAGCCTTCTTCTATCGAGGAGATTCGGCAAAGCTAGTCAGGAGTGCCTGATAACAAGTAGATGAGTTCTTATAGGCCCTATTTGTTTGCTGGACTAAAGGGGATTGGACAAGTTATCATCACTTCTCTAAGAGCATCTCCAACCCACCATCGTTAAATTCATCTTCATTTTGGCATCTTCTTCATATTTGAAGATGATGGGTCTCACATTTTTACATTTTTACTCCAACCATACCAATCTTCAAATCACTATTCATTCTTCAAATCTCATTTTTCATAATCTTATTTATGTCTAAAATACAATTATTTAACATATATTTATCCAAACGTCATTATTTAACACTTTTTTTAGTTAAAAATTCCACAATATATTCAAAAAAATATTTTGATAATAAATAATAATTAAAAAATTATTGATAAATTAATTTGAAATTTTAAATATTTATTTAAATAATATTAAAATTATTAATTATTAGTTTAGAGTATTATAAAAATAATTAGTGGATGAATAGTAATTTGAAGAATGAATAGTGAACTTTCAAATATGAAGATCAAAATTGAAAATACTATTCATTCCTTCAAATTTGATGCCAATTTGAAGATGGTTTGGAGAGTCATTTTTTCTTCCCGTCTTGTGTTTGTCATTTTTAACTAATAGTTGGGTATTGGTAATATCCCACAAGCTAATCCCTTGTATATAAGTTAACCCCCTTTATCCCCTAGTAAACAAAAAGGACCTACTATATAGATAATAGTTGCTTGGTTATTAATTCAATATATGGAGTGAGCCATATTTTGGTGTTTTGCTCTTTTGTTTCCTGAGAACATTGATGTGAAAAGTGTAATTTATTTTATTTTATTTGCAGTTTCTATCTATGAAACTTTCCCATGTCTATCCTGAAATGAATGTTGACATTGAACGGATGCTATCAAGAAATGTAAGTTACAATGTGGTGATATATAAATTTCAAATCAAATCTACTCAACTCAATTTTAGGTCTGTCTTTTGAGCTTTGTCCCAGTTCATTCCTGTGTAGATTCATCATTCACAAGGTGGCAGTTCAGCTAGTCTAGGTGATCCAGAAATGAGTTCCTCGTACCACATCCCAAAAGAAATTTTTCTGGGAGCTTTGCCAGCTACCCCGAGCTCAACCCGTAAACCACCCACCACGTCTCAGGTCAGCTAAAGACATCCAAAAAATCATATTCTGAGCCCTTCATCAGATCTCTGACTATAGAAATCTACTAACAGATAGCAAGCATATGGCACAATAAGCTCCAAAGTGGCAGCCAGATGGATTTTATTTCTAACCCAGTTCCGGAGTGAAATGGAACTTTTTTAGGAGAGTAGATTATTTTCCTTTGTCTTCTTTTTGTTTAATTTATTTTTTCAAATGGCAAGCTTAAATTAGATTGAAATCCCTGTGAGGTTTGTCTATTGGTAATCACAAATTTGTCTCATTTTTTCAGGTTGCATGAAAGTAGAGCTATAAAATTCTTGGTGGATCAAAGGACTCATTTCTTCTAACTGAGGAAGCTATCAATTAGCGTCCAGCTGATTGGATTTCTTAATAGATCTCAAGTGTTTTTAGAAAAATGACGGGGATAGTGGACACACAAGAAAAAAATCATGTTTTTGTAGATAAATAGCCACTAACCCTGGTTCTTGGAGTTTGAGCAGATTTGTATAGCCAGAGAGAGTGTCCTGATGATTAACTACTTGGAAATCTAAAGAGTACAAAATTTCATGAAAAGTTGTGTGAGAAGTTCATACATGAAGGATCAAAGCTTTGTGTGAGTCCCTTGATTTCTAGAATGACGCAGTGAGACACTTTCCCTATTGCCGTTCTTCCATACGGTTAGGTCGTCGAGGCATGATCTTAACTTCCAAATCAGATGTCTTTTGGAGCTCTCCGAAGCCTACTGGCTTGGCCAGCCAACTCTGGACACCGGACTGAATGGGACCCTACCTTAATGTTTTCAGGCAGGGAAAAACTATTCATTGGTCTTAGTGCATTGTAATGCGGCCAATGAGTGTTAGATACATCAGTAAAAAATTGTTCATCGGATTCATATTTTATTGAAGTATTGATCATTCATTAACCCAGGTGTTCGTCGGATTCATATTTTATTAAAGTATTGATCATTCATTAACCCGGGTGTAATATACAGGGATTAATGAATAATTTTTTGGTTCAAGTTAATTGTATCTTGATTAATGAATGCTTAATACTTCAGTAAAATATGAGTCTCACTAAAGTACCGGGCTGTTTTTCCTTCTGAAGTACCTTAGTCATGGTCTAAATTGTCACTTGGCTGACCAACCGTCTGCTGCAATGGGCTGCTGGACCTTCTAATCTGCTTATTACTTTTGGACTCCACTACGAGGAAGCCCAAACTTTTAAGTAATTTTACACTAATCAAAATTTTATCCCAAATAATATGAGAGTAATAATATAAAGTTTTATTCTATTATATTAATTACATGACTTAATACATTATTAATATTACTATTTCACCATTTGAGATATATTTTCAGAAACATAACATTTTTCCTCTAGATTTCCAAGTGGCCACTGCCTATCATTCAAAATGCCCCATGTCACTTGTTCGTTTGTCGGTCATCAGCAAGTGGGCATACTCTATTAACAATGGCAAGGTCAAAAGAAACTCGACCCTGGTTCAAAGTGAACATTAGTGGCCTATTACTAAACAGAATACATGTCGCTCAAAGAGATTTGAGTTGTGGCCCAATCGACAGAAAGGTTAATGGATAAATAGGTAACGTACAACAATTTTCAAAAAATAATTTTCTGAATTCCTGTTTTCATCTTTCATAATTTTCCTTCAGCTGCATTTCCATCACAACTTGGAGATTCTGGTAGCTTCCTCCACAACTTAGTCAACTGGCAGACCTGGGTGGGTCAGTTTAGTAACCACCACCTAATGAAGCGGAGGTAAAGGACAGAGTGGAGGAGGAGAGATGTCCAAGCTCTAGACATAGCAAATCAACCTACAGCTGTATAGGCCACAACCCACAATCTTATTGTCTTTTTTCTTTAATGCATTATCGTTTTCATCATAACCTCAGTTCAACCAAATTATTTTTAATTATGTTGCCCTAAAAAACTGACTGTTTCGAAAAGTCACTAGAGAAATTCTCAGGTAGCAAATCACTGGATTTTTGTATCAATCGTTTAAGTATGAAATGGTAGTTTTCTTATTAAAGTATATAACAAGAATTTCAAATCATTTAACTTTGAGATGTTATGAGATCACACACATGCGACAAGCAATCAACTCAGGAGAAAGTGTTTATTATATGATTGCCGAACTGGGACAGAAAATCTATGGTCAAATTATAAAAGCAATGTTTAAATTTAATTAAATACATGTCAAAATGGGTAATGGTTCAGTAGTATTACCTCTCCATTTTTAGAAGAAAACTAAGGTTTAAATACTCGCTGGCGTGAAAAAAAGACGTTTGTAATTAAAAATTTAATACCATTGACTCCAATATTTAACTAGACTTTAAAAAAAAAAAATCAACTAAATAAGCCAACTAGTACTTAAACCACGAAATCATCAATGCCAAACAGGGAACAGAAAAAGATTTGGTATGCAGCATTGAGGGGGACTGATTTGTCTGCAATGACAACTACCACAAAATGAGTAATACATGGACCATTGGCCTTTTTGGGCATCACATTCCTTCCTTATATTTTATTTTCAGAAAGTTGTGATATGTGTGTCTCAGTTTAGTTTAAGAATCCCCATCCAAACAGGGCCTAGAGAAAAAGGGGTTTGTCGAGGATAATCCAACCAAAGTCCAATTCAAGCACACTGTTGATTTTGAAAGGTTGCATAATACTCTCTATTGCTGGAAATGAGTTTGTCCCACCACGCTATCTACAAAAGGTTGATATTGTTGTCTTCAAAGGGCCCATCTATATGATCATAAGAGGTTGCCCTTCTAATATTTACATTATAATGCTACTCCAATTTAATGAGGTGACACAAAGTTGGCATCTGAGTGCACTAGCCCATTGGACTCATTCCCAACTCTTTTGTTTTACTCTCTCTCTCTCTCTCTCTCTCTCTCTCTCTCTCTCTCTCTCTATATATATATATATATATATATATATATATAGTAAAACATATGTTTAAAACCAAAATCATTGACCCCATTTTTTTTCTCCAATACTGATCAGATTGCAAATTCTTTATTTTATTTTTTTTACCAAAGGAAACCGTATTGTAAAATCATTACGTTACAAAACATAAAAGTCTCTCAATTCTAGAATCTGAAAAACTCAGAGTTGAGAGAAAAAAATAAATATTGGCTTCAGTTGGATTAAATATCTTCCCTAGAAGTCATGAGTTATTAAACATATTAGTCTAGTTGATGCAAATTTCTCTATATCATAATTGTACAATTGTAACTCTATCCCATCCTCACAATATGTTAATTATGGATATAGACGTGCTAATTTTTTCTTGTACTTTGTTTGGGATGAGAGATGAAAATTTAGGAAAAATCAGAAAATTAAATAAAAATTTAATTGGAAAAGGAAAAGTTTTCTTTTCCTCCTTTCACTTGATTAACTAGAAGGAAATAAATGAGGAAAAGAAATATTTCTTAAATTTCATATGATACCTTTGAATGTTAAAGAAAATGAGTTCTTTCAAGTTTGAAAGAAAAATACATAGAGCAAAAAAAAGGTGAAAGCACTTTTACTCCTCTCTTTTTTTGGTCCACTTTTGATTAAAGAAAATTTAAAGACTTGAAGGCAAAGTCTCCCTTTCCTCTCCTTTCTCCTACCCAAGAACCTGTTGTGTATTGGAATGAACGCAAGCAAAGTCCTTTCAATTCAAACCTAGTTAATTTAATTGGTGAATTAGCACCTAAATTTTAGGTAACAATCTTTTTCATACTCTTCTTGTTTGGTTCAATAATAGAATATTTGACTGATTTTTTTGAATTTTGAGAAAGAGAGCTTTTTTTTTTCAATTCAAATGTTGCTCACTCACACCAAATCATTTGGGCAGCTTTTACCCATCAATCTCATTATTAATTGCGCCAGATAAATGGTTAATCTGCACCATGATTCATGAATAAATTTTTGTAATTGCCTAAATTGATTGTTTGCCACAAGACTTGTAGCCAATGTCTAAGTTACAATGGTCTAGGACCCCTCCCCACCCCCGGATTGAGCAATGAGGTATTATAATTTATATATTATAATCTGACACAACTCAATCAATTGAAGGGTACAAACAACAAAAGCTTACACAACTTAAGAGCGAGAGTTCCAATTCATGTATTACAATATGAGAAAACTCAATTAACTGAATAGTACAAACAATAGAAGCTTACACTACCTAACAGCAAGAGCCTTTCAAATGTGAGCTATGGACAAACAAATTAATCTAGTTCATGACTAGATCAAAATAAATACTCATATTTACAAATAGGAGAGTGAGATATGAACTCATGATCTTTTCTTTTAGAGAATGTATGAATGACTAACTGAGTTAACCGTCGTTGATTTTAGGACTTGTTTTTATCTTGAAATTATAACTATTCTTATTTTAATATAATAAGTTAGAATGTAAGTTATTTTATCCGAAATGAAAATATCAATCTCTATCATACATATGATTTTGTTTTGAATTGCTTTACACATAATATTTTGAATTTTTTTTCTTCACGTCGCTTGTAATGTGTGTGTATATAGATATATATATATATATATATATATATATATATTGTAAGTTAGAGATCTTACTCTTTTAAGTAAAAATTTAGAACCAAACAGTTAATTGTTAAACTGTTGCTTACCTACCTAATAAGAACAAAATTTAAGGTAGTATTCAACTTTAGTAGCACCGTGCTTCCCGTCACGGTCAATGAACATGTCACATTCATCTCTCTCTCTCTCTCTCTCTCACTCACTCACACACACACACACACACACACACACAAAATAGCCTGTCTAGTACATACCCATAAGGCTTGCATTGAGGTGACAAAGGTTGGACCAAGATGCAATAGACGAAAGAAGAGATATTATGTTGTCTGAGCGACCAGTGGTGGTGCAATTTGGTAAGCGAGAGGTGGTAAAGCCATAAGAATAGAATGCCTCAAAATTCAAGCCTGAGGCCCCCCCTCCTAGCTAGCACCACTCAAAGTTCATGGGTCCCTTTGTCCATTAGAGATCCTTCACTTTCACTTGCTCTAGATGACGCCCACTACTGTGGAAATCAGCCCCCAACACTGTGTTGGTTTGTTACATTCATGTTCAGTCCCTTGTTAACATCATCCAAGGCAAGTAAAGCAACAGAGTATCGATCAAACCCTGAAACATGGGACCATTTAGTTTGCAAAATCAAAACCCAACTCAACAGAGAGATCTTTATATTCTTTTGTCCAATAGCATGAGCTATGCAATGAATAATTTTCACTGGACTTATAAGAGAGAAGAAAGAGATATCACTTGAATTAAACAGCAGGTGGTAACCCAATAAAGAGCTATGTTGATAACTGGCATCTTGACTTTTGTGAAATTGCCAAATTGGGTTTTTGTTATTGCAAGCCTTTCACAGATTAATCATGGTTTGCAAGATTTTATTTGAAATAGGATTTAGGTAGGTAGGTAGGTTGAATGAAGTGTTAAACATGCCCTAAATAACAAGGTCTAGAAGCCCCAAATGTTGAAATAAAGTTGTGAAAATAAGGAAAAGCAAGAAGAAGAATTGAGGGTTCTAGACTGTTTCTTTTCTTGGCCTGCTGGATTTTTGCCAAACCTTTAGACATTCAACATGGTGGGCAGAGATATAAGTGGTGCAAGTGCGAGTGTCCACTCTTTTACATAATTTGCGTAAGTTTCATTTCTTTTCTCCCATCATTGTTTAAAAAAAAAAAAAAAATTAATGAATAGATACAACAAACAGAAAAATATGGGTATTTAAATTTACCAAGTTTTCAACTATCTGTTTTTTTTTTTTCTTTGGAATTAACTCACTACCAACAAAATGTTGTAGTTACATTGATATATCCACTAGGGGTGTAAAATAGTACATTTTTTTCTATAGTTTTTTCGATTTTTAGTAGTCATTTTAAGAAAATTCTTATTCTTCTTTGTAGTTCTTATAGCATTCTCACTTATCAATAATATTTTATTATTTCTTTAAAAAAAAAATACATGTTGACTCATAAACTCGAACTAAACTGAAGTCAACTCAAAAAGATTGAAACGAACCAACTCAAATTTTTTTGAGTTGATTCGGTCCATTGGTCAGTCACATGTTCAATTTTGATTCCATTAGTTAAAATCAATTAAAGTCGGTTTAGTTTTGAATTTACCTCTAATCCATTTCATGTGCACCCTTAATATTCACATTCATACTTAACTATACTCTCTCTCTCTCACACACACACACACTAAAGGCCATTGTTCATAAAATTTATTGGTTAGAACAGGATAGTTTTTCGAAACTTGTCATGGAATGAGTTGTCATGGACCAAGAGTTCATATGTTTGACTATGCAAATTTGAGAAAGAAAGAAGGAAAGAAAAGCAATCAAATATAATTAGGACAAACCCCACCAACAAATGTTTTCTTACTCCTTCATTCCACTTTTCAAAGTGACTATAAAAATTGCCATATGTAATCTCACATGTGTGCAGCTAAAATAATATAAAACCCTCTCTCTTTCACACACACACAGGGCGCATGCCCAATATATCATATTATAATGGTTTTGAATGTACTATCAAACAAATATAGTGTTAAAAAAAAATTTAATTTTTACTTTATGATTATTTCAATCTTATTTATCATATTAAGATTATTTTAAAACATTTTTTTAAAAAATATTTTTTAAAGAAATCATCTTTTATTAAGACGATTTTAACTTTTTAAATAATCAAATTTCGTATAAAAAGTATCTTTTAAAAAAAAAAATGCTTTCAACATAAAAATTATTTTTTGAATAAATAATTTTTCAAAAAAACCATGGTATAATAACTAAGTTAAAAATAATCCTATTCTAATAATAATGTTTAAAAACAACCCTTGATGAAAAATTCATCAAACAAATGTAACTTGGTGGCTGTAAGTTTTGACTACTTAAGTATGTGAAACTGTGCAAGACACTAAATGGATCTAATTGAGAGGTCATTTATATATATATATATATATATATATATATATAGATAGACAAATACCACTTGACTACTGGAAGCCCTCTAATTTTATTTTTTTCCTCCCCGGAATCACCAGTTAAAAGAATGTTTGAAATCAGATGGGGTCAAAGTCATTTCACCATTATTTATTTTAGGATAGCCCTATTTGCACTCTTGGAATGATAAAAATCTTTTACAACGTGGCTTAGAGTCCTGAAGAATAAAACAGGAGGCCCCACAAAAATTTTCATTTTTATTATAATAAATGTACAATTTATATGTTACATAGCATATGATTTTCTATGTAAGTTATTGCAGGTGAGGGGTCATCATGTGCTCTACCCTCACTTTTTCATTAAATGTGTAATTTATTTATTTATTCCTTTTAATTTTGGTCTAAACTTTATTTCAATAATTGTTTGGTTATTAAATTTTTCATGATTCATAATGAAAAACTCTTGTGAGCATTTAAAATAATAATAATAATCTTACAATACACTTTTCGTTATTACATTGTTATGTGATTAGTATGTTGGGTAGTTGTCATAAATTTATTTAAATTCTTGATGACTTATTTGTGATTCGAGACGACTTGAAAATGAGTTTGACCCGCTTTTATTTTTAAACTCGTTTTGTCTCTTATGTTTTAACTTACTCATATAAGATATTGTCTTTTAAGATTTTGACTAAAGAAAAGATAGTCGTCATTAAAAAAAAATAGGTTTCGGGTTTTAAGAGTTTTTTGTTCTTATAATCTCTTTGATACATAGTGAACTGATCATTGCTGTCCCGTAAACGTATGCATCTTGCCGAATCACGTAAATCTTGTGTTTTCTTTATACATTTTATTTATTTTTACTTATTTGAAATCGATTTATTGTTTATTTGATCACTTCCGTACAACATAATAATTTATAAAGAATAATAGTGTTATTAGTTGTGTAAATGAGCAGTGAATGTGTAAAGGGAAGCACCAAAATTGTTTTAATTTTTTCTTTTTTCATAATTCTTTCCTTGTTACAAAAAAAAATCGTGATATTCTAATTTTTTTTTATATAATAATAAGAATGAAAAATTGAAGTCACATTAATTGTGTAAAAGTAAATACTACTTGTATAAAAATGTGATAGGAAATAATCTTAAAATATTCAAATTATGTATGTAAATGTCGCCCATGAAAATGAATTGGTGCTTTGAGTTTTGCAATTTTAGCAAGGATCTTGGCCCAAGTTGTGCTAGACTTGGTTATATTCGAGTCTCTATCGGGGACTAGTGTTTCTTTAAAAAAAGTTATGCCCTAACATTTTTAAATCTACAACCCCTAAAAGATTACTTCACTCAACACAAAATGATAATAATAATAATAATAATATAATCTCATTATATTAGGATTTGATGTACTCAAATATGGCACAACGAACAAGATTCAGACACGTAAATATTTAAGTCATGGATAATTTTGATTTTTAATTTGAATAATTAATATTTCGAGCTAAGGATCAGTTAGTTCAACTAATAGCATCGGCCAGATCAATTCTGGTAACATATTGGTACTAGGCCCAACACCGACCTGATAACACATCATTTTCAAGTCTGTTTTGTATTTTAGGTTTAACCAATCAGACCATGTCTCATAATCAACTATTTAGTATGGTATTACTCAATAAAGTTCAATCTCCAAAACTGAATTCAACTAAAAATCCGATAAGAAAAAAAACTATCTCTTTATACTTGTGAGAATCTCTAAATTTTCTCTTCGTAACGATAAGAATGCATTAATAAAAGGAGGATAAGGTATACACTAAATTTTATTTTCGTTAAAAACTCTCTTGTAACAATAATACTAAAAAGAATTATTTATTATTATTTTTATAAAAATATAATTAATTTTAATATAATGAGGAAGTGAAAAAGTGAATATGAAATAACATTTGAAACAGAACACGGTTTAAAATTATTTTTTTTTTTTAAGCATAACAAATTTAGGATTGGGACGCTTAAGCTCATACATGTCCCATTGACAATATTTTTTTATTAATTTCAATTAAATTTTTTTTTATTTTTATAAAAGTAGTTATGTATTTTTTTTTAAAATTTTCAATTTCCTTAATAATTATTCATCCTAAACAGGCAGTGCAAAAATTTTTATTACTTAAATTCTTTTTTTAAATGTATCTCTCATTTTCTATCTTGTCTTTTCTTTGTAGCAAAACATTGTCATAGTTTTCGTCTGGACTTGGGACTTTGATCGTCATCTTTGAAGATGAACATGACGAGAAGTTTGAAATAAATTGCATTATACCTCGTCACGGAGTTGCACGAAATTTTTTTGAATACGGACTACGGAGTCATCTCTTCATCCTACCCAACCCAACGCCACATCGACAACTATGCTTCTCTTGTTGGTTCCTATCCCATACATATAATTTTTTAAAAAACATAATATCTAAGTAAATGTCTGAAATACCCTTACGACCACCTTACGTGTTGTCCCTATCGTACCCCTTCATATGTGCAGGTGACCGCCCCCACACCAAAGCCCCCTCTCTCACTCGTGTCATCTGCTTTCATTTTCACCAAACCCAAGTTAGTGCCCCCACACTCTCTCTCTCTCTCTCTCTCTCTCACACAGGTATCCAAAACCAATACATAAATAATTTCAATGGCTCACAAACTAGATTCAATTCAACTCTCCCTGTTGCTAACGTGCGCATCAATAACATAATGGGAGGGGTGGAAACGAAATAAACCCATCTCGCTTTTCCTCCCTGGATGCCTGTCTCTTCCTTCTCCCCAAATCATCTCACTTTTCTCGGGCCATAACTGTCTACATATTCATTCATCTGACAAGTCTCTCTCTCTCTCTGTCTGTCTGCTCTCTCTCTCTCTACTCTGCTAACGTGCGCTTTATTAGCACCTCAGGAGAAGGGTAAATAACAGAGGCTCGATTCCTTTGCTTCTCTCTTTGCTGTGTCTGTTTCTCTAGATGGGGGTGTGGAGCCTGGTGTTGCTGTGCTTGCTAACGTGCGCCGGCCTCCCACCATCCTCCCCAGATCCGGACGACGAAGCGTGCTTGACCCACCTTAGCGAATCCTTAGAAGACCCAAACAAGAACCTCCAGAACTGGACTAAAACCACCTTCGCCAACCCCTGCTCCGGCTTCACCTCCTACCTCCAAGGCGCCACCTGCAACAACGGCCGCATCTACAAGCTCTCTCTCACTAATCTCTCTCTTAGGGGCTCAATCTCCCCTTACCTCTCCAACTGCACCAACCTCCAAGCCCTCGACCTCTCCTCTAACGCCCTCACCGGTCCAATCCCCGCCGACCTCCAATACCTCGTCAACCTCGCCGTCCTCAACCTCTCCTCCAACCGCCTCTCCGGCGACATCCCCCAACAGCTCGCCCTCTGCGCCTACCTGAACGTCATAGATCTCCATGACAATTTGCTCACGGGTCAAATCCCGCAGCAACTCGGCCTCCTCGTTCGACTCTCCGTTTTCGACGTCTCGAATAACCGCCTCTCGGGTCCGATTCCGGCCGCGCTCGGTAACAGGAGCGGCAACTTGCCAAGGTTCAATGCGAGCTCGTACGAGGGCAATAAGGACCTTTACGGGTACCCTTTACCGCCATTAAAGAACAAAGGGTTGTCAATATTGTCCATTGTTGGGATCGGACTGGGAAGTGGGTTCTTGAGCTTGGTTCTGAGTTTCACAGCTGTGTGTATGTGGTTGAGAGTTACTGAACAGAAGATGGCTAATGAAGAAGGCAAAATTAGTCAGCTCATGCCTGATTATTGAACTCATAACTTAAAATGCTTGCAAATTCAAGGTATGCTTTGTTTGGATATATGATAATTAAATGGGGTTTTTGATCAGTTGTTGTGTCTTTTACAGTTTTACTGACATTTGGAATTTTTCTTTCTTCTCTCCCTTTCTGTTGATACCCCTTTCGGTTCTTTTTGTGGCTTTTTTTCACAATTTTCATTTTTCTCAACAATTAACAATGTATAAAGCATTAGACCAATTCAAATATATATGAGTTTCTAATGAAGTAGTCTCAGCTCTTTTACTCTCTCTCTCTCTCTCTGTGAATTTTACATTTCCTTCGTTGTTTGTTGTTTACATTGTGAAATTTTCATCTCTTATTTATCATTCAAGACTTTGGCACATTTGTGCATTGCTAAAGTGAGGTGGTTGGGAGACAAACAGAACCACATGTTTTATGAAGCTTTGATGATTGTGATAACATTCTGGGCAAAATTCCCAGGTTTTGACTCGACTTTTGTGTTTTAGACTCTACTCTTTAGGACACTTAATGCTTGTGTGGTATAATTAGAAAGGTATGGATTTGAAATTTGTAATTACAGTTTCATGGTTGGTGAAGGGTGCATTAAGTGGTTAACATTATTACGGTCTGTTGGTGATATGATTTTCCTTTGAAGTTATATTTATTTTTTTGAAACTCACTTTTCAGCTTTTTGTCACTCTTTTTTTAATTTTACTTCTGACAAGAATATTCTTGTCACTAACAATTTGTCAGAAAGCTCTTTTGTTTTAACTTATTGCGTTTAAGTATCAACTACTTATCTCAAAATTAACCAAATTGAAATTACCTTCTTTTATTGAATTATCCCTTAACACTTATTTCATTAAGGAGATAAAAAGAAATATAATAATAATAATAATAATTATTATTATTATTATTTTCTTTTTTGAATTCTTTTTTTTATTGAATGAAAATAAACACCGAAATGTTTCTACCCCACTAACTGTTTATTTTTATTAATTACTTAATATTCAAAAATATTTTTAAACAATTCAACCCAACCTGACCCGGCCGACTCTTATTGCTTAAATATAATGATTGTGTTTTTGGTGTACATAGGTCCCTCGGACCGTTTCCCAAACTAAATAAACAAACAAATAGAGAAGCAGAGACATTCAATGGATTGGGATCCACGTCAAAAAATTGTTTTAACCAGCTTTTGTGGTTTTAACCATCTATATTGACCTAGTGTCAAGCTGTCAAAAAGATTTCACCATCCAAATTCTTTTATAATTAAGTAACACTGTGGTGTGAAATTAATAATTTATGTAATAAGAATTAAAAAAATCTAAAAAGACAATACAAAAAATTTACGAAAATTCACATCAAATCACATGTTTTCACCGTTTATTCAAATAAGAACTCTGACAAAAAAAATATAGCAGCAATGAGGAAGGATACTAAAAAATAGCTTTTCCGTCCTATTCTATTTATTATTTTCAGGAATTTTGCTTTGTCATGTCTCGTTTCTATCTTAAAATTAATATTTTTATTTTTAAAAATTAAAATTAATCAATTAATGTTGATAAAAATACAAATTTATATATATACACATGAATAATATATACATACTACATATATATACATATAAAGATATTTAGATTTATAAATATAAAAGTATTTTAAAAAATATTTATTTAATTTAAATATATATTAGATTTTATTCTTGTCTTAAATTTGTGTCAGGTTTTAGTATTTTTTTATTTTTATTTTATTTTATTTATTTATTTTCAAATTTGTTTTATTAAAAATAAGAAGAAATGGAATAAATTGTTATTTTTATACGATATTAAAATATATATTTAAATAGAATAATATTTTTTTAAATTAATTTAAAGTTAAGTATTGTGGTTATATGCATAATTAACTGTGCACAAATATGCCAAAACTTTATAGGGAAAGGTTGGGCAGAGTCGGCAGACCAAACTATAGATGAAGTATAGTCAAGCAAATCAATCATGTGCCCGAACCCTGAAACGGTCCGGAACTGTCAAGAAAACATAATACAGCACGCCAGAAATTTCCGCCCAAGGCATATAGGATTGACGTTTGGAATCTTTAAACTTTTAACAGATTTGACGTGGCGGTGGCGGGGCGGTGCGGTGGTGGTGGTGGTTGCGGTTGCGTACCCGATTCTCTTGATGTTGCTTCAATTATAACGCAAGACAAACCAATCAGTTTTAATTATTTTTTCCTCCATATTTTTTACTGTATAAAATGGGGAAAATTTTTTTTTTTTTTTGTCGGTAAAAAGTAATCACATGTAGTTTGTTTTTTTCCTCCCCCTTCTGAACTAAGCAGCTGTTTGGCTAAGCAAAATCACTTTATGGAGAATACCTTGTAGACGCTTTTTTGTTTTTGGTTTTGTGTCTAGGCTGTAACATGTAGAGTGACAATTAGACAGTTTTGGAGTAGAAAATTTCTTTCCTAATTTCATCATGTGAAAAAAATATATATATTTCAAATTCATTTAAATTTTGTGATTAACAGGGGTGGGTCTTTATCAGAGTTTTTATTTATTTATTTTATTATATTAATTATAATTAATACATGTCAAATAAAATATTATACGTGTTAAAATAAAAAAAATATGTATGTCAATAAAAAATTAGAATGATATATTTTTTTTCAAACATGTAACTCTAAAATATTTATCTAAACTTCTAATAAATGACTAAAAATTATCAATATAAATATTGATTATATAACATAAAATATATTTTTTTTATATAATCGGGACAAGGTAGAACAAGACAGGACGTTCACCCCAAATTTTTACAGGATAGACATAACTTCTACCAAACTGGTCTCGTTAGAGGTGAGGAATAGCGGTTCCAATGGGACGGATTAAATTATCATCTCTACTAGGCCGCTTCTCCTAAATACGTCTTTGTAATAGTTTTTAATAAAATGTTCATTTCATTGAATGAGCATTTTCAATTATACTAAACAAGAATAAAAAATAAAAAAAAATAGAATAAAAATATCTATTTTATTGTATCAAACATGACCTTATTTCTTTTCTCTTCATACAATTTTGGTCTTATTATTTAGGAAAAATAAGTCTATAAAATAAATTTTCTATATAAAAGATCCAAAAAAAGAATTTTTAATACAAAAAAAATTCAATTATTAACTTTTATCTTAAAGCCGTTTAAAATATTAATGATTAGACTAAAAAAACTTTTAATATACATTTAAAAAAATACTAAAGAGTTGATAAAATAAATTATTTAATAAAAAAAAAACATAACTTTTTTTTATTTATTTAGATTGCCTAAAAATAAATTTTCACTTCATAAAATGTTTTTTTTTTTTTTATTGAAGAAGTTATTTTATATAATTTTTTAGTATTTTTTTTAAAAATATATCTCGAAGGTTATTTTAATTTAATCAGTAATATTTTTTAACAATATTAAAATAAAAGTTAACAATTAGACTTTCGACTATTAAAATTTTAATTTTTAGATCTTTTAAATTAAAAATATATATCATAAATTTTTTAAATTCAAAATTTTATTTTAAGAATTTTTTAATATTTTCCCTGTCCATGGCCTTTAAATCTCAAACCTGGTATGAGAAGACTGTCCATGGATTGCCCACTTTATTTATCTTTTTGTTTCATGTTGGAACCATCAGAAAGCTATTGGGGCAACTCAAAAAAAATATATGAGGTTTTGAAACCTTGTTTCAATAAAATTGAATTTAAAAAAATGGGCAGTAGAAAAAAGAGGCAGAGCATAATTGGGACAGCATGGTGTGTTGTTGATCAAAGTCTACACCGAAAGTTAAAGTCAAACTGAAGCTGGGGGCCTGGGCCTTTAAAATTCCGGAATTAATGGGGCCTCCCAGCATGGCATTTATGTCATCATACTCATAGGGATGATGAGGTTGGCCCCCCATGTTATTTTGCAGCAATGAAGAAGAAGAACTGTTGAGTGATTCCATTCATTTCAATGAAATACCCACAAAAATTGACATTTCATAAGCCACTCACAAGATATTTGCTTTCGCTTTCATTTCTTTTGTGATAAGGCAGAGACAGCTACGTGAATCAGATGGCCACGAATTTATTAGGCCATCCCTGTAAGCCCCCGTAGCACCCTATATCCTGCATAATATATTGATATATTTACATACATACATACATACATACATATATACATATATATATATGGATGAATTATACTTTTCATTCTTAAACTTTATCCTGAATTTTATTTTAGTTCTTATTCTTTTAATTTTGTCAATTTCACTGATTTTGAGTTCCATTTTAATTTCATCATTCCGTCGCAATTGACTGTTTAATGTGGATGAAAAAAACGTACGCCTAAGGCACATGAAAATTCAAAGGATATTATTGTAAAATTACAACTCATTCTCACCCATCTCCCTCCTTCTCACGCTCTTTACCCTCTCTACTCCAACCTATTTTCACTACAACTTCAAATCTTAGAAGTGTAGCTTCATGTTTTTTTAGGTAAGGATTGGCTATAGCCGTGAGGGGGTTTTGTGTAGATCATGGAAAACGTTGGGTATGACTGGGGAGGCCAACAAAGGGAAGGCAATGGTGGCTTGAATGATGCGCAAGTGGGTTTTATTAGAGATGGTCAAGACTGGTAGTTATTGTGAGTGTTCCTAGCGTTTTTTTGGTGGTGGGCATAGATGACCTAGATTTGTGACTAGAGCATCAGAGACTGAATTAATAGCGAAAGAGTCAGGTCCTCCGTCTTCGAGCTCCTCCTATCTCTGGTCAAGCCCGCTCAAAATCTCGCTCGCCCACCAATTTCCAAGTATCATGTTGGAGCTGTCGGATTGGGATCGGATGGTGGCATCTTCTTTGGCGTCAAGCTCGAATTCCCGAGTCTCCCACTCCACTAGTCAGTCCACGCCGAGTAGTTCCTCATCACCAACCTCGTTGTCCATGGCGAGCCCATCCTTCGCTACATTGTCGTCTCCACCGCCCCTTGCAGCCATTACCGTTAGTTCTTTTCCAATATCCAAATCTTAATCACATCATTAGAAAACAAGTCCAAAGAGTCAGCAATTTTCAAGCCCATATCTTTAATCCTCCTAAACCCATTCGGCCCTAAGATTTTCTAAATAAAGAGACACATCTGCTTCTGTAGCCTCATTACAAAGGGTTATCGCTTCTAAGCAAAACCATTGATTCGAATTGTGGCAATTTATGCAATGGCATTTGTGAATTGTACACGAATAATGAAGCCAAATTGAAAGTTGCAGCACTAGAAGCTGTTAACAACTCTCATGCCCCATATGGTAGGTGCCCATCTAGAGTGACATTAATGGATTGTGAATGGAAGATATGTAGAGGGTCTTGTATGGAATCCGTTGTGTATAATCCCAATTTGGGGCCGTTGCAGGTGGCGTTAGTGGCGTATGTTGCAAGCGGAGGTGGTAGTGGGTATGATAGGATTGTGGCGACAGCCTTGATGGAGAGGGAAGGAGCTGTGGTGAGGCTGTTGTTGAAGATGGTTTCACCCCAATGCGAGTTTCGGGTGTTTCACTGCCCAATTGGCTTCTAATGGATGCAAAAGACCTTCATCTTGATAAAAGTGAAAAACAGAGCATTTGTATCATCCCGACCCAAATAAATCAGACTAATTCTAAAAATACCCAAAAAGAGTCAAATACTAATACCGAGGGAGACCGAGCCAATGAATGTAATACCCAAATAAACTCGGGCTATCATAATGATTAATGTACATTAATGGACACGCAGTTCAAGACAAACGGTACAGTTCACGAATTTAATAAACATATGATAATTGAGTACACGATGAATAAATTGAGGCAATCCCGAGTACCCCGGGGCTACCTATACGAAAAATCGAATTACACAAAAAAACGTGTACGCAGACACGTACATGTGTGAATATGTCTATACATATGCGTGTGTATATATATATGTATATGTGGGAATGCATATATATATATGTATGTATATATATAATGAGGTATATATATATATCAATATGTATATATGGGTGTGTATATACAAGTGTATATATATATATAATATATATATATAATAATAAAGTGTAAAATATATATGCCCTAAAAATATATATAACCTACAAAGTAATAAAAGCAAAATATAAATAGTGGAAGGGGGGTTACAGATCTTAGAAACCAAACAGAAAAGGAAGAGGAAAAGAAAGAGGAAGAAAGAAAAGAGAGGGGGTGGCTACCATAGGTCATGTGTGTGTATACACTTTGTGTGCATTGAGAAAGAAGAGAAACGAAGAAATTTAGAAGCTGGGAGGTCTTTTGGAGTTTCAGAAAGGAGAAAAACAGAAGAGGCGAAGAAATATGGCAAGAAAAATGTGAGGGCAATTCTCTGTATTTTTTTTAGTTTCAATTTCTAAGTTTTTCATAAAGTTGCATGAAGCTTAGAAATATTTGTATAGTTAGATTCTATGAAAACAATAGAACACGTAGGAAGAAACCGCATGTAAAATGGTGAAGAAATGAAAAAGTTATGAGAGTTCATCGGAAAATTAAAGTTTAGAAAACTTGGAATTTGGATGTGTTTTAGATGTCTAAATTGACATCTAAAGGCTTTAAATTATACTTTAGGGTGTTTAGAAATGAGATGTAGCTTTAAAATGAAGAAACAATGAAGAAAAAAATGAAAAAAAAAAAAAAATTTACAGTGCAGTCCGGTCACTTGCACCGGAGATAGTGACCAGAGTAGCAACTGTGGTCGCCAGAAAGTCATGAGGAAGAGGGACTGGCTGGGTCATAGGTCCGGGTCGGGCCTCAAGTCGGATCGGCACCCGCTCGGGTGCACCAAGGGCCATTCCAAACTACGCCTTTTTGACCACTGAGTTCAAATGTTGAAACTGTTTTACTTCAAAAAAAAAATGAGGGGAGGGTATGGGGGAAGAGTTGCCTCAGCCAAGAATCGAACCATGGTGCGCGTGGGCTGAAGCCCTTATGCCACCCCATGCCACCACCGTGCCACACGGGCACATGTGGTTAAATACCGAACCAATATATATATATATATATATATATATATATAAATTAATTAATTGTTATTTTAAATTTCGGTGTCCAATTTAGCAAATAAATAGTGTAAATTTCTTATTTTCGACCTTCTGGACCCAATGGTGAGGTCTATTTCATGAGATGGGATCCCAAAACATAAACTACTCGTAAAAGTGCCAAATGACCAAAATGCCCTTGAGTTGAATATGAGTCAAACAGACTCCGATTAAAATAAATGAATAGTAAATATTTATTATTTCAAGTATTCTGAACTCAACAGTAAAGTCCAACTTGTGAAAATAGGTCCCAAAAAATAGAGACATGTAAAAGTGTAAAATGACCATTTTGCCCTTTTTAGTACAAAAGTTCGAATTAGAAACCGTGAAAGCCTAAAATGACTTTCTTTGACATCCCAGACTTAATAGTAAAGCCTAAATTAGCAAAAGATATGCTTATAGTAACGAAGCACAAAATTTGATGAATAACATTAAAATTTTACTAGATGATAGGGAATTCAAAGGAAAAGGAAAAGTTACGGAATACTGAGGTAGATCACACGAATTAAAGGTAAGTAAACCCCTATCTCTTACATGTGGTCTTCTAAGCCACGTTCATTCTATTACTGTCAATTTTGTACTCTTGTACGTACCAACTGTTATTGTTTCACAATTGATATTGTTCTATCTTGTGGATGTTTTGATTGCTATATCATGATTATTATGTTGTATTGTGTCTTAAAAGGCCTATTGTTATATGTCCATGGCATGATATTCTATTTTTATGCATTTCTTATAGGATCACAAATAATCATGATTTATTATGAATGCCGGATTTGTGCTCAGTTGCAATATCCATCCAATGCTTTTATGAGTTGACAAGATCTATAGGTCGAGTTTGTGGATGGATATATGGCAATGATGGCATTTTTACGCATTGAGTTGTGAGGGCATTTTATATGCATTGAGGTTAAAGGGGGTATGCTAGGCCCCAAAAGACTGAGGGTCTGCCAAACCCTGAACAGAGTAACTGACTAACTGCATCACTTATGGTTGACTGATATGTTTACGTTTATTGGATTCATAAGATGTTGTCATTCCCTATGAATAATACTATGTTAACAGTTCACTCATTGTACTTGACTGTTACCGATTCATTGTGGTAGTATTTTTATGTTGACTGATGTTATTGAGCTTTTTCATGTTCATGTTATACCATTACTCATGCTTGATCATTGTGACTTACTGTTCATTGGCCATTGTGGCATTTTACTGTTATTGACCATCACAGCAACTGATTTCATGATTGGCTATCATGTTCACCCTATGAGTTTATATTCTTTCTATGTTAATCATAACCCGTGTCTGATATGAGAATTTACTTACTGAACTTTGTTAGCTCACCCTGACTTACTTATTTTTCAGGTAAGGATGCTACAGTACTATGGTAGGAGTCCAAGAGCATAGGGGGACAGTTTGAGGAATATGTTAAAAGTGATGTAGTTTCTCTCATGTATTCACTGCCTAAGGGTGAGGTTATGTCGATTCTTGTTTTGGCATTGTAGAACCATCTGATGTATTTAAGACTTCTGCTAAATTATTGTTTAAGTTTTACATTATATATTGTTGTCATTGATACAAAGAAAGAAAAAAGTAAGGACGACTACAGAGTCAGCCCCACGATACGAGATCTGCATAGGGTGAGTTTCGGGTCGTGACAACATTTGTGTTTGAAATGTTTGGAACTCATTGAATTAGTGATATCAAACATTAATGTAAAAGGATGAATGAATGAATCAGAAGCCCAACTTTTCCTCACAAGGCTAGTTTCCTTCCTTAGATTTTGCTTCCTGTGATTAATTACGGCTTCATTCTTTATCTCTCTTATATCATCTAGTTGATGTTATAAGTTATTCCTTTCTCTTCTTAGAATCAACTTTAATGAGTATTTTTTATTTTGTCAAGTGAGAAGATGACATGATGTGGTTCACAGTGGTGGCCGTAAAGGATGAAGAAGGAAGAGTGGTGGCCGATAGGAATGGAGAAGGAAGAGACATAAAGGGAAGGTGTTTCAGAGATATGGTAGAGGGTATAATTTTACAATAATATCCTTTAAATTTGCATGTGCCTCGAGCGTGCTCTTTTTTCATCCACATAAACAGTCAATTGTGATGGAGTAATGAAATTGAAATGAGGTTAAAAATCGAAGGGTGAAATTGACAAAATTAAAAGGATAGGGACTAAAGTGAAATTCGAAGTAAAGTTCAAGAGTAAAAAGTGTAATTTACCCATATATATGTATGTATGTATGTATGTATGTATGTATGTATGTATGCATCTAAGTATATATATACAACAACGGATAATTTGTTCTAAGTGAAATGAATCGCATATGAATTAAACAAATTTGATTCGTTAATGATGTGATTAAATATAACATATATATATATATATTAATTTTTATATATTATAAATTAAAATATATTTTTAGAATATAATATATTAAATATTAAATTATAAACCACTTTCTTAAGTTGAATTTATATATTTTAAACTTTTCATATTATAATATAATATTTTATATATAGATAATATATATTAATATTATTATAGGATCCAATCAGATCAAATCTGATCCATTAGTTAAGAAATTCATATATGATTTAAGAATTTATAAATTTATCGAAAAATCTGATTTGAAAATTTTTTTAATAAATAAAATTAGGATAATCCCTGATTTGATTTGAATCCGGTTCATATAAAAGTCTATGTACACACAAACTTGCATACATATATATATATATATATATATGGGAATTTAAGGATTTTTCTAATAAATTGGCTAATAATTTTTCAAATAATTAATTAACAATAAAATCTTATTTGTAGTGGAAAAACACATTGAAAAACGAAATGTAAATGTAGAAATATAGATAGAAAAACGTATCTGCGTGTATGTCTTACTATACACAGGTACAATGGATATTAATAACTCTAAAATACAATTCAAGAAGAGCTCATAGCTTACCTCCTCTATACTCAGGTCAAGGTGAAATTGAACTAATTGGTATATCAAAGTTGTCCATAAAATATGAAAAATTATGTATATTATAATATTAACATACTGCATGAAAATATAAAAGGTAGAGACAAAATTGTTGTCAGTGTACGTGGTTGTAACGTTCATCACTACAATTGGGCTTAACGGTCTGTATTTATAAGCTAAGGAAGTTGACTGTTACAACGGTCTGCATTTGTGTGTGTGTGTGTGTGTGTATATATTCTTATAGAATCTTTGAATGCCGGAATTTGTTGTCAACAGTGCAGAATTTCTCAACCACCGGCATCTCTGTAGTTTTGAACTTATGTTAAGAGTTATGGACCATTCCATAACCAAAAATGGGCTAGAAAGCACACCATCACAAGGCTGTGTTTGGATGGGCTGTGAAATCATCCATTTGGCCATTTTTATATTTTAAATGAGTTTTTAAGATCAATAAATATTTATTTAAACTTTTCAAAACATTCATTTGAATGTTTTTAAAATTAAAACAGACGTTTTTGAAAAATGCCCGCAAGTATCTTTTTTTAAAACACTTATCCAAACGAGTATTGCATATGTAATCTTAATGTCTGACACTTGTATCCAAAAAAATTTAAAATAAAATGTTAAATGTAACGAATTTTTTTATCTTATTTTTTTAATGTACTACTAAATGTGCAATATGTAAAGTTTCACCTGGTACACATAATAAAACATTGAGAGGAATAATGAAAATTTAATTTAGGAGAGAATCTATATCCATTCTGGAACATGTCACAATTTAACATGCGGAGATGATAAAAGGTATTCAAATTAAACAGTTTGATGTTTCAACCATAAGGATGCTTTCATACAAGGATGGGGTTAAAAATTTATTTTTGGGAGGCAGATTTTTCACTAAATGTTCTATCATAAAATTTGAAAAGCTAAATTACACAAATTTTTACTGTGATTTTTGACAACTATACTGACCTAGTCTGAAGTTTCTGAAATTACACAGTTTATACTGATCTTCCTTACTTTGCCTGACAGTATACTGATATTTTCCTCCAATCAATTTTTTCTTCAAAATGACAGAATTGCCACTTTTATTTATTTATTTTTGTGTTTTTTTAATTTTGAACAATTTTTTCAAACTTTTTAAAAAATTTTATTATTTAGTTTAAAAATAAACTTAAGGTAAATAACTTATTCTTGTTTTATATAAAAATAAATTTAAGGTTTTTGTCAATATTTATTTAGAAAATGAAAAAAAAAATGTCAAAATTTTTAAAAAGTGAAAAAAAAAAAAAAAACATGAAATGGATAATTTTGTCATTTTGAAAAAAAAAAAGTTGACTGAATGAAAGTATTTGTATATTATCAAGTAAAGTAGAGGAGGTCAATGTAATTTTAAAAATCTCAGGAGAGGTCAGTATAATTTACCTATTTTAAAATTAAAGAAGTATTAAATTTAATATTAATTGATAATATTTTTAATAAGTAAGTAATTCAATGATATAAAAAAAAATTTACAAATCAAATAAGAAGTTTAATTAAACAAAAAGACCCTTGCAAAAATTTAAATTATACAAAAATAATCAAAATGTCGATACAAGTTTCATTGGTAGGTCAAGTTGAAATTAAAATAAGAATAAAGTGTAAAAAAATTCTTAGACTCGAGAGACAAAAATATAAATTTTAAAAGAATAAAAGAAATTTCAAATAAAACATTTGAAGGTAGCAATATGAGGCCTTAGCTAACTCAATCCCTGCTTTCATGTTTACAATTTAAAAAAGAACAAATTACTTGAGTTTCACTTGTCATTGACTTATTTAGAGACTTAATTTAATAAATTATTGAATAAATAAGTGTCCGTTTGGTTAAATTGTGTAAAAAGATTGTTTGATTTAAGCAACTAATGAAATTAAGTAGTTGTGTAAAAATATTGATTAAGATAAGTTGTTGAGTATTTGGATTATTGTACTTCATAAGTGATTATGTTGTCAGAAATGATATTTGATTGTTTAGATTAATTGCTAAGAAATCTTTAAAGCATATGAAATGTCTTTCTTATTGTGTGTTTAACAATGTATTATACTATTAAAATTATATTTTTTATTTACTTAACAAATACATATATATATATATAACAATAAAATAATTATTTATTTTAATATTAAATAGATATTCATTTGACTTATTTTTCTGAAATTTAATGTTTGTTTTGAAGAAAGAGTGAAATTCCCATAGATTTGATTTTAATTTATAGCTTGGTTGCTTCTGCTTTAGAATTATATTTTGGAAGTTTTCTTGCATAGAGCATCAAAGTTTAATCCATGTTTGTGTTGGCCTTGTGATATTACGCAGTGCTAGCTGATGTTGAAAAGCTCAGAAACCTTATTCTTTACAATACCTATATCTTATAAAATGTTAAGGATGAGATTATTCCAGAAATTGTTCTGCAATTTTTAGAAAGAATCATCAATATAGCCTTACTTGTAAATTATCATTGCAAGGGAACACTACCTCATATATATATATATATATATATATATATATATTTAGTTTTGAAAATCAATCAAGCTTCCAAATAAGGGTTGAACCAGGAAAAAATTTAGAGGGGGCTAGAAAATTTTTGAAATAAAAAAAAATTAGTCAGAATTTTGGGTTGATTAAAATTTTAGGGTGAAAATGAGAGAAATGATAAGTAAAAATTAAATTGGGTCAAAAATTTTGAGAGTGGGCTAAAATTTGGGGTGATAAATGAGAGAAATAATGAGTAAAAGTTGAATTGGGCCAAAATTTTAGGATGAAATAATTTGAAAAATGTCAAAATTTTAGGATGAGATAATTTGAAAAATGCCAAAATTTTACGTACATAAAAAATATTTCTTAAAATTTAGGATGAGTTAGAGCCTGGCCCAGTCCACTGGTGTCTTGCCGTTGCTTCGAAAGATTTTCTAGTGTTAAATCACCAATTGTTCTAAAAGTTTAAGTTATTAGAAAATGAGTCAACAATATATATCAAATTGTTTTAATATCTAGAAAGAATATAATAGAATCTTCAAGAAAAAGTGTGGTAGAAAATTTTCATTAGATAGTATCACACTTTTTTTTGGGTAAATAATAATATCATACTTAAATTTGAATATTCTGTAAACTCCTGTAACGATAAGTCTCATGAGAATACTGAAAATAAAACCTTCCTACTAAACTATTTTTTATATACGCTGTGGCATGGCCATTTTTTTGTTCTTCTTTCCTTTTTAAATAGAAAAAATTTCTTTATTGCTTTCATTTGTGTTTATTTGGATTTATTTGCTTATGAAAATTGTTAGCTTTGATATTTTAATTGATTTATTGCATTATTAGAATAGCGTATACTGGTATAATGATTTAAAGATTTGGATTGCGAGTGTTGGTTATTGTGGTTGGGCCGGATTGTTCCCCTGGTCAGTCCGTTGGTTTTAAAAAGAACCCCAGTCCTAGCCTGGTTTCAACCCAACACAATCACTAATAGGTTAATGACTATGTTAACCTAGTTCTAACCACACGGGGTTAGCCGAGTGGTGGACTGGACAACATAGTAAGTAGCCTCACAAGTACCGGTGATGGGTTCGAAATGCCAGAGATGCAATTACTTCCCTTCGACCACCTCACCTAAACTAACCCAGCTCAGGTGAGTAGGAGAGTTTACATCGATTTTCAGTCGTAATCAGAAGTTACAGTTGGTAAGAAAATTAAAAAAAAAATGTTTGTCTGGTTCTATTGTTCTATTCATCTAATCAAAGGGAGATTGCTTTATAGCTTTCTAGGGTATTTTTCTCCATCATCTTGTCTTTTCCTTATTTTTATTGGCACCCTAGAATTTGGATTTAGAATTGAAATTGAAAGTAAGGAATTTGAACTAACTTCCAAGCCAATTTTATTTGAAATCCAATTCTATAACGTGAACCACAACATCAATGTGTTTCCTGTCACACGAAATACAAGTTTATTTCTTTTAGATTATGTTTGTTTGTCAATTTGAAAAATGAAAAAGGAATTCGATAAATTAGCTTACATGATCTTGTAAAGTCAGTGTTTAGAAAGAAAAGAAAATTGACTCGCAGATAATACTAAAAATAAATAATAACTTATAGTATAAGTAAAATAACGAGAAGGGAGAGATGAAATTACAAATCCTTATCATTATTAGTGAAAGAGATAGTTATCTCACAATTATCCAATCTATGAAACAAATATGGCCGTGATATAATACATTTTTTTTATATAAAATTATAAGATAAATTACACTGACTTTCCTTCAAAATTATAATAAATACACTGACCTGTCCTGAAGTTTTCAAAATTATACAAACTTCTCTTACTTTTTCTGATAAACTACACTGATTTTCCTTCCAATCTAATTTCGTTTTAAAAATGACAAAATTGCTCCTATTTTTTTTGTACTTTTTAAATTTTGACTATTTTTTTTAAATTTTTTCACAGATATTTTTAAATTTTAAATAAATAATTTATATTTTTTAGTCAAAAAAATTTTTAATTCATATTTATTTGAAAATGAATAAAATAGTTCAAAAAAAATTGGTTTAGATTTAAAAAAAAATATAAAAAAAAAACACATAAAGTGGGTAATATTATTATTTTAAAAAATTTAAATTGAAAAGAAAATCAATATAATTTCAAAAAAATTTAAAAATATCAATATAATTTTCAAAAAATTTTTAAAAAATAGGTGTAATTTATTCAAAAATTTTTGCCACTACCCTTGTTTTATGTGAACAATTCTTTTGAAAAAAAATGTGTATGTCGTTTTCGCTACTTCCTTTTCTGGCGATGTGATCCAAATGAGTATCAGAGCAGTATCCACGTGGATGGAGAAAGCGCCAGCTAGGGATCTGATTAGACAGTAGTGGACTCAACCTCATTCAAACTGGCTCAGAAAAGCCAAGAAGGTCATTTTCCACACACAAAATGCGTATCTTCAGGTTCAGCTTATGAGAGCCCATTTACATCTGAATCAATGAACGCATGTAAATCAATTCAAATCAAAACAAAAATTGTTTTGGTTTTCTATATTAATTGTTCTGCATGGCTTCATTGTCTTGATTCACTTGTGCATTTGCTACTCTAAATATAGGATGTTGATATTCATGATTTTTACTTTTACTTAATTAGTTACAATCTTTTCATTAAACTTAGTGACATAAGGTATAAGGTAGAGAAAAAAGTGAAAGGTCTTCACCAAGTACCTGTAGACAAAGTAGTTTGTCACGTATGTTTGATTGGATGAGAGGTGAAAAAATATCATTTCAAAAAAGTATGATTTAGAAAAATTCAATTTGAGTTATGTTAAAATAGCTTTAGTTATTTTCAATGCCATATTTGACATTTAAAGTAATTATTTTTTGACAAGCTAAATGACTATCATTGAAATAATTTTTTTTTAAATTCTTACCAAATTTTGAAATTAACGTGACATTTGACTCGGATTAAAAATGCTTTAATACAACATGCATGTATGATAAGCATACGAAAGACATGATATTCATAAAATATTAATCTTACAATATATATGAACTTGTTTGATACGTCAATAAAATATCTTACGTTTCGTTTGGATAAAGTGATTTGGAGAGAAAAAAAAAATAATAAACAAATATTTTGTTTGAATGTTTAATGCATGTATCAAATGTCATCTCAATTCTAAAACTTGGCAAGAATGTAAACAAAGTTGCACCAATGGCATGCCAAAAAATGGCAATGTCATTTCCAATGTCATATTTGGTATTGGAAGAAAGCTAAAATTATTTTAAAGGATTACAGTTGTATAAGAGGTGGGGTCTATATTTTGCCACGTTGCATCATGACCAATTTGTAAAATGGAGATGTTCTAAAGTGGGGTTCATGCTTGAATTATTTTACTTTTATGTGCTAATCATACTTGACTAATTTTGCTTGCTAGTTTCAACTATATAGGAGATGTGGTCTATAATGTCATATGTTATGTTAAAAAATATCCTTTTTGCATTGGACTAGAGTAGTCAAAATTTGACATTTTTGTACTGTAACAATGTCAAAATATAGAATTCATATGAATAAAATAACATTTAACATTAGAGACATATTTTGCCATGTTCATCAGTCAAATTTGTAAAATAGAGAAATTCAAAGATTCTGTCCACGCTTGAATTATTTCATTTTTATGTACTAGTTACACTTAATTTATTTTGATTGATAATTCTCAATTGTTATAAAAAATAGAGTCCACAATCTCATAAATTGTGCTAAAATAAATAAATAATACGCATGAATTAACAACAATGTTTACAATGACGGATGTAAATATAACATTTTCGTAACGATCATTTTTATTTTGAAATTGAGAAGGGGAAAAAAAAACCACGTAAGAAGGTATGTGTTTGATATCACATCAGTCAATTTGGGATATTTCTTTTCTTTCTAATTTGTGTCTTTGTTTTGAGATTTTTCGTTTATACATAAGAAAAACCTTATTAAGTCTTTGTCTTAGTTCATTTTCTTTCTTGTTAAGAAATTTTAATGTCAATTTCTGCATCGTCTAATGATGACTGTAATGAAAATCAGTTCAATCATGCTTTGTTTGTTTTTATATTAAGATATATAGCTGAAAATAATTGATAGCAGACATTAAAGTTAATCCTTTTATAATTAATAGACATAAGAGATAAAAAAATATTAATTATTAAAATTATTAATTATTTAATTTTTTTATACTTTTATAATTGAAAATTTGTTTCACACATGTGTATAGATTTGGACGTAGAAAAAAAATTTGTATACAACTTTTCAATAAAATATTTGCATTTCATAAAATATACACATAATGTTTAATTTAATGTATACAAAATTCTGAATATCATTTTGAACTTAAAATATTATGTTTTTTACTCTTACTTATGACATAATTTTTTTCTTTTATAATAATTTTGATTCCAAATAAATAAAATTTACAAATATAATTATCAAGATATATCATAAGAGCAATGTTATGATGACCAAATTTTTTTACCTAAAATGTTTACACAGATGATTTGGCAGTATTGTATTAATTTTATATCATATAATAATATGATATAATGTGATAAGAAACCAATACAATACTGACAACTCATTTGTGTAAATATTTTTTGTAAAAAAATCTAGTAAGTATAGTATTATTCATATCATAAATAAAATATATATAAGTATATATATAACTATTTTATTTCTCTAATAATTAATCTTATAAAAAATTTAAAAAAGTATTAATTATTAATTAATAAAATTATTAAATATTTATCATAGAATTAAGTATGTTTCTTAAAAATTTATTAATTATTAGAAATTATTAACTTATTGAATATTAAATATAAGAGCATTAACTGTAGCTGTTTTTTGTCAGGTAAATTATATTGATATTTCTTGAGATTTCTGAAATCATACTGACATTCTATACTTTATCTGAAAATATATAGATATTTCTTTCTTGTCAGTTTTTTTTTTTTAAATGATGAAATTTTTTATTTTATTTATTTATTTTTGGATTTTTTTAATTTTGATCAATTTTTTTTAAAATTTTTTTATTTTATTATTTAAAACAAGTTTAAGGTAAATACTTTATTTTTATTTTATATAAAAATAAATTTAAGATATTAATTAATATTTATTTAAAAAATGAATAAAAAATTGGTTGAAATTTAAAAAATTAAAATAATAAATATAAAAATAATAATTTTGTCATTTTAAAAATATTAATAAAAAGAATATTAATATATTTTTAAATAAAATAAAAAATTTTAATATAATATTAAAAATTTAAAAAAAATTAGTATAATTATTATAAATATTAAAAAGATATGCTGTAATTTAGTCGGTGATTTTTCAAAATCAAAGTCGAAAAGGTCACATTACTTTGCATGCGGTACCAGGCACTGTGATGAGTACAAGGACACGTCAGAGAAAGGGGCCCACGATAAATTGTTAATTTTCCAAAGATGAATCCATGTCAACCAAATCAATGTCGATAATGGTTCCGAAAATATTCCCAAATGTGACAATGAATTGAATTCAGATGAGATTTCTAGTTCTGTCTATTCAAACCAGTTTAACATCAATTTAAGGTGAGTAGTATTTGGGAGGTTGTCTGTGATTCCCATCACAAAGGCAGCTCCTCAACCATTTGGAGAGCTTTTGGGCCTTCATTAGGTTTTCCCCAACGCACAAGACCTAACTTAAGGTAGCAGTTCCTGATTGAAATTACAAATGAGTAAGCCACACTTCACATATTTTCATCTTAAAAGAATTATTTTGAATGAATTTTTATCATATTAATCTCAAATTATTTGATATAGATTTTTAAAAAGTGTTGGATTATTGGTTACAAATGCAATATCTTATCTATTTGAAAAGGTTTTGTGTTAAGATTATAATCACTTAATTAAAATCGATGAGATATAAAAATAAATAAAAAAATCAACCTAAAATTATACGGATACATAAAAATATAAAAATTTATCCGAATCATTTTTAAATAAAATTATGTACACGACTGCTGCAATTATATTATAATCTAAAAAAATTATAATAGATAAAATTTTTCAATTATAAATATATAATAAAAAAATAATATAAAATACTAAAAAATGGTACCAACAAATAATTCATGATTGATGATCCGAGCTAATTTGGCGGTGGGATTTTTTTCCCAAACGAACCCTTGTTGCCATTTGAATTGGTGGCTGTAACCAACAAGTAGTTCATGCCTTTATTGTCCAAGTCTAATTTGGCGATGGGATGTCCTTCATAGTACAGTCATCACATCACATATTTGTTTAAAGAAATGATACGGTCACTAGTTGTGAGTCACCGTCGCTTACTATATCAGTAACATGTGTATTGTATGTATTTTTATACGTGATATTGATAAATAAAATATACATATTAATTAGATTGCAAGTTTTCACAATCGCCATTAACTATAACATTTCTTTTTTTTTTTAACACTACAATAAAAATGAACGAAACTCATGTAAATTGTGTAAAAAATAAACACTTAAGCCCTATGATGTTGTAGTTTTCGACTTCGTCAAGGCTTGAATCTTTCCTTGCTGTATATCCTAAATAAAAAAGAGTCAAAGTGCCACCGGGGAGGGCTCTGGTGGTAGCCACTCCGATGGTTAAGTTAGTGAAGATAGAAGTATATATTCTCAGTTATTGATTATTTAGAAAATTCCCAGAACTCTCCTTTTTACATACCTTTGTCTTCGTATTTATAAGCTGTAGAAAATATCAAACCCAATGGTCAAGCGGTGGAACCATTTCATCATGATTACACACGTCATGGTTGCCATCGGCCATGCTGATTATGTAGGGCTGGGAACCCTTTCCATCATTTACAGGACTAGAGTGTGCCGTGTGTTAGAAGGCAACAGTTTCGTCATAATTGCTTATGATATTTTTCCTTACCCGTATTTGTCTTATTACCATAAGGTCGATATACCGAGATGTGGAACGAGGTCGGTATGCCAAATTACTATAATTCATGAAACCCCCCTTATCGAAGTCAGTTTGACTGATTAATTCATCTTACGAATTCATAGAACGAGATTAGACACGTGCCCTATTCTGGTCGGTTGGGATGTTTTTGGCATATCAGCTACTCCCCCCCAAGCCTTAGTTCTGAGCATGTGTTCAGAACTTAGGTTAGGGTTTTTTATAGGATCACGTGGCGTTATTAACTGCACGCGTGGTTTCCTTATTCCAAAGAAGTGATGGCCGTCGACTTTATTACCACACGTGTTTATGGCGTTTGGGTGATCGAGGCCATGATTACAGCAGCTATTTGGGATTTCTCGAGATTATTTGAATACGGTCGTTTCATCTATCGAGACAGTAATGCCGATTTATACATAAATAGTAATGGGTGAAGTTTTGAAAACCATTTGCTTATTTTCAAATATTTTTCAAACTTTATGTTCGAGCATTTCTCTTGGCAAGGAGTGCGATTTCGGGCTATCGTTGTGAGGGATTCCGGCTATCATTTTCTGAGTTTTAGCTTCTGTTTCTGGTAATTTCTGGTTCCTTTGCATTTCTTCGTTTTGCTTCATTCTTCCTCTTCCCTTTCCTTTTCATATTTTCGTTAAACCCTACTGTCAACCATGTCGAATTCCGACAGGGAGGAAGTTAGGGTTGATTCAGAAACGATTCGTGGGGATGGTTTGTCCTCATCGTCTCCTTCTTCTTCTTCTTCGTTCGAATTTGATTCGGGGCCTAGCGATAGGGAGGCTAGTATGTCTCAGAGGGAAGAAGGAGAAAGTGCTATGACGAAGGAGATGGTGAAAGCCATTAGGAAACAATATAAGTTTCCAAAGAATGTATCATGTAGGGTTCCTAAGTCTTCAGATCGCCTCTCTGATATTAAAAAGGGTGAGATCTGTGCTTATTTAGAATGGTTTGACTTAGGTGTTCGGTTCCCCTTCCACCCTATTTTTATCGAATTTTTTGCATGGTTCAACATTTGTCCGGCCGAGTTGAATGTAAATAGTTAGAGACAGTTATTGGCCATCATAGTTTTAGGTCACCTAAATGAGGTCCAAGTAGATCTAGATCTCATCCGTAGTCAGATGGAGATGAAATATCTCAATCAGGAGGAGCTGTTTTACATATGCTTTGATCAGAGGTATAGACCTCTGACTTCGGTACCATCTTCCAACGAGACATGGAAGAAATGGTATTTTTTTTGTGGGGGGTGGCTGGGAACGAGAGGATTATGGAAATCATACGAGTATTTTTCCTCGGTATACCGGTCCAAAGGGTAAGCATTCAGATCTGAGGTCGGTGTAAGGTTTTTGCATATTATATCCTCCTCTCATGTATTGATTATATGTTCTTTATATTTATTTTGCAGATCCAGGGAAGTGGAAGAGGGCGACTTTTACTCCTGAGATTGAAGAAAGATATCGCCGACTTCTACAGCCCATCCTCCGACCTCATTCTAGCATTCTATCTCCCAAGAACCTAATGGCAGCCAGTTTAACGAAAGAAGATGCGACTTCGGTGAAGAAATCCATAATTGCTGGATATATGCCTCAAGTTAAGGCGAAAACCAGGGGAGCAGCCTCTTCAGCGGTGCCGAATCCTGCTGAAGGACCATCTTCGTCAACCATTCCACCACCGGTGTAGAAGAAAAGGAGGATGATCTCCAGAGCTACTCGTGGTGCCTCTGAAGTGCCAGCACAGAGGACCACCGAGGTCTCTTATGCCGATGTTCCGTTGTCTGCTGATGTGGGGGCTTCTTCAGCAAACTAGACTTCCGACCCTCCTGCCTAGATGGTTCCTTAGGAGGGTCCAAGCCCAACTTTAATCAATCCGGCCGATGCACCCTCGGGCATTGAGGCCATGAAGTTAGCCCTTAAGGTGGGACTTCCTCCCGGTTTTCAGGGCCAAAGTTCAAGGCAGGTCATTGGTGACATGATGACCGCCCATGCAAGAGTAAGTTTTTTACTTTTATAAATATATAAACATCTTTTCCTTGTACTCATTTTAGTTATTTTTTGTTTATAGGGTCTCCGAGCTATGTGAATCCTCATGGACCGATTCGATCAGGCTGAGAAGCTGAGTAACCTTTAAGCAGAACTAAAAAAGACTCGCTTGGAGCTAAACATGGCTCAGTCAGACATCAAGGCAGCTCGGTCCGAACTAACTGTGGCACATTCCGAGCTGGCGGTGTCCCAAAGCAAAATTCATGCTTTGGAGACTCAATACGAAGCCCTCCAAGTAAAGCATTTAGAGGTATCTCAGACCAGAGATGCCATGCTTAACCAAAGGGACAAATACCGTCAGAGTTTGGACGATTTAAAGAAAAAGTTTAAGGAAGCCGAGGCTGCCGAGGTTAAGAAAATTGAAGAAGCTAAGGCAGCTACTAAGGTAGGGATGATGGAGCTGGTTCATTCCATGGGAAGAGAGCTTATGGATTCTGGCTATCTTCTATGCAGAAAGAAGATTCAGAAGCTATATCCAGCTCTGGATATCTCAAAGTTGGAAGAGGTGGTGGTTGAGGCGTCTGTACCGAATTCACCTGAGCAACCAGCCCAAGATCAAGTGATTGAAGATGCCGTACATATTTCTTCCATTCCCCCAGTAAAGCCAAAGTAGTTTGTGTATCACTTCGGCTTGTAACTTTTTATCTTTTTGGGATGTTTATTTAAACAATTTCTGATTGATATTTCAAGATGTAGACCTGAAATATTTCTATGTAAAGATTTGTTTTTTGTTTTAAGCAGATTTTGCGCCTCGCATAATATGTCTAAGATAATTTTGTTGCTCAGACTTCAATTACAATTGTGAATGATAAAAACACTTATGATAAGAACACATTCACTAAAGTGTAAACATGGGACTAACCTGGATACCGAGGTGATAATCGTTTAGAAAATAAATTTTTCTGAGGTAATCATCTTTTATAGCAAGATGAGTTTTTTGAGTGGTCTTCCAATCTGGGGAGTGACTTTGCATCTTTAGCTGCTTTAGCTGCTTCAGCTCTAGGCATTTTAAGGTCGGTATTCTGAACTTGTTGTTGTAGACGTACAGTGTTTTTGCCTGTAGAGGCACTTATTTGGATAGATCAGTTCAAAGACTAATATATCGCATTTGGGATTTTACCTATAGCACTATTGCTTATAGGGCTCTTGTTTAGATAATCCATCGTTTGAACATCGGTATACACAAAATGTAGCTTTCATAATAAAGAGAAGTTTTATTGATAATACTTCCTTAGATGCTCGATATTCCATTGCCGAGGAATAGGTTTTCCTGACATATCCTCCAGCCAATAAGTCGTAGGCCTGATAATCTTGATGATTTTATAGGGCCCCTCCCAGTTTGGAGACAGCTTTCCCATAGTGGGATCTTTTGTGTTAGGAAATATCCTTCTGAGAACATAGTCACCGAGTTGTAAAGTTACGGGCTTCATTCTTTGATTGAAACTATTGGCCACTCGTCGTTGATATTCCGCGTTTGTAATTGCAGCTTGTTCTCTTTTTCCTTCTAGTAAGTCGAGGTTTTCTGTCAATTGGAGATCATTGGTATCTTGGTGGAAGGTTTCCGTCTTTAGAGTGGGCATACCGATTTCTACTAAAATAACCGCTTGGGTACCATAAGCAAGTGAAAATGGTGTTTCAGATATTGATGTTCTCCTCGTAGTTCGGTATGCCCAAAGTACTCCAGGAAGCTCTTCAACCCACCTGCCTTTGGCCTTTTCTAATCTCTTTTTGATGGCGTCGATGATCGTACGATTGGTAACCTCGGCTTGTCCATTCGCTTGAGGATGACTTGGCGAAGAAAAATGATGGCTGATATGCAGATCGGCACAGAATTTGTCGAATATTTTTCCAAAAAACTGGGTTTCGTTGTCCGAGATGATGACTTGTGGTATACCGAACCTACATACAATATTTTTCCATATAAAATTTTTTACGTCAACCTCGGTAATGTGAGTTAATGGCTCCACTTCTGCCCATTTTGAGAAGTAATCAATAGCGACAAGAAGATATTTTCGGCTCTTGGGGGCCTTTGGTAAGGGACCAACTATATCCATCCCCCATTGGACAAAAGGCCATGGACTGGAGATAGAAGTGAGTTGTTGTTGTGGCTGATGTTGGTAGGAAGTGAAACGTTGACATTTATCGCATTTTCTTACATAATCTTTAGCATCGCTGAGCATACCGGGCCAATAATAGCCTTGAGTAAGAGCTCGGTGAGAGATAGTCTTTCCACCGTTGTGATTTTCGCATATTCCTTCATGGATTTCGGCTAACACATATTCGAACTCTGTTGGGGATAAGCATCTCAGAAGTGGTTGGGTATAGGATCTACGGTAGAGTTTTCCGTTTATAATGAGGTACCGTGCTGCTCTGATCCGTATACGTCGTGCTTGATTCTTATCCTCCGGTAGTTCTCCTTCTTCTAAGTAACGAAGGATAGGAGTCCTCCAATCCTGAAGTCGTTCTGTAGTGTAAACAGAATGTTCTTCCTGGATGCTTGGTTCCATTTGACAAGAAATGCTAATTTCTGAATCTTTGGTAAGTTCTAAGTGAGAGGCCATATTGGCAAGGGCATCAGCTTGCGCATTCTGATTCCTTTCAATCTTCTGGATACTAATTGTAGCAAAGGACTTTTTCAGAGAATTCACTATTTCCACATATTTGATCATTCGGTCATCTTTGGCTATGAATTCTCCTGAGACCTGTCCCACCACTAGCTGTGAGTCTGAGAATGCTTCGAGGTTACAAACCCCATATTCTATGGCTAGCCTCATACCGAGAATTAGTGCTTCATATTCTACTTCGTTGTTGGAAGATTTAAAACCCAAGGCAACGGCCTTTTCTATTTTGATTCCGTCTGGAGAACAAAGTACAATACCGACGCCAGAACCTTTATCAGTGGAAGATCCGTCGACGTGGAGTTGCCATGTCGTTATACCTATATCTGCCTCATGGTTTCCTTCCGAGGCTGGTGTAAATTCTGCAACAAAGTCTACCAGAGCCTAGGCTTTGATGGCAGTTCGAGGGATATAAGTTATATCAAACTTGCCCAATTCTACCGACCATTTTATCAAACGTCTCGAGGTGTCCGATTTCTGTAGAATTGCTTTTAAGGGGTAAGAGGTCGGTACCATAATTGAGTGAGCTTGAAAGTAAGACCGAAGTTTTCGTGTTAAAATTATCAGAGCGAATGCCAATATTTCTACCTCGGGATATCTTCTTTCCGAATCAAGGAGTGCCTTACTGGTATAAAAGACGGGTTTCTGACATCCTTTTTCTTTACGAATGAGCACGGAACTTACTGTATTTTTGGATACTGCGAGATAGAGGAAGAGTTTCTCCCCTTTCACTGGTTTGGAAAGAAGTTCTGGGGATGCCATGTATCGTTTTAGATCTTCAAAGGCTATGGTGCAGTCAGGGGTCCATTCAAGGGCCTTATTCCCCCTTAGGGCTTTGAAGAAGGGGAGGCAACGGTCGGTAGATCTAGAGATGAATCTATTCAGAGCTGCAATCCTACCGTTGAGTGCTTGGATATCCTTCCTTGACTTCGGAGGTTCCAACGCTATTAACGCTTTGATCTGTGATGGATCTGCCTCTATTCCTCTTTGGGAGATTAAGAAACCGAGGAATTTGCCTTCGCTGACACCGAAAGTGCATTTTGATGGATTTAACTTCATTCGGTACTGCCTCAAATATGGAAGGTTTGTTTTAAATGGTCGATGTGGTCATGTTTGTGCCGACTTTTGACCAGCATATCATCGATATAAACCTCCATGGTGTGGCCAATCAGAGGTTCAAACATTTTGTTGACTAGTCGTTGGTAGGTCGCACCTGCATTTTTCAAACCGAATGACATCACCTTATAACAATATAAACCTCTTTCGGAGATGAATGATGTCTTTTCTTGATCTGGGAGGTACATCTAGATTTGATTGTACCCTGAATACGCGTCCATGAAGCTCATCAATTCATGGCCGGCAGTTGTGTCAACCAACTGATCTATTCTTGGGAGGGGGAAGCTGTCCTTAGGGCATGCTTTGTTAAGATCGGTATAATCGACGCAAACGCGCCATTTACCATTCTTTTTCTTCACAAGTACAGTATTGGCAAGCTAATTTGGATAAAACACTTCTTTGATCATCTGTGCCTGCAACAATCGCTGGATTTCTTCATTAATTATCTTATGTCTTTCTGGGGCGAGGATCCTCCGCTTCTGTTGGACCAGGAGGTGACATGGGTCCGTCATTAACTTATGGCAGGCAACAGAGGGGTTTATTCCTTCCATGTCTCTGGTTTCCCAAGCGAAGACAGACATTGTTTTTTAAGAACTTAATCATTTCCTCCCGCTCTGAGTAGGATAGATCCATACCAAGCTGTAAATAGCGTTCTTCACCGTTAGAACTCACCAGCACTTTGAAGGGCTCTTGTGTCGGTTTTGCCATACTATCTTTTCCTCGGGGGCTCAATGGTTCGTCGAGCTTGGTAGGAGTTTCCGTACCTTCATATGACTCAAAGGGATCCCGAGGTGTCTGTAATTGCTATTTGGGATATTTTTCCTTCAATGCGACAACATGGCACTCTCGGGATGTTAGCTGGGAGCCTCTAATGGTACATACGTGATCGTTATGCACATATTTGAGGCATTGGTGAAGAATGGAAGTAACTGCTCCCATTTGATGGAGCCATGGTCTCCCAATGATAATGTTATAAGGCGATCGAGAGTCGATGATCATATATTTAGAGATAAGAGTTTTCTGATCCTCTCATTCTCCCACAGTAGTGGGTAGTTCGATCCCTCCTAGTGGCGAGCTCAGGTTACCATCAAAACTTGCTATTACGGCAGTAGTGGCTTTGAGATCGGTGGTGTTGAGCTGTATATTTTTAAAAGGTTCGTAAAAGAGGATATTGGTGGAACATCCGGTATCTACCAATACTCTCTTGACATCGAAGTTTGCTACTCTGCAAGAGATGATGAGTGCATCATTGTGAGGACAGTGTATGCCAACCAGGTCCATTTCTGAAAACTGGATATGCGGTAGCAACTTCGGCTTTTTCTCAATTGTAGAGACAAGGAGAGGGCCTGTTTCTACCCTTGCTTCCCGAACGTATCTTTTCTTTGCCCGGTTGGACATACCGGTCAATGAGTTATTAGCATGGAGGACAAGGATAACCTGATTATTTGGACAAGGTTGGTCAGTTTGAGGTTCATTTGGTCCAAGACCTTGACCCTGTCGTTGCTGTTGGGGCCGTTGGTCTTGCCTAGGCTGTTGGGGCCTTTGATTCTGATTAGTCGAGCCTCCATCACGTTGAATAAACTCTTTCAGACGTCCTCTCCGGATCAATTGTTCTATCTCCTGTTGGAGGTTCCTACACATCTCCGTTGTATGCCCGTGATCTTTATGGAACTCACAATACTTGCTCCGATCTCGAGAGTCTGGATGGCAGTATAAAGGGTTTTGAACCTTCAAATTCTCTCGTGTCCGTACTTGATGATAGAATTGTGTGAGAGATGCGTTTAAGGGTGTCAATGTCGTATTCAGAGGTGCATACAACTGAGACCTCCCAATTGCTGATTGGTTTTGAGTTCGGGAGGTAGTTCTTTTATTCAGGCTCCGCTGCCTTTTGTTTGTAGTTCCACAGCTTTGCTTTTAAGTAGTATCGTTCTACTGTGACTGCTCTTTTGCTTTGCGAAGAGATGCTCTGGTGTCTTCCAAATTTATATGCTTCCTGGCTCACTCCATTAGCGATGCCATGTCGGCCAGAGGATTCTTGGTTAAGGAATCATGGAACCGTCCCGGCCACAATCCCGCATAAAGTGCTGCCACCAAAAAACCCGGACCGCAGTCCGTAATTTTGATGAGTTCAGAGTTGAACCGGGCGATGTAGTCTCGAAGTGATTCCCCTTTTTGTTGCTTAATTGTCAAAAGAAACTCTGGTCCCTTTCTCAGCCTCCGGCTAGTTAAAAATCGGTCAAGGAAACGTCTGCTGAGCTCATAAAAGCTTGGGACTGACTCTTGGGGGAGGTTATGGAACCATCGTAAGGCTGCGCCTTTAAGACTTGTGACGAACGTGCGGCACAGGAAAGCATCGGTGGCTCCATGCAGGGCCATCGTATGTTGATAGTTGGAGAGGTGATCTCCAGGGTCGTCCGACCTGTCATATGGAGTAAATTTTGGGACAATGAATTTCCAGGGACGTTCCTCCGATAAGATGGCTGCTGTGAATGGAGTGGTGAACCTACCAAGCAGTCGTGCTATTTCAACTTGCTTAGCGGGAGCGTTTCCTTCTCTTGCATGGGCTACCAGTCCTACGGAATCTGCCACCTCTTCCATCCTTGGACGCATCCTGGATGGGGCAGAGTATTGTGGTACGGGCATGCCAGCCTCATGTCTAGTGTGTAAAGGATGTTCCTGACTAGGAGCAACATGTCCTGAGATTCTTTGGGGCGGTATTGACGCCTGCCGAGGCCGGGAGCCTGATCGTACAGGATTGGCTCCTGAATTCACAGGACTCAAATCCCTATTTGTGCTGTGGAGGTGCACAGTCGGATGAAGATTTGGTGCTTCTTGTCCTATAACATGGGATTGGTGAGGTACATCTCCGGCCCGAACTGCGTCCTGGAGATCAACTGGACGGGCACTGGGACCTCCATCTTCATAAAGTCTAGCACCAGCAAAGGGGGGAATTGGATTTCTTCCTGTAGGAATACCTGGTAAAAGAGCTATGGGAATATCTAGCAGGTTTTGGGTTAAAGAAACCAGGACCTGGGATATGGCCGAAAGTTGTCCTTGCATTTGATCGGATTGTCTCCACATCTGCTCCCTAATTTGGTCGAGTTGTTGTTGTACAGGATCGGAAGTTTCACCTTCTTCGTTACCAGCTCATGGCTGGCTTTGAGTCATTTGTCTGGAACGGCAATTCGGGGCCATGACGAAGGATCAAAGTTGAAAATTAGGAAACAAATAGGAATGATTACAAACCGTTTCCCACATACGTCGCCAAACTGATGTTGCAGTTTTCGACTTCGTCAAGGCTTGAATCGTTCCTTGCTGTATATCCTGAATCAAAAAGAGTCAGAGTGCCACCGGGGAGGGCTCTGGTGGTAGCCACTCCAATGGTTAAGTTAGAGAAGATAGAAGTATATATTCTCAGTTATTAATTATTTAGATAATTCCCAGAACTCTCCTTTTTACATACCTTTGTCTTCGTATTTATAAGCTGTAGAAAATATCAAACCCAATGGTCAAGCGGTGGAACCATTTCATCATGATTACACACATCATGGTTGCCACCGGTTATGCTGATTATATAGGGCTAGGAACCCTTTCCGTCATTTACAGGACTAGAGTGTGCCGTGTGTCAGAAGGCGACAGTTTCGTCATAATTACTTGTGATATTTTTCCTTACCCGTATTTGTCTTATTACCATAAGGTCGGTATACCGAGATGTGGAATGAGGTCGGTATGCCAAGTTACTATAATTCATGGAACCCCCCTTACCGAAGTCAGTTTGACTGATTAATTCATCTTACAAATTCATAGAACGAGATTAGACACGTGTCTTGTTCTGGTCGGTTGGGATATTTTTGGCATATCACCCCACTTACCCAAAACCACGTTACTTTATTTCTTGACCTGTTTTACAAAGTTACAAACATGCAGATTTACTGAATTCGAAGGCATCTCTTCCCAACAAAGCCAAGCCTATCTTCATTCCTCCTCGACAATTTTTAAAAAGGAAATGTTACGATGAGTTATTAGTGACCAACACTCATGATTAATTGGCGTTTGTGTTATATGCATATATGTAATGTTAATGCATGAGCTGCACATACTAATCAGATTGTGAAGTTTTACGCTCGCGACTGATCGCAACATTCCTTTTTTTTTAATATAATTATGAAAATAAGCGAATTAAATTTATGCCAATTACGTAAATAATGAACGCTTACACCACTTACCCAATAACTCAGTCCTTTATTTCTTGACTTTTTTAACTTTCCTTTTGATTGGGTTGTGTTAGTTCTAGTATTTAAAACAGTGTTTATTTCAAATTAGAAAAAAAAATTATTTTGATAAACAAAAACTTTTTTAAAAAAAAATAAAAAAGTTTGAAACCAAAATAGTATAGAATTTTACAGGAACTGAAAATTTAGAAAATGTGAAACTACAAAAACAGTATTTCTCCACAATATAAAAATACCGTAGACAGATTCAAAAAGTTGTAAAACTTACAAAATTTGTAGAAATAAAAATAATACAAAAATCAAGGCTTGTTTTTGACACAATGTCCTTAAAGTAAATTTGTCCCTCACGGTACTGCTTACGATCTTCGCGGACGTTACTTCCAAGGATACAATGATCAACACGCAGAGTGGAAGCATATCAAACTTTGAGTCTGGCGAACCAAAAAATGTTTTAAACTCTCTTTTTGAATATGTAGAAAAACTCAATTCTGAAAAAAAAAAAATGATTATAGATGAATGAATTGTGTGGGATATTTATAGGATTTGTCGAGGCCAAGGGTCGTCCCTATTTTCGAAGAATTGTTACGATTCAATTTGAATATAAAGGTGCAAAATTCAAATCGAAGAAGATGATTGTTCAGTCAAAATCGAACCAAAGGTAATAGTAGAATGATGTTGTTTTGGATTTAAACCAAACACAATCGCTAAACGACACTTGAAAAAGATGATTGCTCAATCAAAATCAAACCAAATGTAATCGTAAAATGACGTCGTTTTGACAACGTGTCAAATGAAACCAAAGGTAATCGCAAAACGACGCCGTTTTGGATTTAAACCAAATGCATTTGCTAAATGACACTCGAAAAAGATGATTGTTCAGTCAAAATCACACTAATGGTAATCACAAAATGACGTCGTTTTGAATTTAAACTAAACGTAATCGCTAAATGACACTCAAAGAAGATGACTGATTAGTCAAAATCAAACCAAATGTAATCGCAAAATGATTGAACTAAGCATGTGTTAAGTCCTCTCCCTTCCACAAAACTTGGGTGCCTCTTAGGACCCAAACCTTCATTCAAGATAGTTACATATATACTTTTTAAAAGCCTTATACTTCATCCAATGTGGGAAACAAGCTTTCACAACGTTTAATCTTTTATTACCATTTTCAAGTGGTGATATTTGGAGGTAATTTCTCATTCATTCCTTAATGGTTGTGAACAATCCATCTTAATTTTCTCATAAAAGAAGACACATTTCCATATAAACTCATCAAAATTAATATGTGAGACCTACTTTAATTTTAACTCAAAAATAACTAATTATTATACTCATAAACCCTTTTTACCTAACACGATGTTGGTCCATTAATGAAAACTTGCCTCCTAAAATAAAATATGAAGAAGTTACGAGGCCACGTTTAGATATTTTGAACCCCTAACTTAGTTGGTCAAGACAATAAAAGTTCACAAATCAGATATTGAGATAACATCGCAAGTGTTTGGTTTCAATTATCTCATGTCACGTGCAATGGTCTAGTAGAAAAAAGTTTATTTCTCAAGTCTTCGGACCGTGATGGCCACCTGATCACCCCCAAATCCGTTATTGGTTATGTGAACAGTAAAAAAAAAATAATAGATCAGAACGAAAATTATGCATTGAAGTCCATTTTTTTCTTTTTTAAGTACAACAATGGAGATAGTGTGTATGTTTTAAATTTTGAATCTGAATTGTGTTTATGAAAAGAGAAGAGTTGAAGTCTATTTTAAAAAAGAATATGTTGTTTGTACTACCCTAAGATTAAAGTTCTTTTGCACTTTAACTTGTATGCTTAAAAATATTTGACGGACAACTATAAAGTCAATAAAGTAATCGTTTTAATGCCACACTTAACGAAAAATGTTCCAAATTTTATATATTATAGTATAATTAAATTAAAAATCTAAAATTAATAAAAATCTACTTAATGAGAATGACTTAAAATTTATAGATCTATATTATAATTAAATTAAAAACCTACTATTAATAAAAATCGAACTCAACAAAACAAATCCAAAAAGTCATAAAGATTTCATAAAATAAAAACTTAATTCTGTTAATAGAGTTTTATTCGTCTTATGCTTTAATAGATTAATATTATCTATTTAGATAAAAAAAATTTATTATTAGGATTTTATTCAATATATACATCTTTTTTTTAGAAAATAATTAAATTTTATATTATAAAAATAAATATAATAAATATAAATATATATTTATGTTAATATTAAAAAAAATGCCATTTAAAGTTATTACTTTTATCATTATACACTTTTAATTATATTCAGTCCGCCTGAGAATATTTCACTCAAGAATTGGTTTTGATTCAAATGATCACGACATTTTAGCCTAACCAAAAAGAAAAAGAAAGAAATGATGATCATATAACATTGCATTGCTATAATCTCATCACTAAGCGCTGCTTGAATTCCTTTCTTGCTTGCTCCAATATGTAAAGCAATGCGGGCCCTTTTAGTCTAATAATACTGTTTACTCCGTGATGGAGTATCTCAACCAAAGTACTAAAATAAAATAATACAAAGATCTTGGTTGAATTTAATCAAATACTATTAAACTAATACAATTACCTCTTTCATTCGAGTCAACAAAATTAAGAATAATGAGAGAATTTCTAGCTTTTTTCTAAAATTTTCAACGTTTATTTTTAATTAAATATAGCTTCATAGTGGAGACAGCAGCATGCAAGAAAAGCCAAAATGGCCAATCTGGTCTAATGACTTTCTCCATGTAGATTCTACCAACCCTTTTTTTTCAGTTGTTTTAACCTTTTTCTATTATCAAAATCACACGTTAATAACTTTCATCTCATTACAAATTCACACTTTGTTTTTGAATTAAGTGGTATATGGAGTTGGGATGATGGATGGATTGATTTGAAATATGTGATATAAATTTAAAAGTCTCGAATATAATTTACTTTATTTATGATTTATAAATTTTTTGGACTACAACTAATTGAGTAATTTAACAAAACTAAAATACTACTTTTTTCGAAAAAAAATTACTAATGACTCACAATCATAACAAGTGATTAATAATTTAATATAGTTATACATTGTTAGAAGTATAACAAGGTTACTCATATATTATTGTAATACTAGAATTAGGATTAGCCGCCACATATATTATTATGTAATAGATTATGATTTCATAATTTGTTTCCTTTATTAATATTTTTCATATACATTCCTATGACTCTTTTTTTATCTATTAATACTTTCCATGTATAACCTTCTTTTATTAAAACTGTTCATGTAAAAAGTCATGACTCTTTTATATAAAGAACTCTCTTTAATTTCATATAATCAATATAATATAATGTAGTCCTTTTGAGATTTTTTTCTTCTCTCTCTTCTTTTTTGATTCACTATTTGTTTTTTCTTTTAGGTTATTCCACTAAATCTAACATAGTATCAGAGTCATAATCTTTTAATATTTTTAGTTTCAATCCTAAAGTGGTGAATACTATTACCACTACCTTTCCGACGGCCTTTCTTTTAACAACCCTAGGTGGTGACTCTTATCATCACCAACACTCAATAGTGACTACTATCACCACTTGCTTGGCACCGCTAATACACTGTCATTTCTATTATTAAATCTTTATATGTGTTACGCCACGTGTTTAATATCTTCAGTTACGTGTTACGTCACGTAAGCTTTTACACATGTTACACCACATAAGTTTTTGCACGTGTTACGCCACGTAAGCTTTTGCATGTGTTACGCTTCATGTCCAATATTTTTCAATTACGTGTTACACCGCATGTCCTGATGTGAACCCATGAGATTGAAATCCCTTGAATCCACAATCAAATTGAAACTTACCCGGTTCACCATGGTGCCCATCATGTCCGATATCTTCAATTACGTGTTAGGCCACGTAAGCTCGCGCATGTGTTTCGTCACGTGTTCAGCATTCGTTCCAGCACCACCAGTTACATGTTTCGTCATGTGGTCAGTTCAATTAGAATTGGGCATATACTCCCATGCATCGTCATTAGATTCGGCTACGCACACTATCAGTTGCGCTTTCAAGCGCCGCTTTTAATTTCAGTTCCGCGCTTTCATGCGCTGTCATTGACTTTATTAAGAGTCTAACTCCACCGCCATGTTAGCTTAGGTTACATCTACATCTACATTTCTTAATTACTAAATAATTTAATTTTTTTAGTAAATAACGTGATTAACTTTAAATCAGTTCATATATGATTTGAAGAGGAGCCCAATGTTTGTTGAGATTTAACTGTATTATTTAATGATGGGAAAAGCTATATTTATTGATCCACCTAACTAAAAAAACACTCTGTTACACTCTGTACCATGTAGTTATTTCTTTTTAAAAAAAAATGAATTAATGCCCCCCAACAACTGGGATCATATGACATATTAATGGCTAGGCCAAGTGTCTGTTGGCACACCATATTGTAGAGATGTGTGTCAAAAAAAAATTGTAAAAGAGTAAAAGGTAAAATCAAATGTACCTTGTTTGGATGGAGGTCATGTTAAATTTAAATTTTAACATTATTATAGTATTAAAATATTATATTTTAATATTTATGTTCTAATGTTTAAATATTTTTTTTATTAACACAATAATCAATTTTTCTTTTTAACTATCATTCTTAAAATATAATTATATCAATTTCAATCCTTGTATTATAAAATTGTTGAAAAATGTAAGAGAGAGAGATTTACATAACTTTTATAATTCTTGTAGTTATATTTGATAGAATTTTTGACAAAGCTAAATTATAAAGACAGGTATAGCAATACATCAGACGGATAGAGCAACGCTTTTCGGGTCACATGCTAAAATATAATTATACCAAATTGTATGACAAGAACATTGGACTTAGTTTAAGAGCATTTCTAATAGTTTAGGCCATTTTTTTTCATGCCAATGTCATATTTAACATTATTATAGTGTCAAAATCTTATATTTTAATATTTTTGCTTCATGGTATATTTTAAAATAAAAAATTATTATTATTATTTTTTTGTACAATTATACTATTTCTTTTGCCAATAACTATTCTACAACAATTATTTGAAAAAACATATTCTATATGTATCACTCTAATGGACTGACATGTGTTTGTCAAAATTTGGCATATGTCAAGTCTTGTGCTAAATATAGCATAAGATTTGGTATTGCTAAATTATAACACTTCATATTGACACGCAAAAAATAAACAGACTAATCCGAACTTGACACACATCTAGATTTGCTATGTGCAGGTTATGGAGTAGGCTCTTTTACAGATCTGACGTCGAATTAGCAAGCTCGAAAATACTAAGCTCTCGGGGTACCGACCTAGTCGTCGTCATCATCCTGACCTACCGAGCTCGGAACGATGAGACAGGCGGCGATGTGGAACAGTGAAGTAGGTAGCCTTGTAAAACAGCGAGACAGGTGATCATGATGAGACTGCCACCGTCAGACAACAGTAAATCCCAAATTTTGCTCCACCAACTCCTACCCACTTTGGTAGACAATCAACTTATAATTACAACCCTTAAGGTACATTTTGGGGGAGATCAACTGAATCATTTTTACTTTTGCTTTGAGTTTTACTTATATTTTACTAACTTCATCATCGGAGTGGCTATCATCGGAGCCATCCCGACGACACCCTGACTCCCTTTCTTTCAAACTCTACAGTGACGAAGAACAGAGCCTTGACAGATCAGAAATTACAGCATCATATATAATATATCTTCAAAAAATAAAAGTTAAATTTTGTATCTCAAATTATATACTTTTATTTTGCATCATGATAACGGTGCTTAGCTTAACGTGTAAAATTTAACATGCAATTTGTCAGCTTAACGTGTAAAATTCAACATGAAATCTCTCACTCTTTCAAGTATTTTGACAAAACCACACAAACACACACACTTGTATATATATTGCAAACTGACGATTGTAACATTTGAATTATTAACCCCAAAAGGTTTAGGACCATAGGTTCCAATATTCAAAATCGAATTTATAATGTGAGATTCCATAGGTATTCGATTTCTTAAATTTTAATTCTAAAATTATATCCTGAATTATTAATGTGACAATATATTATTATGATATACTATACATTATCAATAATAAAATAGCAAATTTTAAATATAAAGTTTAGAATATATATATTTGAGAAACATAGAGTTTTCAAAACATATTAATAAATTAAAGATTCTACTAAACTCAAAAGTTAAAACAAGAAAATCACCTCTCCATGCTCTCATTCTTGGAATTTTTTACCAAAATAGGGTGGATTTGAAACTTTAATTCAAGAGTGGTGTAACAGTAAACTTATTTACGGATTTAGGGTGCCTGTGAAATCGTCTTTTGGAAAGACGATTTATTTTCTTTATCCGTACCAGACTTCACATATTCTCTGCTTCTTTTCTTCACTGTCACACGCAAAGTTATTTGTCTACTTCTTTTCTTTCATTTTTCTCTGCATATTTTCTTCTTTTCTTCACGTTTCTCTACTGCTTTTCTGCACGTCAAGACTCCAATTCACTTTTCTTCTCTTCTGTTCTTCACTTTTCTTCACACATTTTCAGCACTTCTCTCTCTACTTTTCTTCTCTACTTTTCTCTGCATCTTTTCTTCTTTTCTTCACGCTTCTCTGCTTCTTTTCTTCACTGCACATCAGACTTCACTTCACTTCACTTTTCTTCTCCTTCTGTTTTTCATTTTTCTTCACTGTTAGACGTTTTCAGCACCTTTCTTCTCTACTTTGATTCTCTCCATCTATCCATATCAGGCAGATCTCTCTTTCTCTCACTGCTGTCTCTCCCCAGCTCTTTCTTTTCTTTTCTCCTTTCTTCTCTGCTTTTATTCCTAGCCGAACTGTCCACTTTTCTCCTTTCTTCACGTTTTTTTTTTCCCAGTTTCTAACCACAAGAGGAAGAGGTTTAGGGAAGGGGACTGAGAAGGAGGGATTGGACATTCAGTTCAAGATTGAGAACTAATCCTTACGTTCAACACAGCAAACTACTTGTGTATGGGGTTATCTTTCTGTCATTAAAACAGAATCAGATACATTGGAGTCAAAAGATTGGTTCGGGCTTTCCTGTTACTAATCAATAGCTACTGGTAAGTGGAAAGTTGGCTCCTCTCTCTCTCTCTCTCTATATATATATATATATATATATATATAACTTGTAGTTACGTTCAACATAGCATAATATTTATTTTGTTCTTGTTAGTTAGCTTTTCAATTTCTCGTTTTTCCTAATATGGATTATTTTCTGGTGCAGTGGACTTTCCATCCTTTCATTTTCAACAGCAAAAAAATCTACACTGTCTTACTGTGGTGCAGGGTTCTGGCCTTCTTAGTTGTAAGTTGTTATTATTATTTTTTTTTTTTATCATTGTTAAAATGTTCATTTCTATTTGGAATACTCTGGGAAATTATTTGAAATGATCAGGGATTGGTTCTTATTTGGGATGATTAATTAGAAGTTTAGGAATAATATGAAAACTTGTAGTGACAACAACTTTTGAGTAGAAGTCAAGAATTTAGCACATATTCAATGTTCTTGTTTTTGTTATTATATTTGTTAATTTATTATGTTGCTTCAAGTGTACTAATTAATGTTTATGTTATTTTGAATAACTTTTGGCCATTTGTATCTTACAAACCAGAAACTTGTCTTCATTATTACTTTTTTTCATATGAGATTTGGATCTTTCCCTTTTATCATTTCATATGTGATTTTTTATGATCAAATATTATTGAGTTTTCATTTGTGAGTTTTAATCTTCTTGCATCTGAAGTTGAGACTGGTATGGTCAGTCATAGTGATTAAAATAAGATCTCACTTGTTAGATAGATTACATATCTCAGTACTATGAATGCTTCTTATTGTTGGTCCTCATTTGTGATTGATCTGTCTTCTATGCTTATGTACAATTTCTATTATTTTATTTGTATTTTACAATTTCATGTACATGCATATGGAAGGAAATATGAGATAGGAATGGATTCCATTGTCCTATTTAGAATCACTTTTTAGAAAAACTTTGTTTTATAAAAAAAAATTGTTAATCATGTTCACTCTAATTGGGAGATCCAGATTGCAAGGCCTTTGGTAGATATGAAGGTGCATAATTCATACAAGGGTTTTATTATTCAAAAGAGTATTTTCAAGTTTTGATGGCTTGTATTTATTTTTTGAAGGTTAGAAATGGCTGGAACATCAATACCTGTATTATGTTATTGGGGAGGAAATATTTGTTACGGGGAAGAAGGTAGTATGTGGTATGATATTCGGCCTTGACGAAGCATTATGTTGAGGAAAGGAACAAGTTATAATGAACTTTTGGTGAAGATGTATGGTATAATGAAGTTGGATATCACACAAGTCCACCTCAAGATGACTTGTCGATTTCCATTTGAGCATAACAAATACTCTCCATTAAAACTCGTTGATGATGAGACAGTGGATTCAATGATTGAAGTTATTCTAAGCAATCCCACGTTATATAGCATCGATTTGTATATGGAGACAGAAGATGTGCAGCATCCTTGTGTTGTATCTCAATCGGTGGAGATTGAGCACGGTCCTTTTACTCGACTGCTCACACAAGATAGTGATTGCCAAATTGGTGAAGTTGTCCCTATGATACATCAAAGTTTCAGTCCTATGTTGGTGGCTGAGACATGTCATACAGACCGTGTGGAGTCTCACTTTCCTAATATTGCAACTATTGTGAACATTGTTCAGGTTAAAGACATTTGCAACAATCCCATGGATAGAAGTAATCTCTCCAATGCATCATCATCATCGGAAGAAGATGATGATATGTTACAATCGGGTGATGAGGATGGAATGGATGAAGCCGATGACCATTGCATTCGTTTGCATGAGGCTGATTCTTCATTTTTTTCAAATGTCAATTTTACTGATGATGTTGGTGGGAGCGGTTCATCCCATTTGCGCCATCCTTACATTTGGGATCCAACAAGAAACGAGTTGGGCAAAGGTCTTGAATTTAATGACAAGGAAAAATTAATGCAAGCTGTGAAAGAATTTTCAATTAGATGTCATAATCAATATGAGGTGATTGAAAGCAAAAATGATCTTTGGGTTGTGAGATGTAAAGTTCATGAAATGTGTAAATGGAGACTGCGTGCTATGAAAAATAGAAAGACTGGCCGATTTCAAATCACAAAATATGAGGGGCCACACACTTGTTTAAATCGTGCTATGAACAGAGATCATGTGCAGTTAGATTCTAAGTTAATTGCAACTGAAATACAAGGTGCAGTGAGGGTTGATCCGGCTTTAAAGATAGATCTAATTGTCGAGCAAATGAGAGAAAAGTACGGTTACACGATCTCCTACAGGAAAGCTTGGATTGCAAAGCAGAAAGCAATTTCCATGATATTTGGGGATTGGGAGACATCCTACAGATTGTTGCCAAAGTTTATGGGAGCACTTGTCAAGTATAATCCAGACACAATTGTTGAATGGTTGTATCGTAGCAATAACAACTCGGACGTGGTGGTTTTCGGTAGATTGTTTTGGGCATTTAATGCATCAATTCAAGGATTTCTGTATTGTCGGCCAGTTATAAGTATTGATGCCACACATTTGTATGAAAAATACAAGGAAAAGTTGTTAATTGCAATGGGGACTAATGCTGACAATCAAATATTTTCTCTCGCATTTGCAATCGTTGAAGAGGAGAGTTATAATAGTTGGCGATGGTTCCTATATTTGTTAAGGTTGCATGTTGTGGGGAGGAGGGAAGAGATTTGTTTGATATCTGATCGGCATAAAGGTATACTTGCTGCGGTGAAAGATGCGAATTCTGGATGGCAACAGCCATTAGCATATCATAGATTCTGCTTGAGGCATGTTCGTAGTAATTTTAATAGCAAATTCAAAGATGCCCATCTAAAGACACTTGTTTGGGCAGCTGGAAGTGCACATCAGATCCGCAAATACAATTCCATCATGCAAGAAATTAAAAGCCTCAACCAAAAGGCATATGATTGGTTGAATGAAATACCTGCATAACAATGGACAGTTGCACACGATGGAGGTCGAAGATATGGACATTTGACCACTAACATCTCTGAGGTTTTTAATGGTGTGCTGAAAGGTGCAAGGAATTTGCCAATATCTGCATGTGTACAACTGATTTTTTATCGTCTGGTGAAGTATTTTTGTGCCAGGAGAGGTTTTGGGCAACAAGCTATATCTGAAGGTTGCATGTATACCCCTTTTGCTGTTACAAAAATTACGCGTTACCAATCCAAGATTGGTGGACACATGATCACATACTTCAACATGTGCTTTGGCGAGGCATCAGTTATGACAAGGAGGGGCCTCTCACATGCAGTATTGACACGTGATGGTGTATGTTCATGTAGAAAATGGGTCATCTACAAAATGCCATGTTCTCACGCCTTGGCTGTATTTGCAAAGGCTTCCGTTGATGGATGGAATTATATTAATGAATGTTATAAGTTGACACAACACATGGCTATATATGCACCTGAATTTCATCCTCTTCACCATAAGGATTATTGGGACGAGCCCACTGGTCCAACTCTATGCCCTGATCTTACTATGAAAAGATTGAAGGGTCGTCCACAATCGACACGAATTCGAAATGAGATAGACACAGGAGAAGGTCCTCGGCCAAAACAATGTGGGTATTGTAAGGTTAGGGGATATGATAAAAGAACTTGTCCAGCAAGAAATCAGCAACCCACGGGGAACTAACTCAACTACTCAAGTAGATGTTGAGCAGATTTTTTGTCTTTGTTATCTTTTTTTTTTTTGTTAATGATATGGCAGAAATTATGTATGTTTTTGTACTAGTTATGAGAATTTCTTATCATTTGAATTATGTCATTTCATCATCTCTTGTACTAGCTTTTTTTTTTTTTTTTATATATTATGGACTTTGAATACTTTTAAAATGAGAAAGTTTGCTTTGATTTTGCTTTAAGTGTGCAAAAATCTGACCTATGGGTAGTGTTTTTATCATAACTTGAGTTTTACATGGACTTTTTGCGTGATTCAAAATGGTATAGAAACTAGACTCAATAAGGAAGATTTTGGCACAGATTTCATTACATTTGGATCTGTAGATTGAGAGAAACATCAATTTGAATCAAAGGGTTAGGCGCAACCTTTTTGTTGAAGTTAAATTTTGCTCCAGGTGAACACTAACTTTCAAAGTTACTGTTCATTTTTAGCTACTGGTTTCCACTGTTCATCAGGAATTTTTTTTTTTTTTTTTTTGTGGTTGTTTATTCTTTTAATATCCATGGAATGAGGGATCAATTCCCAGGTTCTGTTTAAGGGGACTTCATAGAGGTAAAACAGAAAATCAGATTTGGTCTAGTGTAAACATTTGACAACTAAAAGAAAGATGACAGAATACACTAGGTGAAAGGTTGAGAAAATGCAGTTTTCTGCAATATTTCTGCATCTATATAACCAACAAAAAACCAGCTTTATATATGGATTAATTATTAACTTCATCAATAAAATAATTGAGTTGTTCCACATATAAAAAAAAAAACAAAAAAACAGGACTTGGAGTGGCTACTTGGAGGTAACAGAACATGATATTTCAATTGGCTGAAGGTAACATAGTATTAACCATTCTTTCTTCAGATCCATCCAGGGCCGACAAGCATTCTGCATATTCTCTTCTTTTTGCTGAAAATATTTGCGACAAACTTGGAGTTAAGGTGAAAATTATAACTCAATAATAATCTTGACAAATGTCAACATTTATTTCAATTTGTGTAGATGATGATCATTAAGAATTGCCGAAGGTTGTTATACCACCCTGAATTTTCAATGGTTTTCAGCAACAGTTTGGGATGCAAGTGAGCTCAGAATTCTTGCATTGCTTCACAGAACTAGATTTGGAACTTTAGTAGCATGAAAACAACATTTTGAATGCCAGAAAATGATGATTTATATAATACAATCTATAGTATAAGACATGATTAAATTACACCTGCTGTTAAAATTATTATTTTTGTACCTCTTAATAATTTTGGATACGACTTTTTTATTTGTCAACTGTTGGACTGAGCATTCCCTGCTTGCTTGTCATGTCTGCCAAAAGGTCCAAAACTGAGTTGATTGGTAGAGACTTGTCCCATTGACATGATATTAGTTTTATTAAGAAAAAAATGAGTTCATGGATAGCACATCTACCAATATAAGATGAAGTTGATATTTTGCTTGCATGATAAGCACAATAAAGGTATCTAATCAAACAGGGGGTTTGTAAATGTGAATCCTACAAAATGTTATAAAGTGGTGGTTAATTGAGAGGATTATTCTACCAACTAGAGAAACTTAGTGATAGAATTTTTGTCTTTTAGCAAAGGCTGGCAGTTAGAGAGCTTAAATTCTATAAAAAAAAATTAACGTGCTTAAGATTTCATAAGCCTATTTATAACCTATTCAAATAATGCTTTAGATTATGGTTTTACACCTCTTCGAAATACAACCACCACAATAAAGATTTTCTTTTTTTTGGAAAAAATTCAACCGCTCTCAGTTATATTTATGTAACATTAAAATATTTTCAATATAAATTATTTGTATGTAAGTACCCATCATGCTTTGTTTTTGTATTAATTTTTTGTCCTTCATCTCATGGCTGCCTGACAGATTTAATGTTATGTATTTATTTATTTGTTGGCAGCTGCTTTTTTTTTTTTGTGTGTGTGAGTGAAAAACCTATATGAGATAGGATAAGGCAGATTTAATGTTTAGGACTTATCCTCGATGCCCTAAACATATTTATATATTTTATTTTAAGAAAAGGAACAAAAACTTATATTACACACATAATCAAAATAGGATTAGTACAGGGTAGTGATTTGATCCATGTTAAATGTGTCAAAAGGACAAGAGGAAGGCTGAATTTTTTTTAAAAAAAATTGGATTGAAACCATGGGAGAAAGGACATGATTGGTTGGATTTAACTAAGGATATGGCTTTACAAAAAAGCTGATTGTAGATGACAATCCATGTAACTAAACCCAAGTAGTTAGGATTAGGGCCTATTGAGTTGAGCTAAGCTGAGCCAACATAAGACAAACATGTAAGGATGTCAATGGGGAGGGGAACCCTGCCCCACGAAAAAAAAATTTTCCCCCAAACTCAATAAAGTAATTGAGTTGTTCCACATATAAAAAAAAAACAAAAAAAAGGACTTGGAGTGGATTAATTATTAACTTGATCAATAAAGTAATTGAGTTGTTCCACATATAAAAAAAAAAAACAAAAAAAAAGGACTTGGAGTTCTGAGAAGGTTTCTTAAAGTCCTTCCTGTGCTGATTCTTTCCTTCTCAGATTCAGTTCATGCTTTGAGAGTGATGAGATTCCGTCTACTTGCTGCTAAATTGACTAACTTGAAGAGAAAGGAGCCAAACTTAAAAAGAACAAGCTGATGTTAGTTAAAAAGAACAAAATCTGTTATATCTCAGAACTTTGTAGCTTAGAAAAAGGTTTTAGTGACTAAAATGGGCAGATGGCAGACCTATTTGTAAAATTATGCTATCATTGTATTTATTTTGTTCTTGTTAGTTAGCTTTTCAATTTATCGTTTTTATTCACCCATCACCCATGTACATGAAAAATGTACACAATAAAATAATCCGTCATGCTCTTATTTTATTCCTCATCCTTTCTTTATTTTATCTTTTTTATGGGTGGAAATTTATAACCTCTACCTAAAATATATTTTTAATATTTTTCTTTCTTTAATTGGCGAGTCATTTTCACATGTTCCGAAACTTCTTGGATAATGACTGAATATAAATGTAATATCTCCTGCCAGATCTGCCTCACAGTACACATGATCCAACTTAATATTAGAGAAAATGAACATAAACTCCCATTTATCCTATGAAAGGACCCGAATACACGGATCTCAAGAACTAGTGATCTCTTGATTTTTCAGTGTTTAGTGTTGGCTATAACTATATATGCTTGAAAGCGTTTTTGAGAATTCAAAAAGCATTTGCTTACCTGCTTTTGAGCAAAGATACTAAAGATTTGTTTGCCTGAAAAAAAAATAAAAATAAAAAAATAAAAATAAAAAATAAAAAGCATCTTTTGGAAAGACGTTTTAAAAAGCGTCTTTTGAAAAGACGCTTTTTAACTGACAGACAAAAAATTTAGCGTCTTTTGAAAAGACGCTTTATAAGAGACACAGACAAAAATAAAGCGTCTTTTGGAAAGACGCTTTAAAAAGTGTCTTTCCAAAAAACGCTTTAATCTATATTTTGGAAAAAAAAAAATTTTATAAAGCGTTTTTTAAAAAGACATATTTTAAAGCGTCTTTTAGTTAAAAACACCCTACTTTGATAAATAAGTTTGAAAGAATCTTATTTTAAAAAATAACTTTTTTTTTACCTTACTGCCGGATTTAACTCCTCAATCTTGAGTTGGGTTCTAAATTCTAATAACTATGTTTGGAACCGACCGTATTCAGCAAACTTCATTACAGCTAGGATGGACCCACCAGTTTGATTATTTCCAAGTTATACTTCTTGGGCTTGTTTATCAATATTTTATTGAAGTAATTAATTAATTCAATTCGGATGTTTATGGGAGTAGATTAGAATATAGAATCAAACCTCTGCCCAAAAAACAACCACCCAGTCACAACTCACAAGTCAGTCGGCCATCTGCCAACCCGAATGCTGCTCCACCGTTACTCCTATTGCCAGCCCGTCCTGGGTAATCAAACGCACCTCAGACTGCAACATTGTTTTTTAGACCAGTCACGCCCACGTGTTTTTGCCTATAAAGGAACCCTCCATCCTATTTTCTCTCTCGTCCTCGTCCAACACAAGTCTCCGAGTTCACCAGCGAAAACGAGCGCCAGACCCGGAGCTAGAGAGATAAAGAGAAACACCTGCACTAGCAATTGCAGAGAGGTAGAGATAGAAAGCGAGGGCCTGTTGTTGTCGTTGTCGTCGTCTTCTTCTTCTTTTGTGTCTCATTCTTTAATCAATTCAAAGAAGATGGTGGCGATTATGGTCGATAATTATATCCTCGTGACTTTCTTTGCCTCTCTGCTAGGGTTTGTTCTTCATCACATTTTGCGCCACAGGAATAACAAAAGTAAGAGAAATGACCATCATGAAGCTACTAGTGGCTTTGAGTTCCAAAATGATTGTGTTCGGAGCTCCACCAACGGCGAATGCCGCCCCGATGGATCAGAATCTGACGTCATCATCGTCGGAGCCGGCGTCGCCGGTGCTGCCCTCGCTCACACCCTCGGCAAGGTGAGATCTTCTCTCTTTTCACCTTCTCAAACTTTTTGTTTCCTCGGAAAAATTAGTCCCTGGAATTAAAAAAAGATAAGTTTGTTTGACGGAAAAGTTTTTCCGAGAAAGAAATTAAATTTAGGTGCTGCGAGTTATTTTCTCGGGAAGCTATTTTAATTCTCATCAGACGGTGATATTCTCAGGCTTCATGGTCCTGGAAAGTTCTTTAAAGGAACTACTTTCCGTCAAAACAAACAGATCTTCATGCCTCCTTCTCACTCTTCTGATTTTTATCGGTTAAAAGTAATTATAACTGGAATATTTAAACGGAATATTGCTCGATGAACTGTTCTTTTTTTTTTTTTTTTCTTTCAAAATTTTAAATTATATATGTCAATGTCGCATATTTTGTATTTGCTTGGTTATGAGGAAATTCTCTTTTTAGTAGGGAAACATGATGAACACCAAGGTAGAGAAATTGTGTAATGAAAGCATTTCATGGGGAAAATTATTCTATGTGACTTCCACTATGATTTGAATTTTTGTAAAATTTTGATCCACATGGAATCACAATGGTCATCACACGGTGAGGGTCATGGAATAACTTCTCGTTTCAGGGAAATTTCTTGATTCTTTACGCCTTTTGGAGTCATTAATGTGGTTACATGAAGTACAGTTTTACAGTCATTAATGTCATTCATGATCTTAGCAGCATGTTGAGTGGGAGGGGATGACATGTGAAATAATTCCGTTTTAGAGGATGTTTTGGTAGTTTGTTGTTTTTTTTTTTTTTCCCTGTTTTTAATAAAAAAAAAATAGTAGTAGTTTGTTGATGAAGTTACTACGAGTCTGTGACAAAGTTACTATCAATCAATCTGTTTTTCTATGGCCTGCTGGTGTTTGGAATTTGTTTGTTGGGGCATAGGTGGGAACTTACTGGGACGTGTTTTGCCAAGGCTAGTTGGCATGATAACCATTGGGTTATGACCTTTAGCAGAGTTAAATTTGTTGTAACCACAAAGTGTGCAACTTTTTGGGATGCCTGCCTGATTAATGGATGTGCAAAGAAAGTTTCAAGTAAATCTTTGGTCATAAAAATTTCTGCACATATTAAAAGAAGTCCAGTCGATATCATGGTGTGCAGTGACGGTTGATTGGATTTTGATGAGGTGTTAATCGGAATACAGGGTTTTATTTACTCACAAGTAGGAAAAAAGGTGATTATAGTTTCTAGATGATCAGTTAAAAGAAAAAAAAGATAAGAACTCTTGATCACAGGAGGGTTTTGATATTGTCTCCTCTAGCTGGCTTAGATCTCTCTTAATTAGTACGCTTTAGAAAGCTCTAGTTGGAGAAAATGAACTGTCCTGTCAAGAAATCTAGTTCAGGTTTATTTCACAAGTAGTTGATCTATGAGAAATTAATGAACTTCCACTAATTGTGCCTACATTCAGCCACTGGAGATGGCAATAGACAAAAAGTCTGCAGACCTTTAACCTTGTAATATACATAAATTACTCAAAGCTTGGCACTTCAAATCAAAGGTCTAGTGGCAGAAAATTTGGTCTAAGTGGGTTGAGAAGTTACATGATCAATCCACTTAAGGGACTAGATTTGTGATGATTAAATCGATCTTTTTCCTTTCTTTCTTTTTCTCTATAATTTTTATTTTTTTGTCTAAAACCGCGCACTACCACGACTTTTCTCTAATTTTTCCACACCCTGTTTTATGCCTTGAGCAGGTACTGATATTGCAGATTGGTGCATTTCAGTTAAAAGACCCAAAGTAACATCTAATTTAAAGATGGCATATGCTAGTTATTGAACTTGCTTGTGCTGAAACCTTTAACAAAAATCTTATTTCTTCATACTAATTTCAGGATGGACGACGAGTTCTTGTGATTGAAAGAGATTTGACAGAGCCTGACAGAATTGTTGGTGAACTGCTACAGCCAGGTGGATACCTGAAGTTGATTGAATTGGGCCTTGAAGGTATGCACAAAACTTAGCATGCTTCTTAGAATTTATAACTGCCTTCTATGAGTTGATAATGTTTGAATTTGTTGACAATCTTTGTCTATATTTTGAACAAATTCTTTTATAGTCAGGATCTAGTTGGCAATGGATCCTGCTTTTTTTCTTCATCCATATTTGATTTTTTGTTGTAAAATCTGATATGAGTGCAGATTGTGTGGAGGAAATTGATGCACAGCGGGTGTTTGGTTATGCTCTTTTCAAAGATGGGAGAAATACTAGACTGACTTATCCCTTAGAAAAATTTCATTCAGATGTGGCTGGGAGAAGCTTCCACAATGGGCGGTTCATACAGAGGATGAGACAAAAAGCTGCTACCCTTCCCAAGTATACTTTCTTGCCCTTAATCGCAAATAATTAATTATAATCATTTAAAATATTTTCTGAATTGGTTAGGTATTTATATTTTGAATGATGGATTGATCTTAAATTCTAGATAGAACCCAAGAAGCTTCAGTCACTTCTCTTGAATTAGGTTTAGATCTGTCAATACTTTTATTTCCGAATTTGGGTACCTGGACCTTTTCCCAAATTGTATATATTTGTGGATTTTAATACTACTATAACTAGTATCCACTCTTGGATTGGAAGGGTTACTAAAATCTGTGAATTTTTTAAGAGCAACTCAATAGAAATGAGCCACCTATACTAATAATCCACACTAGCTGACATGCCATTATTTCTCCTCTCTTATTTTAAAATAAAATAGCCACTTACCATTTCATTAATTTAGTAAGAGTCTCATCATGTCAGTTAGTATGATTTTTTTTTGGGCAGATCATCTGTAATATACATATCTATTTCCGGAATTTTATTTCTAATTTGAATTTCTGGCAAGTATTTACATCCAATTTCCTTACTTTGGCTCTAACTCATCTTTTGTTCAGTACTGTTGGGAAAAAATCATCAAATTTTTATTTCTCCTCTGGGATCTACTAGCAGAAATTTAATGTGCAAGTTTCAGCATTCAATGTCTACTACAGGGGTGGCATGTTGTGTGCCTGCATATAACCTCATCTTTTTACTCTTCACTGTTTTAGAAATCTATACTTAAATTGTAAACATTTGATTCACAGTTGAAAGGTGGATAATGAGGTGTAATAACTACCTGTCTCCTTTATTACTGGGAGGACTGGTGGTGGATGAAACAGCTTCTTGTTCTAAAAACTCCAAATTACTTTTTTGCCCCAAGTATAAAATGAAAGAAGTTATTCTAAGAAAAGAAATGTGATGATGGAAAGAGGGGGACCTTCCCTTTCTGTAATTGCACATATTCCTGTGTAACTGCTTTTACCTAGTTCAATATGTAGTTTAATTTATCGATTTTATGCTTCCTTGACATAATGATATATAGTGAGTAGTAATTTTAGAAGTGCCTGTGGACATCCCATGATTTTAGTGCTATATTTTTGCTTGGTGATTGATTCTACCCCCCCCCCCCCCCCTTGTTTGTGTTCATTTTCCCATTCAGTGTACGAATAGAGCAAGGAACTGTAACATCCCTGCTTGAAGAAAACAGAACTATTAAGGGGGTTCAATACAAAACCAAGACTGGTCAAGAACTTAGAGCATATGCTCCTCTTACAATTGTTTGTGATGGATGCTTCTCAAATTTGCGCCGCTCTCTTTGCAACCCCAAGGTAGAATTCTGAAGTCTTTACCTGTTCAATTGCTATGTTCATCCTGTTTGACTAATTTTAGTTACATACATCTACAATGTGGTCAAGCCAATTAAATTGTAAGCTCCTTCTCCTATCTTAATCCACTAGAGATGTTGCATATTTTATTCGTTCTATTTGTTATATTCTCTCGATTAGGCATGCACACTTTTTGCTTCGTACTGTTTGTAAGATAAATTCCTGTAATTCTTGATTTCTACAGGTAGAAGTGCCTTCTTGCTTTGTTGGTTTGGTCCTGGAGAATTGTCAACTTCCATGTCCAAACCATGGGCATGTTATTTTAGGAGATCCTTCACCTATCTTGTTTTATCCAATCAGTAGTACGGAGGTCCGCTGTTTGGTTGATGTACCCGGCCAAAAGGTTCCTTCTATTGCTAATGGTGAAATGGCCGACTATTTAAAGACCATGGTGGCTCCCCAGGTATCTACAGCATTTGCTAAATGATTTAGATTTTTGAAAGATCATAAAAGCTCTGTTGTGGTGCTAGTTACTCTTTCTTCTCCCCATCTCATTTGCTCAATCTGATTTCTCTCCCCATCTCATTTGCACAATCTGATTTCTAAGAGGACATGTACTGTATACTTCCCTCTAGTATCTTGGATTTATCAGATACATTGCTTTTTTCAGATTCCTCCTGAGCTGCATGATGCCTTTGTAGCTGCAATTGACAAAGGAACTATAAAAACAATGCCTAATAGAAGTATGCCTGCTGCTCCCCATCCCACTCCTGGAGCCCTGTTAATGGGTGATGCTTTCAACATGCGTCATCCTTTAACTGGTGGTGGAATGACTGTGGCACTTTCTGATATTGTTGTGCTACGGGATCTTCTGAAGCCTCTGCGTGACCTGAATGATGCAACTTCACTGTGCAGATATCTTGAATCCTTCTACACCTTACGTAAGGTAAGCTGGGTTCATTTTCTGGTGTTGTGTCATTCTAACATAAAAGATTAAACTTTCAGATGAGAAATGCTTCAGTTCACAGGATGCATAATTGCAAATTAAGATAAATAGCAAATTTAGTGAAAGAGGTAAAGATATTCATAATCGACATTATAATACTCCTGATAAATTTACCAAAATATCAGACAATAAATGAAATTTCTGCAGACCTAATAGTATTCCACTCCACCCCTCCCTGAGAGAGAGAGAGAGACAGACATGTACATTTAAAATTCCTTTGATTTTGCTATTATTTTAAATCGAGGGTTTCTGCCTTGTTATAAAAAAAGGAGTTGGGTAAAGCAAATTCCCTCCTTGGACAAGCATGGGGCCTAGTTAAGTAGAACCAGTTTGGCTGCTTGATGTTCTGAACAGTGGGGTAAAGCAAATTCCCTCTAGTGGGGCCATGCTGGTACAACTGAATATGCATTGCCAAAAAACCATGCGGAACTTGTAACAGCGTGCCCACTTGTTTATCAAATTTTTGAAACTGAAAAACACTATTTTATTACTGAGATTTTATTTTTCACTCTTTATCTACTTGGTGTCTGATATGGTTTTTGTTTTTGCAGCCTGTGGCATCCACAATAAATACTTTGGCAGGGGCCCTATACAAGGTGTTTTGTGCATCTCCTGATCAAGCAAGGAAGGAAATGCGTGAAGCATGTTTTGACTATCTGAGCCTCGGAGGTGTTTGTTCAGAAGGACCTGTGGCTCTACTCTCTGGACTAAATCCACGCCCACTGAGTTTAGTTCTCCATTTCTTTGCTGTGGCTATATATGGTGTTGGTCGTTTGTTACTACCATTTCCTTCACCTAAACGCTTGTGGATTGGAGCTAGATTGATTTCAGTAAGTAGCTTTGATCTCTTCAATTTGTGAGTTAAGACTTCTAAGGCCATGTGTGTTAATTCATGTCCAAAAAGGATTATAAAAGAGAGGAAAAACTTTGTCCCCATATTGGTGGGGTTATTGGGGTGTTGTGCTTGAAAGCATAATGAGTCGCCATCTCCCTTCAAAAGTTGGGCCCTTTTGAAAAATGAGTATGGTTTAGACTTCTTAGGCAGTCTGCATGTCCAAAAGAAAGAAAGAAAAAATTCTGGATGTTTTCTTTCTTACCATGCCTTTTTACCGAAATCTCTGTCTTGCAATACCTTTAAATGCTTTGGCATGCAAACCAAAGATGTGTTAATTGAGCCACTTAGGCACAATCAAGCTGGCTGAAGATTTTAAAATTTTTGAGGTTCCGTAGTGTCTAACAAACCTGGGTTTCCACTTCTACCTGAGCGTATTAAGCATATTGGTGAATACACTGCCCTATTTACAGTGGGATTACAACACAAAAAAAAAAAAAAAACAGTTCCTACTTCTATTCACGCTAGCCCACCATACTTTATCTATTGATTAGTGATAAGATCTATTGTCAAATGAACATTTTAATAAACATAAGCACTAATATACGTACACTTCAATATTATTTGTTTAGTATTTTTGAATTACTTCTCTTTCTCCTGGAAGCAAGATTTCCCAAAATCGAAAGAGCATTCTGAACATTGGAAAAAGAAAAAATATATATTTCCTCTTTGTTGACCCCAATCCTTGTGGACAACTCTCTTTTTTCAGAGTGCATCTGGTATCATTTTTCCCATAATAAAGGCCGAAGGAGTTAGACAAATGTTCTTTCCTACAACTGTTCCAGCATATTATAGAGCTCCTCCGGCTAAGTGAAACATTAAATTCAGCATGAGATATATCAAGGTAGCTTTTCTTGAAGATGAACTAGCTGTTATTCTCAATACCTTCCCTTGTTCAAAGTGATGGAGAGATTGTAGGTTTATTGCTTTAACAGAGGGGGATGTTGGGCAGTTTTTTGAATCTTCGAGACAACTAGAAACTAAAAATCAGGTGTACCAGTGAAATATCACTTCGAACTGTAAACATGTATTTGCTCCAATTTGATCTATAATTTGAATGAAAGTCCCCCATTTATTGGTGCTATTTTGTTCATATTGTTGCCCCCGTGCTCAAAATTTATGTTACTTTTTGCAATAAAATATTCAATGGTTTGGTGGGAAGCGCATACTGGGAGCCCTACTCAGAGCTGCAGCTGCCGGTTCTCCATCTGTCCTAAACTCACTTTAGTCTTTGGTCCAGTTCATTCAACAATTGTCACCACTCAAGTCCCACACAGGTCGAATTGCTGTTTGTGTAAAAAGAAAATTGTAATAAAGTTATTGTAAAGTTTTCTTCTAAGTTATGTATTTTTAATTTATTTCAAAAGTTTTAAGTCTTGACCCAATAATTATTAGGCTACGTTGAGTTGAACTGTTAGTCAATGAAATACTTGAAAACTTTAACAAGTCTGTTAGAAAATATAATAATAAAACAGTTTAATGAAATATTTGAAAACTTGAATAAGTTTATTAAAAAATATAATAATAAAGTTATACTATTTTTAACCGTTTAAACTTTTAGATGAGTTGGTAACTTAATATGTTATTAAAGCATGCAAAAGGTCTTAAACTCAAATCTCATAGTCACCCTCATAATATAAATTGTACGTATAAGTTTAAATTAAGGCTAAACCATGGGAAAAAACTGTATAAAATCACCGTAACCACCTCAAGCGCAAGTTCAGTTGTTGACCTTTTCCTGGCTTGAGGCTTGAACCCAAACATAATTTTCTTCCTTAGGTCTATCCTTAGAGCTCGGATCAAACCGACTTCGGTAAAGGCTCTAGGGGCTGAGGATCTCGTGATGCTTCCAGTGGAGGGGCTAGAGGAGTTGAGTTAAAATTTTCAAACCTATCATCAGTAAGCTAGGAGCGCTTCAAGGCAGTCCTAGGTAAAAAAATGAAATCAACTTAGGCTAAGTTAAGTATTAAATGAAAGCTCTAGAACAATTCATAATGCAGAATAAACAATTGAAATGAATCGTAAAACTGAAATAAATAATGAAGCATACCTCCGGCTATTGATGTTATTCTCTGTTTCTCACCGTTTTCTTCTTCCTTTGGCACTTCCAAACTCTGCTCACTCTAATTAGATGGTGTAAGATTGAAGGGGATTGAGTCAGTGAGTTTGGGGACCAAACCGTAGTATTTATAGCCAAGCTTCCATCAAGCTTTCAGTGGCTACATGTCGCCACTGCTTCAGATTATCATGGGATCGTTCTAACTGCTTTATGAACGTGATGAAGATGCTGAGGAAGTTGTGGACCATTTTAAAAGCTCCTAAAATAGAGGGAAGCTTGAGATTCGTTCTTGCGAACGGTCCTCGTGAGAAGCGGTCAACATTCTCCCACTTGGTCCACACTTCTAATCTAATGTTTCATCTTAAACTCATCGATAATCTGTATTTAAGTAATAAATACATGAATCATGATGATATGTCCTCTAATGACGAGCATTACCTTTCATGTATTACTCTGTGTTTATTTCTTAAATATTATAATTTTTGTGGCAACAATTTCATAATGAATAAACCCTATGTTCATTCTTGGTCCAACATAGATGAATTTTTCTCAAACTTAAGGTGCACATAAATATGAGAAAACATCACATTAAGTAAGAGTTTCAATGAGAAAACATAGTTCGTACAATGAATGAACTACATAATGGAATTAAGTCCCATTGACATTATATGATCCTTGAATTTAGACGGTGGTATGCCCTTAGTCAAAGGATCAACAATCATCAATTCAGTTCTGATGTGTTCAATGACCACTTTTCCTTCCTTAACACGTTCCTTTATGGCTAAGTACTTAATGTCGATATGCTTACTTCGACTACCACTTTTGTTATTCTTAGCCATAAAAATAACAGCTGAATTGTCACAAAATATCCTCAATGGTCTATGGATAAAATTCATGATTCTAAGCTCCGAAATGAAACTCCTAAGCCATACACCATTCGATGTAGCCTCAAAACAAGCCTCAAAACAAGCCACGAACTCAGCTTCCATAGTGGAAGTAGCAGTTAAGGACTGTTTGGCACTCCTCCATGAAATAGCTCCACCAGCCATCATAAAGATGTAACCTGATGTTGATTTACGTGAATCCACACAACCAACAAAGTTTGAATCAGAGTAACCAACTACTTCCAAACTGTCAATCCGTTTGTAGGTAAGCATGTAGTCCTTGTTGCCTTGAAGGTACCGCATTACTTTCTTTGCAGCTTTCCAGTGGTCTAAACCTGGATTACTCTGATATCGTCCCAACATACCCACATCATAAACTATGTCAGGTATGGTGCAAACCTGAGCATACATTAGGCTTCCAACAGCTGAGGTATATGGGATGTTTTGCATTTGTTCCCTTTTCAAGTTATTCTTTGGGCATTAGTTCAAGTTGAACCTATCACCCTTCACAATGGGAGCTACACTCGGTGAACAATCCTTCATCCGATATCTTTCTAAGACTTTATTGATATAGGTTTCCTGAGACAGACCTAATATGCCTTTGCATCTGTCTCTATGGATCTTAATGCCAATAACATAAGATGCCTCACCCATATTCTTCATATCAAAATTCTTAGAGAGGAATTGTTTCACCTCATGTAACAACCCCTTATCATTAGTTACAAGTAGAATATCATCCACATATAAAACAAGAAAACATATCTTACTTCCACTGACTTTTTGGTATATACACTGATCCATGATGTTTTCAACAAATCCAAATGAAGAAATAACACCATGAAACTTGTAATACCATTGACGAGATGCTTGTTTTAAACTATATATGGATTTATTAAGCTTGTAAACCAAGTGCTCACCATCACTAGAGGGGAATCCTTCAGGTTATTTCATGTAAACCGCCCCCTCTAAATCACAATTGAGAAAAGCCGTTTTCACATCCATTTGATGCAATTCCATGTCAAAATGTGCTACCAATGCCAAAACAATCCTTAAGGAATCTTTCTTAGATACAGGAGAGAATGTCTCATTGTAATCGATTCCTTCTTTTTGAGTGAATCCCTTAGCAACAAGTCTAGCTTTGTATCCCTCAATGTTGCCCAATGAGTCCCTTTTGGTCTTAAAGACCCATTTATTGCCAATGGCTTTGGCTCTATTAGGCAACTCTACAAGACTCCATACATTATTGTCCCTCTTGGAATTCATTTCCTCTATCATGGCATTATACCAATATTCGGACTCTTTGCAATTAATGGCTTGTGAAAAAGATTCGGGACAATCTTCAGTTTCTATATCATAGTCAGTTTCTTGTAGATACACTACATAGTCACTAGGAATAGCTGACTTCTTTGTTCTAGTAGATCTTCTTAATGCTGCACCAACATCTTCTTGGGGAAGATGTGGTTTAACTGGTTGTTCAAAAATTTATAATTCTTGAACTCCTTGACCTACTTGAATGATGTCATCCGCTTGTGGAACTTCAATGATTGGTTCTTCAACACCAATTTGTGCTGAAGGGGTGTTATGAACAACAATCAATCTATTACTTGAAGTGGAAGGTTGATTACCTGAATGATCATTTTCAAAAATTGTGTTCCTTGAATGATCCCTCCCACTGATCAAGTCATTCTCAAGAAATTTGGCATTCCTTGATTCCACAATCCTAGTGGTATGAGATGGACAATAAAATTTGTAACCTTTGGACCTTTCAGCATATCCAATTAAATAGCCACTAATGGTCCTCGGGTCTAGTTTCTTCTCTTGTGGATTATAAATCCCCACTTCAGACGGGCATCCCTAAACACGTATATGCCTTAAACTCGGTTTCCAACCTTTAAATTACTCAAATGGTGTTTTAGGAACAACTTTGGTTGAGACCCGGTTTAAGATGTACACAACCGTCTTTAGTGCCTCAGTCCACAAGTACTTAGGAAGATTGGAGCTACTCTACATGCTCCTAACCATATCCAATAATGTTTGGTTTCTTCTTTCAGCTACACCATTTTGGTCCGGTGAACCAGGCATGGTGTATTGGAGAACAATCCCATTTTCCTAAAGAAACCTCGCAAAAGGACCATGTGCTTGTCCATTTTCTGTATATCTACCATAGTATTCTCCACCTCTGTTTGACCTCACGATCTTAATTTGCTGATCGCATTGTTTCTCTACTTCAGCCTTGAAAACTTTAAAGGCATCTAATGCTTCATTCTTATTATGAAGCAAGTAGAGATACATGTATCGTGAATAGTCATCAATGAATGAGATGAAGTATCTCTGACCATGTGAGTCCATGTCTGGACTACAAATGTCTGTATGCATGATTTCTAATATGTGAGAACTCCTTGTGGCACCTTTTGTAGACTTATTGGTTTGCTTTCCCTTTATGCAGTCCACACAAGTTTCAAAATCAGTAAAGTCAAGAGTACTAAGTACCTCATCATTTACTAATCTTTTAATACGCTCAATGGAGATATGACCTAATCTCCGGTGCCATAATGTAGCAGAATCCTCATTTACAACACATCTCTTTATACCGGTGTGAACATGCATAGCATTATGAGTGACATCATTTTGCAAATTAATACAGAAAAGACCATCATACAATGTACCAACTCCAACAATTTCAGATTCATACATTAAAGTGAAAGATGTATTTGAAAACTTAAAAGAGTATCCCAATGGTACAAGTTTAGAAACTAAAATTAAATTCCTAGAAAAACTAGGAATATAAAAAGTCTTTTCTAGAATTAATACAAAGCCACTACTTAAAATCAAATTGCATGTTCCAACAACATCCACATGTGAACGCATCTTATTTCCCGAATAGATGCCTTGTTCACTTCCCACCGGCTTCCTTAGGTTTCGCATACCTTGCAAGGAATTCGAAATATGAATTGTAGAACCAGAATCAATCCACCAAGTGTTGTAACCAACATCAATCATATTGGATTCATAACAAACTAAAGAGAATTGATTACCTTTCTTCTCTAGCCATTTCTGAAATTTGGGACAATCCTTCTTAACATGTCCCTTTTTTTTTTTTACAGAAGAAACACACTGGATCTTTCTTTATGTCAGCTTGTGGAGCCAAACTTCTCTTTCCCTTTCTTATTGGCTTAAGCTTTATTCTTTCCCTGCGTAGCCAGCATTGCACTCTCTCTTGTCTCCATAATCAATCTCTCTTCCTCTTGAACACACATGGTCATAAGTTCATTAATAAACCATTTATCCTTATGTGTGTTGTAGGAGATTTTGAAAGGACTGTATTGAGGTAGAAGAGTATTCAGAATATAGTGCACGAGAAAAGAATTTGAAATATCAACCTCCAGTTTCTTAAGTTGAGCTACAGTGTCCCTCATCTGCATGATGTGCTCATGCACACCTCTCACAGTGTCGAGCCTTGTGGAACAAAACTTCATAATTAGGGTGCTAACAAGCACCTTATCTGAAGTGATGAATTGTTCGTCAATGGCCTTGAGTAAATCACAGACTTTGGTATGCTGATCGACTGAACCACGAATACCAGCAGAGATTTTGGTCTTTATGAACATGACACTGAGTCGATTGGATCACTCCTAATGTTCATAAAGAGCAATCTCAGCTTCAGTGTTGGTATTGGTAACTACAGGTGGTTCATCTTTCCTTATAGCATAATCAATGTCCATCCACCCTAAATGAAGTAAGACCCTCTTTTTCCACATTTTAAAGTTATCACCCTTAAGTTCTGGAATATCACAACCGATATCAAAAAATTTAACAGGTTGGCTAGCTGCATAAATTAAACATACATGCTTAAATTAAAATGAGGCATAAATGAAGTTCATGATCTACCAATGTTAATCATGCTTAAAAATTGAATCTAATGACATAAAAATTGCCTATGATCTAAATTTTTAATTCAAGCAGATTCAATTATTCTTTATGATAGAATTTGTCAAATTATTTCCTCAATAATCATGTATAAGGCCTATTTTACCGCAGAAAGAAATAGTACTACTAAGTAAGTTCCCAGGAAAGTTTTCTTTCCTAGACAGAACTTCAAGATTCCCAAGAAAGATTGGAGGGGTCACAATGGTCCCACTTAAAATCCAATCTCCTAGACAGAACCTCCTCAGATGTACACATTCATACTCCCACAACAAATAGTCTATTAATGATTATAATTTGATATATATTATTTCTAAATTAAACTTTATGATAAAACTATCAAATGATTGAATTAATTCATAATTCCCGTGGATAAGTTATAAATAATTTGATATTTTATCCTAATTAATCATATAATAAAAATTTCTGTGGGATAAAATTTATTTTACTAAGTATGATTAATTACAATTAATGTCTAAATATTATTTATGTGATCCTAATTAATCATAATATATGATTTTTATTTAATTAAAGATGCTGTGACTATTCTCTAATTAACAAAAAATCATATTGATCACTAGACATTATACCTTTTATACATAAGGATTAACTAAATATGAGAATAATTATAAATAGTATAATTTTAACTAAAATTAACATGTTATTATTATGCACAGAATATTCTCACAATTTAAGCATAAACATTGCATAATTAAAACTATAATATTATGCATAACATTTAATTTCATGCCTTTAACTATATATATATATATATATATATATATATATACTCATCCAAAAATTGCATGTACTAATTTAGAGCAAAAATAATCAATTCATGCAAACTAAATATGAGCATAATTATTAAATTTGCACAACAATCATCTAAATTGCACACAATTAAATCAAATAATAACTATATGCAAAAATGAGCAAAAATTTTTCAGGTTCAAGTCAGTGCCCAAACCAAATTTTTATCAATTTTTTTTTTTTTATTTCCTATTGTTTTTCATTTCCTGTACATTTGTAAGCCAATCATTGGATAACTTCTCCTTTCGAACCAAACACCCCCCAAACTCAAATTTAAAATTTTTTCCATAAAGTAACAGTGTTAGGCAGCCATCTGAATGGGTGGGTAGGGTCGGACCCAACCCGGTTTGGCCCAAATTAAATCTCAAAAACTCAGTCGCACAGCAGGTTTCCAGCACTTGGCTAGTCACCTTTTCCGTCAACGACAACTTGCCCACGACAAATAAAATTATTATTTTATCTCAGAAAGCTCAGAAATATTGTTTTTGAATATGATTTTAATGTTGTTTTGAATAAAAAATGATCCAAAAACAAAACTCAATTTCTTAAAAAATTTTAGCCAAAAAACAGAGATAAACAAAGAGAGTGATAAAACACCAAGGCAGAGATATAATCCTTGCTCTGATACCAAATGAAAGCTTTAGAACGATTCATAATGCCGAATAAACAATTAAAATGAATCGTAAAACCAAAATAAATAATAAAGCATACCTCCAGCCATTGATGTTATTCTCTATTTCTCACCGTTTTCTTCTTCCTTTGGCACTTCCAAACTCTGCTCACTCTAATTAGATGGTGTAAGACTGAAGGGGATTGAGTCAGTGAGTTTGGGGACCAAACCGCAGTATTTATAGCCAAGCTTCCATCAAGCTTTCGGTGGCTACGTGTCGCCACTGCTTCAGATTATCATGGGATTGTTCTAATTGCTTCATGAATGTGATGAAGACGCTGAGGAAGTTGTGGACCATTTCAAAAGCTCCTAAAACGGAGGGAAGCTTGAGACTCGTTCTTGCGAACAGTCTCCGTGAGAAGCTATCACGAACCGAAACCCACCCTACGCGAATCTCGAGGACGTGATGCCAGTTGGCCACCTTGCTGGTTTTTCTCACCGTCAATGCGACCAACCAAAGGCAACTTCTGAACTTTACAATGAATTGCATTCTAAATGTAGGGTCAAAACAGCGAAAATTAAAAACCTTTTTAAATTGAAATGCAATCCATCTAAGCACATCAGAGCACGTCTAAATTCAATCACCAAATATCTCTAACGTATCAATATACATGTTCCAATGCATCCATTCTATATCAATGAATTATTTAAAGTGAAAATTACACCAATACAGTTCAGCTAATTAAACTCATCTCCAACGATCAAAAATCAGAATATCTCCAAGTACCACTCAATCACAATGATCTGACATCCTAGGCTAACCTCATCACTAATGATGTAATGTTATATTGCATAACCTTTAAGTTGACCTTACAGTGTTTGCGTTCGATCTTTGACTTGGAGTTCATATCGTTAGTGTCGATCGTTATGCATCACTAGTCCCATTAGTCATCTCATTTCATTTCATCCCATATACTGTCACCTGAAAAATGTTAGATAAATGGAATGAGCTTAAACAAGCTCAGTAAGTAAATTCCTAGCTTTGCCATGGATCAGGGTTAGTTCACAAGAATAATAGAAGAAAGGGATAACAGATAGCCAATAGCCAAATGAGCAACAAGAAATACATAGCCAGTCACCAAAATGCGTAACAATGACCCGAGGGTCCAAAAGGCTTATCCTAAAATAAGATATAAGAAGATAGTAACAATGAATCCAATAACCGGGATCTAGCCAATTATGATAATCTGCTGCCACAACAATTACGATAGCCAATCAAAAGTATGACATGCTTGCATATAATATGATTATTCAACGAGTACTAAGGATACATGATCATCAAGTAAAGTATAACATGATTGCAATAGTATGATCATTTACAGGGCATAGAATATGATCATTCAACGATTACAAGAATAAATCATCATCGAGTTCTAATAACCCAATTATGCGTGAATCACCCGGGCCCGGCATACCCCACTAAAACGCATGCTCAGATCCGCCTCGGTTCTTTGGGCTCTCTGAAAAGCGTTAGAGCTCTTTTCTCTACAAGTCCCAAAGGACATACAAGACCCCAAAGGGTCTTTCCCCCATGCAATCTGTGAATAGATGAGCCATTGTGACTGAGCACAACCCCGGGTACATGCCAAATATCATGATCCATAAAATTTCACACGAAATGTGCAACCGTACAAAACAATTGATATCACAATCAACGAGTCATGAAGTGTGTGGAATAACAAGATTTCTATCAATAGGATATATCACAAGATCAGGTCATGGCATAATAGTACAACGATGCTCAAGTATCAGTGATCGAGTTCAAAATGATGCAAGCAAGCAAGTCGAATCCAAAGAACAGGCATAATTGATAACCACAAGTCGATTGGCCTCAAATCAGGTACATTGGGTAGTGATAGAATACAAATTTGGCAGCATGTGAAAATAAGTGTGACTGGCTGAGGAAGGATCACATAACAAAGTTCAGATTTACTTATTTCTGTTCTTTAGTGTCATATTCCCCATTTACAAATACTCTGATGATCTCCAGATACTTCAGGCATATCCTTGCATAGCCTGAATAATCATCATTAATTACAAACAGATCAGAATTTATTCATTCATGTCTTATTCATCATCTTAGGAGTCTATTAGATCCCCTAATTAGGTTCATTGACCTATTTCCCACTCACTGGGTTTCAACTTATGTTATTAAATTCCTTAAATAGGCTTAACAGTTGTCAGAATAATATTTTAAGTCATTTTGACTCCAGTCGTTATCAATTAAACGCCTATTTGACCTTAGGGGCAAAATGGTAATTTTGTCATTCTTGCCTCGGACCCTACCATGGTACTCAAGATAGCCCACATATCGTATATATGTATTTTTGAGTTTTTTGGACTTCATTTGGTATCTGCTTTTGATCATCGGGACACATCAATCATTTTTCATTTTATACGTTGACTATTCCAGAGTCATATTTGGCCCTTCGATTTTCATAATTACGCTTATGACAATTTATTAGACCAGATTGGCCTTTATTCGGCCTCTACTTTTCACTTACCACGCTCAAGGGTATTTTGGTCATTTTAGGTTTTGTGAAATTTTGACCCTGATTCATCATTTAACCATATATAAGAGTCCACAAGTATTTGGGCTTCTATTGGTATCAATTTTGTCCAATTTGGACTTTATTTGGCTTCGTACAGTATCAAGGGCATTTTGATAATTTCACAAGCCATAGATAAATTTTCGGGATCTCAGTTCATAAAATGGACCTCACCATTAGGTCCAGAGTATCCGACATAGTTAAATTGGACTATCTTTTGTGTTTAATTGGCCCTGGGTATCATTAAGGCAGTATAGTCATTTACCATTTAGTGTCTTTATTTTTCGGAGCTTAATTTTCTAAATTGGACTCCACCATTGAGTCCAGAATGCCTGAAATAGTAAAAATATACTATTCATTTTTTTTATTTGGACTTCGGTTGACTCAATTAATGTCTAGGGGTAAAATAGTAATTTTATCCATTAAATAAAATAATTAAAATAATTATTTTATTAATTAATTATTTTTCAAGGCTTAAATGCACAAGTTTTTCTGAAACTGGGCCAGAGTACAAATATCTAGAACTGTTGGGGGTCAAACATAATTTCAAGAAGTTTGGGGGGTTTAAAACCAATTTCTTAAAATAAGGGTTCAGAACCGTTTGGTTTAGGGTTCAACTAGCTGAACCGGTCCAAAAAACCCTAAAACCAACCGCTTCACTTAATTATACAGAACCGGAATATGTTATCCTTGTTATTCCCAATTTTGTCCCTTCTCCGTGTTTAGGTTAGCCCAGGTCTGATTTCTAATTTATTATCCATGCGCCCAAACAGTCTGATTTCAATTTTAAAACTGATTTAAACATAACCAATACGCTGTCGTTTAGGTTATTCCAATTTGCGGGTGGGTCGGATTTGACCCGAACCCGAACCCGATCCAGATCCGACCTGTGCCCGGTACTGTTCATCGTCTTCCTCACGACGATGAACAGTAACCCTAAAGCTGCAGATTTTCAAACTCAATTTCGTGGGTTTCAGGTACGGATTTTCTACTGCTTTTGATTCCAAAACATTTCTGGAAGCCTAGCTATCATCTTGGCATTCGTTTTGAGCTTCGAAACAAGCTCAAATGCTCGGTTCATCCTCTATTATCGTGGGACCTGTAACTCAGTCGTGTACCCTCATTTCTCAACCAAATCTTGTGAGATTTGGTTCCTTGTGACCCTTGCATTAGGAGCTTCAAGTTCCCATTACCAAAATCAGATTTGGTTGCTGTTTTGGTGAGGTTGGGTTTTAAACCCGAACCTACAACTTTGGTTTTGAGGGTCTAAATTTGAGTTCTGGGGTTGCGGCTTAGGCATTTTGGAACCCTCTTGGTGTCTAGATCATGTTCCAAAGGTCAGAAATAGGTTTCGTGGGGGTTGTTTCAGACCTGATTGTTGGAGGTCATTAATGGCGGTTTTCTACAGTTTGATGTTTTTGAGTCTGTTTCAGTGGTCTAAAACTCATGCATTTAACCCAGATTTACAATCTAACTATCATGCATGCACTAATAGGGCTCAATACATCAAAACAGTAAGTAAAAACTAAACTTTTCTAGAGAGAGAAAAATGAACATTGAGTGATTACCTTGTGATAGCAGTCCTTCCCTTGGCTTTGATCTTCAATCCTTCAAGCTGAGGTTGCCATGCATGCATCAGGTAGTTTCACTCTCCTTCTTCTTCTCCCCCTCTCTCTTTTTCTAGGTTTCTCTCTCTAGAATTCTCTCTCTCTACATCACTCTTTCTCTACTTTACACTGCACGACTGCACTTCTCTACTCACACACTCCACTCTGAATTCTGAATTCTGATTTACCCTAGCCCCACGCAACATGAGGTACAATTATACATCATATATTATATTTTTCATATATTTGATTTGATGTGCATGAAAGCCAATTGGTGGGTGTGGTGGTCCAATGAGGGGCTGCCACCTCATCTTGATATTCAGAATTTAGGGCATTACATGACATATGTACATATCTTATGCACATTATAGCACAAAAGTGCTTATGGACCAAGTGGTAAATTTTTGGGACTTTAAAACCTTGCCTCACTTGGTCAAGGGTTCAAGACTTGTCCATTGCTCTTTTGGCCCTTTTTTTCTATGTTTTTATCTTAAGGCCTTGTTTGGTTATCAGAATTTTATATTTGCTCCAAACTATTCAATTTTACAAATTGCATCGCTTCTTCGTGCATTTAATTATTTTACTAGTCTATTGTAATTTACCGAAAAGTCTTGATAAATTTTCTTATTTATTCTTTATGTCGTGTCTAATTAATGATTAGCGGACTAATTATTAATTAATTGGGTCGGGGTGTTACAGAAGCGGTCAACATTAAAGAAGAAATAATTTGAAAATTATTAGGTCTCGAGCACACCAATGAGTCTTGAAACCCAATGAATGACTCTTAAATCCAGCTCGGTGTAGTTGGCATCCTCCCAAGTTTCTTTAACAAAGAAGTACCAATTCTTCCAAATTTCATGAAAGGCGATATGTTATTCAAGGGTTTGAAGCATGCATCAAAGGACAGGCAATACATCACTTCTTGGCCTTTCTTCATATGCATGATACTTTTGAGAAGGTCAAAGTCTAGATCTACCTTATTCTAGTGGGACAAAACTATAAACCCTATCATCAACTTCCAACAGTTTATGTTGAGACTCGTAGGGCAGATGTTAAAAAATGAAAAAAAAAAACGTTTAAGAAAAGAATGGAAGGGTAATCTAAAACCTACCTCAAACCACTCTTTGTAAACGCAAATCTCCTTGGGCCTAGGGGTTCAGTGTTGATCTAATGGGGGAAGGCATTCTACATACAATCTTGCTACGAATGTTGTACACCAACTTGAGGGTGTCTCTAAACCGTCCTAGGTGATGTGACTAGACTCAAGTTCCCTATCCTCAAATCTTTCAGCAATTTTAACCTTGAAACTCCTTGTAGGAGTAGAGGTGGGCCTATCAGAGGGATTCTAGGGGATTGTCCTGACAAGGGAACTTTTGGGTAGGTCCGTAGATTATGGACCTGTTGAGAAGCCGTTAAAAAGAAAATGAAGAAAGGGTGAAAAAAAAGTTTGAAAAAAGAGGGAAAGAATTTAGAATTCTAACCTAAGGAAAGATGGATAAGTAATTAAAGTTTGCTAGAGGTTGAAAAAGTTATAGCCGCCGAAAATCGCTTGTGAAGTTGAAGTAGCAAAGTGGAGCTCAAACGAGCGGACTCCTATATTTATAGGCGAGTTTAGCAAGTGATTCAAACTTAAGGCATTAATGACGTAAAATGAATGGATGCAATCATTATTGCTTCACATTAATCTCAACTGCAGAAGAACAATGACAGTGAAATGACATGAGACAATGGAGTGGGTGTTGCTTTGATAAACGAGAAAGTCCCAGTCATGCGTATTAATGACTTTCAGACTGTTACCTTGTAACCCTAACCTCATATAAAATTTAGTCTTTCAAACCCAAGGCTGGGGGTGTAGTTAATGAGCCGAAATAAGCTTTTCTCTGGAGATTGAGATGTGGACACCCAAATGATGTCACTACAAGAAAAGCCACTTTTAGTGACTTACGCGTGTGTGGCTAATAATACTAATATGCGTCGCTAAATAGTTTTAGCGACGCTCAAGTGTGCGTCGCTAATCATCATGTCGCTAATACTATTAGCAACATGCATACTAGTATGCATAGCCAAAGGTCACTATTAGCGACGCACAATCGGTGTCGCTAATAATCAGGTGGGGCATCGCTAATACTATATAGAGGACGCAATGGGCGTCGTTAACAGTGACCTTTAGCGATCCCCAGAAGGTGTCGCTAATAGTTTATTGGAATTATTTAGCGAAGACTGCAGTGCGTCGCTAATAGTATGTTATTAGAATTATTTTAATGACGACTTCTGTGCGTCGCTAATAGTATATTTTTAGCGATGACTGTGAAGCGTCACTAAAACTAATTATTTACAATTGTAAAAGTATATATATTATACTAATTACATACAATTGTAAAAGTAGAATTTTTTAATAAATACAAAAATAAAAATTATCTCAAAAAATGTATCTACAGATGTCCATGAAAAGAAAAAAAAAACAAAAGAGAATAGTAAGTCCTGATGTAGGACAGAAAGACGACAGCGCAATAATCTCGATAAAAAAGTTGCATAAGTTTGAAACCGGTGATCCGAACCTAGTGCCGCAAGTTCATGCAAGTCTATTTTATAATTTGTGAGGTGTGTGATAGGGTTTCGGGGTTGGTTGTAATACCCTGACCCAGATTCTAACACGTAAATCGACGTATACCCTGTCGAGTAGTGTAATACCGTTGTAACCAAACATGAGTTTCGAATAAAATAGAATAATTTCAATTAAGTCCAAAGAGTCAAATAATAATACCGAGCTTAGACAAGCCAAGAAGTATAGTTCCAAAAATAAACCGAGACCAAATTCAGACCAAGAATAATATATCCCAAAATATACCGAACTATTTAGAGTAATATACTGTGATGAGTACGATTACCGAGGTAATTAGTAGAAGTTATAATCGCAGGGAATTACGAGACTAAGAAAAGCCAAGTACGAACAGACCGAACCAATAAATATAATACCAAAAGAGATTGAGTCATCATAATGAATAATAGGCACGCAGTTCGAGATGAATAGCGAGAATCACAAATAAGAATAAAATACGATATTTAAATATACGAGAAGTGGTTACAAGTAATCCTGAGTACCCAAGAGTACCGTATAATAAAACCCGAGCGGTACGGAGAATCAAGCACGTAGGCCAGTACATGCTTCGATATATGTGCACAACGTATTATAATAAATACAAGAATATATATATATATATATATATACGATTGAGTATGTATGTGTATTATAAGAATATATGTATGTAGTATAAATGTATGTATATATATATATATATAGATAATGCAAATTATTATATATATAGACATGAGCATGCAAATGCATACAAGTAAAGAAAAAGAGGAATAAAAAAAGAAAAAGGAGCAGTGTGTGAGTGTAAGTGGATGTGTGATATATATTATATAATGTATATACATAGTATCGAGTGAAGCAAAGAAAGAAAAGAAAGTGGGCTGATGTGTTTGGTATGTGTCGGTTGAGTGCGTGGTGTGTGTGTGTGTAATCTAATATACATACACACACACACACACACACATATATATATATATATATATATAACATCCAATACAAGCAAACATTAAAGGAAAGCAGGAAAAGAAAAGAAACTCGAAAAAGAAAAAGAAAGAAAAGTCAAGAAAGGGGGCGGTTCAGGAGCGGCGTACAGCAGGGAAAATATATGTATTTATGTACGTGTGTGTTTGTGGAGATGCAAGAAGAAAAATTGGAAAGAAAAGAAAAGAGAAAATAGAGAGAAAGGCGGTGCAGGTAGCGTACTGCAGTAGAGATTTATATATATATATATATATATGCGTGTGTGTAAAGGTAGCAGAAGCTGCCGACATTGTTGAAGAGAAGTGGCGGTGCAAGAGAAAAATTGAAAAAGGTCAGATAAATCGAGAGAGTGGAGGGCGGTGCAGCAGGTGTAGCGGTGCAGGCATATCAGTATGTATATATATATATATATATATATATATATAAATATATGTGTGTGAAGGCTAGTGCAGGTGGTAGATACATAGAGTAGCCGAGAGAGAGAAAGAAAGATTTGGTGCAGCAGAAGTTGCTAAAATTGTAGGAAAATCTGGAGAAGAATTGAAAAGAACAGGGAGAGGGAAGGAAGGCACAGCAGGTCAGTATACACATATATGTGTGTTTGTGTGACGGTGCAGCAGGCAGTAAACCAGAGGAAATGGAGCAGCCACTGCAGCTCTCTAATAGTGGGTGAGCTTCATGTTACGGACTGAAGGATCTACATTAGAGGGAGAGGCAGTTGCAGCTTGAGGAAGTGTAGAACATGGAGAAAACAATTTTGGAGCAAAAAAAGCTCCAAAAAATAATGGATATATCATTTTTAAGGTGTGTGATGGGGTTTCTAGGCTGTTAGGTTGATATCCATTGTTTTGGTCAATCAAAACCCGAAAATAGGCCTTTTTGGAGCAAAAAAATTGCATATGTTTGAAACCGGTGACTCGAACTGAGTGCCATAAGTTCGTGCAAGTATATTTTATCATTTGTGAGGTCTGTGATGGGGTTTTGGGGTCGGCAGGGTGATATCCATCATTTTGGTCTGTAAAAACCCAAAAATGAGAGCAAAAAGTTGCATAAGTTTCAAATCGGTGCTCCGAACCGAATACCGTAAGTTCGTACAACTCTATTTTATCATTTGTAAAGTGTGTGATGGGGTTTCTAGGCTGTTAGGTTGATATCTATTGTTTTGGTCAATCAAAACCCGAAAATGGGCCTTTTTGGAGCAAAAAGTTGCATAAGTTTAAAACCGGTGATCCGAACCGAGTGCTGTAAGTTCGTGCAAGTATATTTTATCATTTGTGAGGTGTGTGATGGGGTTTCAGGGTTGGTAGGCCGATATCCATCATTTTAGCACTACTACGTATTAGGTGCAACTCTTTCCGTATTTCTAACTTCTGCAAGTCCAATCGGGCTTTAACAGTATCCTTCGTCTTACTTTCAATGTTCATTAAAGTTCCTAGGGTATTATCACAGATGTTCTTCTCGATGTGCATAACATCCAAATTGTGCCTCAACTTAAGGGTTTCCCAGTACGGAAACTCAAAAAATATGCTATTCTTCATCCAATTTAATTCCACATTAGTACGCTTCATCTTGTTAGTACTTGGTATCTTTTCAAACCTCACTGGTTGGATGAGAGCTACTTGCACCAACACGTCTTTCCCAGACAACAATGGAGGCGACAATCTGCACTCAATTTTTTAATCAAACAGATGTTTCTGCCGATTTCGCCAGCCATGTGATAACGATAGAAAATGACAATGGCACATGTAGTATATCTTCTTTCTATTGGAAAAATGTAGGGAACATGCATTCTTATTGCAAACCGGACATGGCAGATAACCCTTAGTGCTCCACCCAGACAAGTTCGCGTATGCAGGAAAGTCATTTATGGTCCATAGTACCGCTGCATGCAATTGAAATGTTTCATTCTTAGAGATGCCGTATGCCTCCACTCCAACCTCCCACAATCCCTTCAATTTGTCCACTAAAGGATGCAAGTACACATCAATTTCATTACCAGGAGACTTCGTCCCTAGAATAAGCAACGACATGAAGATAAATGGTTATTTTATACATTTCCATGGTGGCAAGTTATATGGTACAAGAAACACCGGCCACATACTGTAGGCATTACTCATGTCATCGAATGAATTGAAAATGTCACTAGCCAGCCTAAGTCATACATTACGCAGCTCATTTGCAAACCATTCGTGATTTCTATCAAACTCAGGCTAAGTTTGAGAATCTGCAGGATGCCTACATACATTTTTCTTAACAACACGCTTCTCCTTATACCACTGCATCTCTTCTTTCGTCTTCTGAGACATGTATAACCTTTGTAGCCTTGGTTTTAAGGGAAATTATCTTAACACCTTGTGCAGAATTGTCTTGCTTTTTCCTTCATTCACCTTATACCTGGGTTCATGGCACACTGTACACTTTATATATTGTTCAGTCTCCTTCCAAAATAACATGCAATCGTTTTTACAAGCATGTATGAGAATATACCCAAGGCCCAAATCTTTTAACATTCTTTGTGCCTCGTAATATGATTTCGGAAGGGTCTCCCTAGTAGAAAGTACTGCTATAATCAATTGAATGACCATATTAAATGATTTGTTACTCCATCGGTTGATGGTCTTAATATGAAGGAATTTCACGAGAAAATTTAATTTTGAAAAACTTCTCATAACCCGGATATAACAACTGCCTTACTTCCCTCAATAAGGAATCAAATGCTTTCGATTGTCCTGTGTCACTCCTGTGACTACGAGCCCCAGTTGTAACCCTCTGCAAGTCTCTCAGCATTTGTGGCAAGCCTTTGTAACCAAACCCAACATTATCGCCTAAGTCATCATCGTCGTCTTCTTCTTTATCCTCAAATACCACTCGTACGTCTTGGTGTTCCTCATGAAATTTCCAACACGTATACCTCTTGTCCATCCCGTGTAGGAGTAGGTGCTTTTTGGCCTTATCTATGTGCATATAATCCCTATTATTGCACCTCCTACATGGACATCTTATCATATTTCTCCCACCTGCAGATGCACAAGCAAATTCAATAAAATCTTTGGTCCCCTTCACATACCGTGGCAAGTACTTGTCCCTCAAGTCCATCCAACTCTTATCCATTTTTGTCTATCCAATACAAGTCAAAAATGTTGTTCATTATAAATATGAAACATGAATCCTAGCACCTCCAACTTCTCTCTAAAATGTAAGATGGTCCTATCCCATTCGTGAATGCACAATCTACATTGCAATCAATAATAAATCAAATGCTTGATTCCGCTTAGAGGAAATTTCTGTAGCATCTCCCCATGGTTCTCCAAGTATACGAGATAGACGTTACCGCGCCTAAATATATACCTAGAGAATAATAGGAGGGTGGTGAAATTTTCTCATAGTGGAATATTCAAGCATGCGCTATTGATTATAATGCAGATTTATGCATTCCAAAATTGTCCTACTCTGGACAATTCAAGAATCGATTTTCATACACACGAGTCCAATTGCGAATAAATTTTGCGACAAGATTCACAAGTGATGAAAATGACTCTCGAACGGGACTAGGCTTACATAAATGTAATTATACATTGAGTGACATGATCATTTAGTCACAAACACTACCCTTCTCCAAAAACTTAAGACTAATAAAAGGTTTACAAGTCTCAACTCCAAAAAGAAATTGCCTTAAGTTTCTTCTTTCTCTTTTCTATCCCTTGGTATCTAAGGAATTGAATATAGAGTCATTTCACAACTGATCTTTAGGAATTATTTCATCCTCATCTCAACCACTAAATGAGGTTTTTTATTGGGATTATAATTGAGTCAAGCTCAACTCAATTATGTCGTGTTTCATGTTTGGCTCATTCAATAAATGAGTCGAGTTTAAGCTAGTAATTAGACTTGTTTATTAAATGAGTTGAGTTGAGTCAAAACAAGTCCTAGATTAATTAGGCTTGCAAACAAAACTCTATTTATTTGACTTGGTTGATTCTGCTCGTTTAAAGTGGGCTATAAATACTCTTTTTTTTTTAACCAAAATTTCTTCATTTTTTGTTTTAAGGTTGCACACTAATTAAATGTTAAAATAATAATTACTATTTTCGTATTAATGCTTGTAAGGAATTGATTCATGTCCCTTATACTCCTTAGGGGTTACGCCTTTCTTAATTTATGTATTTCATTATTATTTTGGAGAACCACTCTATTCATAAACCCGCCTTATCATTTTTTTGGTGATAAATAATTTTTTTTAAGATAGCAAAAACAAGGGAACCCAACCTCTAATTGACCATGATTATTATCCTCTCATAACTCTTCTTTAAGATCTTACTCACTAATCACTTGTGTTTTATTCAACCTTATCTAGTGACTCTTAACCAATCCCTATCTGAGCTCATATAATTTTCTATGTACTAGTCTTGGCTATATGTTAGCAGGTCAAGAAGAGTTCAAACCGAGCTTTGATAGATTAATAATCTTTAAGATGTGTGCAGAAAAAATAAAAAATAAAACTTGACGTGTCTATATCATAACTCTACCAAAGATAGCTTTAGTTTTGAGAAATGCTACCAAAGGCATCAATTTGCGACCTAACTAACATGCTCTCAAATAACCGGCCAAGCTTATTGGCTATGAATAATAATGAATGGGACAGCTTCGAAATGGAGTTTTTTAAGATAATTGTAAACAATTTTTAATTAGCGTGGATAGTTTTATATGATTTGAATACATTTGCTATTAAATATGAACAATCCTATCATCTCATATAGAAAATCTGAGCTTGCAAATTTGGCTGTAAATTAAGTACGGAAGAAAAATATTAGCAAGCATGATGTGTGCAGAAAATAAATAAATAAATGAAATCAATATAAAGTATTGGAACCAAAAATAAATAAACAAATAAATTAAATGAAATTAATATAAAGTGTTGGGGATATCTAATACGTTTAGGAACATTGGAAAAATGGTTTGGCATGTTGACACTCCCAAAAGATTCTTATGATCACTTTTTGAAACATATTTAGAAATTATTTTACAAAAAATTTCATTCCAAAGAGAGAGTCATTAAATCATTACAGAAAAATGGTTTTTCTATCATCATCACATAACACAAAACGGAGCAACTCAATCTCGAATCTAAAAAAATTTGGTCTCTATATGGTATGGTCTTACAACTCAACATGCCTTTCCTTGAGTTGCGATCCAAAAATCCAAAAATTTCACATTAAAAAACAAATTGAAAACAAACCCTAACCTTTCTCAAACGAGGTGAAGTGGTGAGATTGGGATTTCGACGTCGTTGGCGGCAGCAATGGAATTGTCGGTGGTGGCAGTCGGCGACAACAGTGGGATCGTCTGTAGGGTAGTGTTAGTTAACGGTTACGGCGACGGCGATTTTTGACTTATTCTTCGTCAATCGGCAATGGAAGGAGATCGATACAGAGAGAGAAAGAACGGAGATTGATACAGAGAGAGAAAGAGAAGAGACCATCTAAGAGGGAGAGATCAAATTGGGGGTTTGAGATATAAGGACTTATTAGCGACACATAGTATGCGTCGCTAACTTGACGTAAAATGACATCATTTCATTTATGCATACTATTAGCGGTGCACAAACGCGCATTGCTAAAAGTATTAACTATTAACGACGCACGTGTGCGTTGCTAATGGCCACTTGTACGTTGCGAATAGGTTCGCGCCTATTTTTTCGTGTAGGAAACTAATTTTTTTATTACTTTTTTTTACTATTTTTAGCGACACACGCTTATACGTTGCAAAAAGACACCTTTAGCGACGCTTAGTGTTCATCACTAAAAGTGGCTTTTCCTGTAGTATATGAGGTTTAGACAATTGGACTAGTTTGGTCGCTTAAGTGACCTAGTAATCTAGACTTTTAGGTGTAAAAACTACAACCTCAGAACTCAGTACTAAGTAGACAAACCCAGTCTTATAGAACCGGATAGATATTAGAATTCAACAAGGAAATTACCATAAAAAGATAAGTACAATCGATATATTTTCTCTAGCAAGTCTTATAAAACAAGTAAATCCCTATAAAAGGGTACAAGGCATACTCTAACCTTAAGCTTAATTCATCAGTTCAAATTATTACAATTATCTATTTTTCTAACATGATTGTCGGAGTGACCATTATCGAGGCTTCTCCACTGATCCTTACAGTTCACCGTTTTGCAAGATTATCACCAAGAGATCTCAACCAATGATCTAATCAAGCCCAAAATCTACAACACTTTTAAAGATCAATCCAAAATTGTAGATTTTTAATATGCTGTAATAAGGCCATTACCTACAAATGTTTCATGAAATAGCCAATTTCATAGAGTAGCCATCGACCTGTTTCCCATGTCTTAGGGCCGAAATTCTAGCACATGTACTGAAAACGATGGTAAGCTTGTACACATTTGGCCTCAGTCTTGATACAAGTAGCTTAGAAAATTGGTCCAAGCTTTGGTATGGAAACCCATTTTAACTAAGTATTTGATAGGCCTGATTTTATTTTATCATGCTTGAATGCAGAAACTAAACCATTCGACACTTGAATTGTCAAAATAAGTGCACTTTTAACAAAACGTGCAACTTGATTGCTGCTCTTCTTGAAAGTTTAGGGTCTTAAACAAAGACCACGTAACATTGTAAGCTTGGAGCTGATACAACGATTTTAAAATTTTAAACTTGTAGAGTTTTATAGGAAGTGAGGAAGAGAAAAGATTTGTGAATCGGAGGGAATGTTTTATAGAGACCTTGAGGAAGAGTGATTAAAGTGCCTATTTGTTCTTGGAATCGCATAAAGCAATCATCATCAAAAGGTGATTAAATCAATATAAAAAAGACATGAGACTTGTTAGCAATAATAATTCATTGAGTTTAATTCAAGTTTAAAGTTTAGTCTTGATTTGGTTTGGTTTGTTTTAGTCTTTCCAAGTGTTTCCTTTTGGATCTCTCTGATTCATTCTCTTTGTTGACAGAGATGAGAGAAACGAATGAAGCATATATGTATATATGTCTTAAGTTAAATATATTACAAGGGGAGACTCCTTTATATACATGAGCTGAGAGGACATACAAGGTAAGAAACTATACACAAGGAAGGCAATGAAAAAAGGAAACAAGGAAATAAAGAAACAGAAAAAAAAGGAAACAAGATATGCTAGAATAATACTAGAACGCCTAACCCTACTTATAGACCATAATACACATGTATAATACATATAGTTAACATCCCCCCTCAAACTTAAGATGGGAAAACCGAAACTAGCTTGAGTTTGGAAACTAAATCGTGAAGACGTCCAAAAGAGTGAGCTTTAGTGAAGATATCGGCAACCTGGTCAGTTGAGGAAACTGGAAGGAGATGAACAGTGCCATGACAAAACTGTTGGCGGACGAAATGACAGTCGATCTCAATATGTTTGGTACGTTCATGAAAAACGTCATTGTGGGCAATTTGAATAGCACTCTGATTGTCACAGTGAAGAGAGGTAGCAAAGGCGTGGGTCAAACCCATGTCTTCAAGAAGCCAACGAAGCCAGATGAGCTCTTGAGTGGCATCAGCAAGGGCACGATATTCTGATTCAGTACTAGAGCAGGCAGTGATAGTCTGTTTCTTGCTTTGCCAAGAAATTAGAGAATCACTAAGGAAGAAGCAAAAACCTATGGTGGAATGACAATCAGTAGGATCACCTATCCAATCAGCATCAGAATAGACACGTAAATTAAGAAAGGAATGAGCTAAAAAATGAAGACCATGGAAAAGAGTGCTCTTGACATAGCCAAGAATGCGAAAAATTGTAGTATAATAAATAGAGCGAGGAGTAGACAGGAACTGGCTCACAAGATGAACAACATGAGCAATGTCAAGCCGAGTAACCGTAAGGTAAACAAGACTCCCACCCAACCAATTGGCAATACAAAGTTTTATTGGGTAGCGGGGTGCCATCCAATGGAGTGAGTCGAATATTGAGCTCAAGTGGTGTAGTGAGCCTTGTACAAGCAAGAATATCAGAGGCATACTTGGCTTGAGAGAGATAATAACCATTCAAGTCAAAAGCGATCTCAAGACTGAGAAAATAATTGAGAGAGCCAAGATCCGTCATCTTAAAATTCTAATTGAGAAATCGCTTGAGATCAGTAATACCAGTAAGGTCATTTCTAGTGATGATCATGTCGTCCACATAAAGAAGCAAGAGAATAAAGCCATGGTTAGTCTTACAGATGAAGAGGGCAGAATCATGTGGACTATAAGTGAGTCTAAAACCATTAATAATTGAGTTGAACTTGGCAAACCAAGCGCGAGGAGCCTGCTTAAGGCCATAAAAAGTGCGACAAAGTTTACAAACCTTGTGAGAAGGATGGACATAGCTAGGAGAGGGTTGCATAAGAACTTTTTTTTGAAGGTCGCCATTCAAAAATGCATTTTTAACATCCATATAAAACAACTTCCATTTGCCAACAGCAGCGATGACAAGAAAACTACGAACAGACGTGAGGCGAGCAACAGGGGCAAAGGTTTCCTCATAATCAATTCCATATTCCTGTTAAAATCTCTTCGCGGCGAGAATAGCCTTATATTGTTCAATGGAACCGTCGGAACGAGTTTTTATTTTGTAAACCCATTTGCTGCCCATTGCATTTTTCCTTAGAGGAAGATCAATTAAGTCCCAAGTACGTGTTTTCTTAAGGGCTTGGAATTCTTCAGTCATAACTTGCTACCAAAGAGGGTTAGAGCTTGCCTTACGATAAGAGTGAGGTTCATGATGAGAGAGAATAATGGAAAAGTAATGATACTCACGAAAATAGATAGATGTTTCTCTTACCTGTGAAGAACAACAAAGAGGTAGATCAGGAGTAACAACATCAGATGATGCAAGCGATGGTAATGGATCAATAGCAGTGGTAGGATCAACAGACGAAGTGGAAGACTCAAGAGGGACCGCAAGGGAAGGGTCAAGAGACTCATCGGGAAACAACTCAATAAAGGAATCGATAAAGAAGGAAGGAGTAGATGGAAAAGATAAGTGAAATGAAGAGAGAGATGAGAACATTTTTGTGTTCCAAGAAGATGACATGATGAGAAATACGGAGTCTCTTGGTGTATGGATCCCAACACCGATAGCTTTTGTGTTCAATTTCATAACCCAAGAAACAACAGAGACGAGCTCGAGGTTCCAATTTGGTGCATTAATGGGGTTAGAGTAAGACAAAGCAGGTGCAACCAAGCACCCGAAGAAGGCTATAATCAAGAGATAAGCCATAAATGCGTTCATATGTGTCAGACGAGTTATTGGTAACCGGAGAAGGAAGACAATTTATGGTATAAAGGGCAGTGAGGGAAGCCTCACCCCAAAATCTTCTAGGACAAGAAGTGGAAATAAGAAGGGCCCAAACAGTGTCCAGAATATGTCTATGTTTGCGTTTGTTACAACCACTTTGTTGAGATGTGCCAAGACAAGAATGATGAGGAAGGGTACCATGTTGACGAAGGGTGTTTAAAAAATTATTGTCTTTATATTCCATTGAATTGTTAGCGTGAAAAGATTTTGATAGAGCTAGAAAATTGAGTTTGGATCATACGAGAAAAATCCAAGTAGATTTGGAATAACTCTGAGCATTTTTTTCATGAGATATAGCCAGGTAAAACGAGAGTAATCATTAATGAAAATGACAAAACACGTGGATCCTCCCATTGCGGGATAGGAGCAGGTCCCCAAACATTAGAGTGAACTAAACCAAATGGAGCAATGGAAATAGAAATACTTTTATTGAAAGGCAATGCAGGTTGTTTTGCAAGTTGACAAGACATACAGTCAATATGATCAAGTGTAATTGAGCCTAACAACCCACTAGATACTGAAGTTTGCAAACGCTCAAAAGAGAGATGACATAAACGAGAATGCCACAACTTGGTAGGAGAAATAGTAGAGGCAGAAGCAGAGAACAAAGGAGGAATGGTGAGCTGAGTAGGGATGCAGAGATGAATGAGCTCGAACAAATGCCCAACCTTACGGCCTATCCCAATGGTCTTCCTTTGGTTTTCCCAGTCTGTGGATCCTGCACACAACAACCAGAAGGGGAAAAAGTAACAGTAAATCCAAGATCACATAATTGACCCACAGATATGAGATTTAATGCAAGTTTGGGGATGAGATAGGAATTGGGGAGAAAGACATGGGGGGTAAAGACCTCTCTAATGTGACTACCAGAGATATGAGAGTAATCCGTAGTACGAATGTAAAGAATATGGGAACTAGAGGAGTGGGGAGAGAAGATACTAGAGTTTAAAGTCACATGAGTATAACAAGCAAAATCAAAGTATTAAGAGGACTTACCAGAGGTGGCGGACATAGCGGTAGAGGGTGAAGAACCAAGAACATGTTTAAGGATTGCTTCAAGGTCAGTAGTAGAGAATGAGGGAGAAGCAAGTGTGGGGGAGTTATCAACAGTAGCGGTAGTGGCAGCAGTAGCAGACCCAAAGTTAGAATGGTTGCCAGATTTTTCCTTTTGCCAGTGGTTGCGTGCTTGTCGATTAGGATTTTTGAAACAGTTGTCCTGATAATGTCCAAGTCCTAACTTGTGACAGAACTTGCATAGTTGGGAAGGACAGTCCAACAAGAAATGTCCTGAGGAGTGACAGTACTTACAGATCTTTTGGGTAGATTAAATGCCTTTGGGTTGGGGAGGTCGGAAGGTTGCAAGAACCGTGTCAGTAAAAGAGCTCTTGAGAAGGCCAAGACAAGTTTCTTCAGAGAGAAGTTCAGAAATGGCTCGTTCGAGCATGGGAAGAGGATGCCAGTGAAGTAGAAAAGCCCGAACAAGTTCAAAGTGATCATTGAGAGCCATCAAGAAATGGATCAGTCGTTAGTGATCACAATAAAAGGTAAATTGCTCAACATCATGATGACAATGCCATAGAGGTTCAAAAGGTTTCAGTTGATCCCAAAACTTGTACATTTGAGAAAGAAAATCATTAATAGACTGTCCAGATTCGTGGCGCATACGATGAAGTGTAGTAAGAAGTTGATACTGGTGAGCGAGGTCACTTGTGGTGTAGCGGGTTGTTAAAAAATCTCAAATTGATTTGGTTGTGGTGAAACGTTCAAATTGAAGACTGATGGAGGCGATAGAGATATTACGAAACCACATGATTATCTGATGATTCTTGCTATCCCAATGTTCAAACTTTTTCTCAAATTTTTCATCAGATTCTTCCTTGCCTTATTAAGACTCAGTGAAATGACTCGTGAAATTGCGTCATAACTTGCGCCCTCATAAAAAAACTAGACATTGTTTAATTGATAAGCAAAGTTAAATTGGATAATGGATAAGGTGTGTGTAAATTTCTGGAGATTAATCAAATTTAATCAAAATTATATTCATATAAACAATAATTAACACACACACAGACATCTATATATATATATATATATATATATATATATATATATGAAAAATGTAATAGGACTGTACTTGAATAAACATAAATCGGATAGTCACATCACAAATGATATATTAATAATCTTTTAACGAGTGTGTTAGTATAATAAAATATTTAACATGTAATGTCAATGATATCAACAAGAAGTTTATCGTGGTTTTGGCGATTCATTCAGTTATTTGAATTATTTTGATGGTAAACAATTTCGATTTCTTTTTTTTTATGGTATTTGACTTGTTTACAATTTCATTATTAAATCGGTTGAATACTTGAGGCTTAAAATAATAATTTTAAATGAAATATTTTTAATTTTATAGTTGCTTTTTAACTAGAAAAAAAGCAACTTTTAAATAAAATATATATTAATTTAAAAAATATTAAAACTATTTATACTATAAGAGTGTAATTAATATAATCACAACTAAAATTCTAATAAATATAAAATATTTTCCATGCTTTGTTTCTTATATATTGTTTTAATATAAAATTATAATAGTGTTTCATGTAAATGTTAAATAACAATAGAGTATATACATAATTAAAAAATATTAAGTAATAAATTTTTTTGAATGAAGCTCTAATAATTAATTTTGTACGGCTTTGTTTGGACAATCAGATAAAAGATTAAATTTGATAAGATATTCTTGGATCGGATATGTTATAAAATTTCATAAAATATTGAATATTCTAATTTAGTATTTAGAACTGATTCGGATAAAATGACTGAATATGTTATTATATCTCATTCTTATATTTGGGTGCCTATTGAATATAAAGTTCAGTCTTCAAAAATTATTTTTATAAAAGATATTTATTTTTTTTTAAAATATATGCATACGAAATATCTAAAATTAATATTTTATTTAAAATATAATAGTTTCTCACTTTTGACATGACTCACAAAAAATTATTATTTGTGTTGTTAATAATCATCTAAATCAATAATTATATACATGCATATATAAATATATAAAATTAGTAATATATCTTATATATAAAAAATAGTATATATAAATCCATTCATTAATATAAAAAATATATTAAAAAATCTGAAACACATCAAAATAATTTAAACAATAAAAAAAGTATGATTTTTTAAATTTGATCCTTTGATGATTTTATTTTTTTATATTACAATATTATAAATTTTTTATTACATGATATTTTTATTACAATTAAATGAGATAATTCTAACATCATTATCCTCTAAAAAATAAGTTTTAGATGAGATATAAATGAGACCGATTATTTCCTTATGGGTATTATTATACCGATTATTTCTTATTCTACCGTACAAACATGCCCTATGGGTATTATTATACCGATTATTTCCGACGCTGATCTCGCTTTTCCTCGCCCCTCTTTTTCATTCGTCTTCGCAGTTTCTGAATCGATCTTTGTTGGGTTCTTAAGCAGCTTGCCATTCAGCTTCGGATTGAAGACTAGACAAATTGACATTTGCTTCGCCAAGGAAATCCAAGAGAATAAGTTGAGCTGAGGTGAACAAACCGTCGCATGCATAGCTGATAGCCCCCCAGAGAAGATGCAGAGATTCTCTTCAAAATCAGTGGCACTCTGCAGCAAATACGATGTCTTATTACTTTCCCATAAACCCAACACCCCCTTTGCTCTCGTCCTCCAAGAATCATATACATCTTGCCCCCCATTCCATGAATCAGTGAAGCCCCTTCTCTCTTCCGCCTATCCACAAACAGGTTCACCACAAAACCCATCAAAGTTCATCCCAAATCACAGACCTACCGAACGCAATACCAACAATGACATTCCTAGCATGTCAAGTGACAGAAGAAAAGGGTTTGGTCTTGTTTGCCTTCGAAATGACCAAGACAACTGTACCAGCGACCATAACGGGGATGAATTTGCTGATGACGTCGAAAAGTTGTATAGAATTCTGAGGAAATTCCACTCTCGGGTTCCAAAACTAGAACTCGCTTTGCAAGAGTCCGGTGTCGTCGTGCGATCGGGTTTAACAGAACGCGTTTTGAATCGTTGTGGCGATGCCGGAAACTTAGGGTATAGGTTCTTCGTCTGGGCATCGAAGCAACCGGGTTATAGACATAGTTATGATGTATACAAAGCAATGATTAAGATTTTGGGTAAAATGAGGCAATTTGGTGCCGTTTGGGCGCTAATTGAAGAGATGAGGAAAGAAAATCCTCAACTCATTTCCGTCGATGTGTTTGTTGTGTTAATGAGGAGATTCGCATCCGCCAGAATGGTTAAGAAGGCAATTGAAGTGTTGGATGAGATGCCCAAATATGGGTGTGAACCAGATGAGTATGTCTTTGGGTGTTTATTGGACGCATTGTGCAAGAATGGTAGTGTCAAAGAAGCTGCTTTGCTGTTTGGGGACATGAAAATTCGGTTTACGCCTACCATCAAGCATTTTACTTCGTTATTGTATGGTTGGTGCAGAGAAGGGAAGCTCATGGAGGCGAAATTTGTGTTGGTACAGATGAGGGAAGCAGGGTTTGAACCGGACATTGTGGTTTATAACAACTTACTTAATGGGTATGCGGTGGCAGGGAAAATGGGGGATGCATTTTATCTTTTACAAGAGATGAGGAGGAAGTGTTGTGAGCCAAATGCGACGTCATTCACGATTTTGATTCAGGCACTTTGTTCTCAGGAAAAAATGGAGGAGGCAATGCGGGTATTTGTTGATATGCAGAGGAGTGGTTGCGAGGCGGATCATGTGACCTATACTACATTGATAAGTGGATTTTGCAAGTGGGGAAAGATTGATAAGGGTTATGAGCTTTTGGATAGTATGATACAGCAAGGCCATTTTCCAAATCAGACAACTTATTTGCATATCATGCTAGCACATGAGAAGAAGGAAGAGCTGGAGGAGTGTTTAGAACTTCTGGATGAGATGCGAAAGATTGGTTGCATCCCTGATCTTTACATTTACAATACGGTAATCAGATTGACATGCAAGTTGGGAGAGGTTAAAGAAGGTGTTCGACTTTGGAATGAGATGGAAGCAATCGGGCTGAGTCCAGGACTTGACACTTATGTCATTATGATTCATGGTTTTCTTGAGCAAGAGTGTTTGGTTGAAGCTTGTGAGTACTTTAAAGAAATGGTTGGGAGGGGTCTTTTATCTGCTCCACAGTATGGTACCTTGAAGGAGCTATTAAACACTCTATTAAGAGCAGATAAACTTGAAATGTGTAAAGATGTTTGGAGTTGCATAATGACTAAAGGATGTGAGCTTAATGTGTATGCATGGACAATCTGGATTCACGCACTGTTCTCAAATGGGCATTTGAAGGACGCTTGTTCATATTGTCTCGAAATGATGGATGCAGAAGTAATGCCACAGCCAGATACTTTTGCTAAACTCATGAAGGGTTTGAGGAAACTGTACAACAGAGAGATTGCAGCAGAGATTACTGAGAAGGTGAGGAAGATGGCTGCAGATAGACAAATAACCTTTAAGATGTATAAAAGGCGAGGTGAGAGGGACTTGAAAGAGAAGGTTAAGGCAAAAAAGGATGGGAGGAACAGGAGGGTCCATCGACACCAGTGGGGAAGGGGCCGTGGTAGAGCTAACATAGTGTAATTTGAATGGGAAGGATGCTGTGAAGTTCATGTTCAGACTGCATTCTGTGTGGAGATGATTAATGCCCATTGAGTTCCTGGATGTGCACTATTTATGAGGGGAGCATACTGGACAATTTGCTTGGAAGATTTTATTCAGACACATTTGTGACAGACAATTGCAATAGCGCTTCATTTAAATAATGTGGGAGAAAGCTGCTTCTCTTCTCATTTATTTTTTTCTTTCCCATTTGGTACATTTTTTTCTCTACATTTATAAAATCTTGATCTCTGTCCGTGAAAGTATTGTTTCCAGAGCTTCACTAAGCTGCAGTTAGTTACCTGAGCCTTGCTTTTTGCAAATATCGTAGTGCCTCCCAGTCAGAAACTGAGATGACTGGTGAGCTGCCCTTCCATCAGAATAGTTGTAAACCTAAAACACAATATTAACTCTTGTATGCCACAAAGAAAGAAAAAAAGAAAGAAAAAGAAAACAGGTCAATAAATCATTTGTATTACTGGCAGTTTCCTCCTTTGGTTGAGATTGTACTGTCAATTGTAGACATTGTTGCCTAGGCTTTTGGCATTGGTGCCAGCTACTTATTTAGGATTATCAAGTTAAAACACATTTCGCTACCACTGGCTTGTTCACCTTTAGTGTACTATTTCCATGCCAACTCTTCATATGTTTTCACATCTAGAGCTTGCATATACTAGGTGTCTGTTTAAAAGCCGTTTACTTATTGATGCTTTCTTCCAGCATTTAGGCGTACTCTGCATCATTAATGCCCTAGCAAGAAGCAACTAACAGCCAAGTATCACCTAGCAGAGGAAAGAAATATTGAAATATAGGATGTTCCATTCACATGCATATGATGAAATATATATATATATATATATATATATATATATATATAATTTTTTTTTTCATCAGTTGTATGTTGACCTCCTCTCCATGTATTCATTTTTCTGCTCTTGTGCAAACAGGAAAAGGAACTGCAATATCCCTGCTTGTTAAAATGGAACCTTTTAGAGTATGTATAAAGACTCAGACTGGAGAAGAATTTCAATCATATGCTTCCCTTGTTTTCATAGATGGCAGTTACTTATTGCCCCAGAGGTGAGGACGTTATCTCTTTTGTTTGACAAATATTAACTGGTGTCCTCTTTAATAAATTTTCTGAACACTGTTTCTGAGACTTACATATTTGAACTGAGAACATCTTCTTGGATGAAGTAATTGAAAGTTATATCATGCTTTAGCTTTCCGTTTTAGGTTTTGAAATTTTCATAAACTCATGTCTTTCCCAACCTCTCTACATGCGATGTATACATTGTTTTAGTTTTGTATTAAATGAGGTTTTGTGTCAGAATAATCTTCCATGAATTGCGTTTGATTGCATATTTGAAAGTCCATTTTTCAATGGGCCAGGCGTTAAGATATGTATATCTTTGTCATTGATGTGCAAGCCATACAAGGAACTTCTATTGGGTTGCACTAGGCAGATTTTGTACCAGTATCGGGACAGTTGGTCTAGTTGGTGGGTTTTGGATTGATTCAGGAGATTGCTGGTGTCTGTACTCGTGAACTTTTTGTATTTGAGGGCTTGTTGTTTACTGTTGTAGCCTTGTGTTCTGTATTTAGGGTAAGGGATGGGGATCAAGAAGGACTTCACGGACCAATAATATTTGACTCAGGAGGATATTTATTTTATTGTGTAATTTTTATTTTTATTTTAGGAATTAGTTTATTTTGATAAATTTTAGTTCCTTGTTTTTAGGATAGGATGAAGTTTTCGTATTGTTGGGTTTATTTGAATTTGCCTATAAAGGCATTAGGGAAACTTTGATGATTGAATATATAGAATATTTTCTCTTTTTTTTCTATCTCTTCTCTCTCTTCCTATTTCTTCCTCTTCTTCCCTTCTTTAATCTCTCTCTACTGGTTCTATACTAATTTGGTATCAGAGCAGAGCAAATCTCGATCTTGTTTAGCATCATCCATTGTCGTTCAAATTCTGATTTTCAAGAGAGAAAAAAATCCAAAATGTCAAAGCACTTCAAGCCAATCAGTTCGACACCATCAACCCACTTCCATCACAACAGCGGCCCAGTTACCTCACAGTTGCAGCCATCATTGCAAGTTTCCAGATTAGAACACAAGCCACCACCCGATTGCATCATCCACCATCACCATTGCTGCTGCATCGTAAACTCTAGTCGACCTCATTACATATCACTGGTTCAAACGTCGTGGCCAGCTCATCAGGGAACCATCATCATCGCTGCCACTGTTTCGAGTTCATCGTCAACCAACTGGGAACAGTCATCGCTCACTGCTGTCATCGATCGACACCGGAGTTGACCACCACAGCAGTGACCCATCGTCGAACCTGGTCTCCACCAGCCAAGGATTGACTTCACCATTGTCAATCAACAGAGCCCCACAATTGCACCATCAAAGCGAACTTCGACTACTGGAGAAAGTCATCCATCGCTGCAGCGTACTGTGTCACTGACCAAACCCCTTGCCTTGCTGTGCTGTGGCTGCCAATTTCGTCATCAAAGCAGATCAGCTTCAAGTACCATCGCAACCAACGATTGAGAGCCATCCTTGTCATTGCCATCCCTTGTGCCACTGGACAAAAGGGGTTTCAAACCCTTATTGCAGATAAGAACATAGATTTAAAGAATTGGTTTGGTTCGTTTCTTTTAACCCCACCTCATCCATATATAAAACTCAAAACCTCAAGCCCAAAAATAAACCCTAGCAAGCCAAGCCCAACATTACCCAGACCTAATTTCCTTTAAATCATATAAGGGCCCAACCCAATCACCTAATCCAGCAAACGTCACCTCTTCTTTCAGTTTCCACGATCCAGTTGCTCACTTGCATAGTCAAGCCACCAAGCCAAGCTAGAAAATCTAGAACGCACCCATTTTCTGAAACTTTCAGAAGCACCCCAGCACTTCTCAAATTTTCAGAAAAAATCCCAAAAATTCTGGTATTTCCAAGTTGACCCAGAACTTTCAGAAAATTATGGTAAAGACCCTTGGACCTTGAGAAGTTATGCATTACTCCTTTTGAAAATTGTGCTAACATTAAATTCAATTTCGTATGTTGATTAAATTTACACAAAGGTCCATATTGAGCTTCCTTCATGACATATTGTGCTTGTCTTTAATTGTCTTTCCAACACCATTCTCATTGTTGCCTCTCGCCCTCAAAATGTAGTTTCGAGTCTTGTTTAATTTTATTTCGTGTTCATCTCATTAGGAAAAAAAAAGAAAAGAAAAATGTTTTGTCATGCATCAAAATATAAACATAGACCTATTTGAGAGGATACCATGCATTACTTTAATGATCATCGTCAAGATACATATCCTAGGTTCTTTGAGAGCAATAAGAAGGATATTTTTAAATTTGCTCGTCCACATGGTAGGTACCAAGAACGATACCTTAGGCGTTCCTCATACAATTATGATTCACTTAGGTACTACCATGATAAAGTATAAACATAAACCTATTTGAGAGGATACCATGCATTACTCTAGTGATCATCATCAAGATACATATCCTAGGTTCTTTGAGAACAATAAGAAGGATATTTTTAAATTTGCTTGTCCACATGGTAGGTATCAAGAGTGATACCTTAGGCGTTCCTCATACAATTATGATTCACTTAGGTACTACCATGATAAAATTGAAGATTCTAGGTACTTCCATGTGGAAGTTGAGGATTATATGTCACTTCCACAAAACCAATCTCAAGTTCAATCCCAGAGGTATCCTTCGGAATCCTCTAATTTCGAATCTTATCCTAAAGATTTGTGGTGTAACTTACCTGACTCTATCCAATAAGATGCATGAAAACACCTACGACTCTTTCGAATTAATCTTAAATGTGGGGAAAAAGTATGCAAAATTCTCATTGATGGTCGTAGTCACGTTAACATCGTGTCAAAATCTGTTGTCACTAGAATGAATTTACGACTCATCCCCAACCCCATTTGAGGTAGAATGGATAGGTAATGTATCCGTGCTAATCACAGAGAAATGTCTAGTGCCAATTCAAATGGGCAACTATTCAGCCAATGTTTGGTGTGATGTCTTGCCTATGAGAATTAGTCACGTTCTGCTAGGTCAACCTTGGATAAACGATCTTGGTGGCACTCACAATTTGGAAGAAAATACTTGTGCTTTTAGGTACAAGGGAAAGACCATCAAACTAGTTCCTTTCAAACCCAAAGAGCGTGACAAGGAAGAAAACCTTAGGCCTTCTCCTCTTGGTCCTTGTGACCTAGAATCTAATTGTCAAGTTCCTAGGTCCATTCCTCATTGTCTATCTAAAGAGGTAGTTGACCCCCCATTTGTGGAAGTTAAAACATCTAAAGCTTCTCAAGTTGAGACACCAAAGGAATCTCATGATGCATTGCCTCATACTATAGATAAGCAAGTACTTTCTATCTTATATAAATTTGAGTGTGAGCATTCCGAGTGAGCCTTTGATCCCATGCATGTGGAAAATAATAGAATTTCTAATGATGCATTTGAACCTTCAATTGTCATGTATTCAACATCTCAATTGTCAACCCACAAGTCTCTCTGTCATAGTTTTCTTGTTTTCGCTCCTACATCAAGCCATTTTGTCGAGTCTACTTTTGTACTGCCTTCCTCCATGAATTTTTCATCTAAATTCGTTGGTAAATTTTCTGTTATTCTTGAATTTGAACTTAATGCTTATTTACTTGACATACCAGTGGATTTAAAAATTAGTACAATTTTCAATATGGAGGAAATGCAATCTAATCAGGGTCCTTTGGAGCCTTCTATGTTTCTTAACGGTCTTCGTGTAGGTGGTGTTGTTATCTCTCTGCTGCCAGCTCCGTTGGTCCCACCACTCAAACAACATATCATAGATCATGTGAAGTTTGTTTTTATGAGCCAAGTTGAAGATTCTTCAGTTACTGATTTTCGTCGTTTATGTGGAGATTGTTGTTTTACTGCCAATTGTTGCTACCATGATGATTTTCGTCCTTCGCTGTGGTTTTTCCATTCTAACTCAACGGAGTCGAGTTCTTTTCAGTCGGAGAGAAATGATAGGGATCAAGAAGGACTTCATGGGCCAATAATATTTGATCTAAGAGGAATTATATTATTTTGTAATTTTATTTTTATTTTTATATTTGGGATTTGTTTAAGTATTTGATTTAGGATAAGCTTTAATCTCTTATTCCATAGAGATTTGATTAGGTTGAAATTGTTTGCAGTTGCCTATATAAATGCATATCTTATATTGAATTGAGGAGACTTGGATTATTGATATTGAATACATTTCTCGTGTTTTTCTATCTGAGATTTCTCTTTTCTCTCTTCCTATTTCTTCCATTCTCTTTGTGGAAACTAAAACACTCAAAGCTTCTCAAGTTGAGACCCCAAAGGAACCTCATAATGCGTTACCTCAAATTGCAGATGAACAAACACTTTATATCTTAGATAAATTTGAGTGTGAGCATCCCGAGCGAACATTTGATCCCATGCATGTGGAAATAAAAAGAGTTTCTGAAGACATTTGCACTAGTTCACTTGATTCTATTCCTGCATTAGATCATTGTGTTGCTTCTGAATCTGTCTTGCCTTTCTCCACGAATTTTTCATCTAAATCCATTGGTAAATTTTATGCTATTCTTGAATTTGGACCTAGTGCTTATTTTCTTGACATACTATTGGATTTCTATCTAAGTTCAATTTTCATTGTGGAGGAAATGCTGTCTAATTAGAGTCCTTTGGAGCCTTCTATGTTTCTTAATAGTCTTCGTGCAGGTGATGTAGTTATTTCTCCGATGTCAAATCCAATACATCTACCATTCCAGCATCCTACCGTGCATCATATGGAGTTTGTTTTTGCGAGTCAATATGAAAATTCTTTAGTTTTTGATTATTTTTGTAGATTGAGGGGTGATTCTTCTTCAGCTAGTTTGTCTCCTACCATTATATTTTCATTGTTGATTTGCACATTTTGGAGCAACCCTGCCATTTTAACTCGTATGAGTTGAGTTCTTTTCAGGCGAGGAGAAATGATGGGGATCAAGAAGGACTTCACGGGAAAATAATATTTGACCCGGGAGGATATTTATTTTATTGTGTGATTTTTATTTTTATTTTAGAAATTAGTTTATTTTGATAAATTTTAGTTCCTTGTTTTTAGGATAGGATGGAGTTTTCGTATTGTTGGGTTTATCTTGAATTTGCCTATAAAGACATTGGGTGTGATTGATAGAGGGAAACTTTGATGATTGAATATACGGAATATTTCTCATGATTTTCTCTCTTCTTTCTCTTCCTATTTCTTCGTCTTCTTCCCTACTCTTTCTTCTCTTCTTTAATCTCTCTATACTGGTTCTAGATCAGTAAGGCTTCCTGACCGCATGCTGCTAATTTGGAGGGTTAGAAGTTTATATATATATATATTTCTGTTCATGTGGTAATTAAATTGTCACCTGCCACTTCATACTGTTGCAGTAACTGGTAAAAGAAATATAGAAATTCAGTGTTGATGCTTTTGTTGGGTACACAAATGCTGTAGGTGGTCAAAAAATAAATAGATTGCTTTCCATTTGCTACTGTGAAAATTGCCTAATGTGTTTTATACAGAGACACGCACAAACATACATTTATTTTTTCAGGGGAAATCTACATTAGATAGTGCTCTCTCTGCTTGATTGGTTCTATCTAGCATCTGTTTATTTATTTTCTTGCTATTGTTTCATCTCAGCATAGGATTCCTATTTTCGAGACTGTTTGCAACAGTTGATCCTAAAGAAGTGTAAATATGATCAGTAATGAGTTCTATATTTGCTCTGTGTAATGTTCGAAATTTGAAGAACTGGCATCCTGTTAAACTATTTATTGTGATGGTGATTATTAGAACTTCTCGTGTAATTTGATTAAGTGCTTGATGCTCAGGAGGAAAGTACTTCTTGGTGATAGAGTGGGGTTTATATCAAATTTGCCTGTGCGGCTTGCAGGTAACTAGAAAGTTTATGCTGTTGTTCTGTTCCTTCAATAATTGTTGTCAGTGGTCTTATTTATCACCAATAATTTAATTTTTATTTGTAGTTGAAGCATTTTATGCAACCTTGGAAGAAGTGGCGGGAGCTGACTTCCTTGTGGTATGATTGGGTTGCCTGCCTTTTTGTCGGTGTCAGTGATTTTGGGTCTCTGATCTGCAATACTGTATATGAAATTGGAATCCCTATTATATTTTCTTACCCGCACAACTTTTTTTGGATAAAGCACAATTGAATGAGGATCTCCTTTTACTAATAAGGCCCCCACCTGCCTATCTTGTATTAGCAAAATCTTGATTTGTCACCCTTCCTACAAAGATAAATACATGAATAACTAAGTGATGTATGTCCCAAGACTCATTAAAAGAAACACAAAATACATAAAGATCAAGTGATGGGAGTCAACTTCTACAAAGATGTAATGACTGTACATCTTTCTTCTTATGTGAGTTAGCTGGTCAATGAGTGCTTTGAGCCTGTCAAAAAACTTTTATGTGATTACATCTTGACCCAAGAGAGTGTAACAATTTTGTCTTTGTAAATAAAATTGTTTATTTGAATTCAGTAGTTAGGTAGGGAAAATAAACACCAACTATAACTGAATTTGGTTTCCCTTGAAGAAGCCTGGAAAGTGTCTGAAAGATCTACTATTGGATAGGATAAGGGGCACTTCAGAATGTTTCTCTCTTTTTTTCCATTCACATAAATCCTTTTCCTGTTGCCATAGCCAATCTTTGAAATATGTATGAGGGCATATACAATGGCATTCATTGCAAGCAATGTGATGTATTGTCTCATATCCTTTGCAGCATGTATTCTTGTTGAGCTTTGGGATACTCTATTGCAAGTTCTTGAGCAGATAGGAGTTTCTGAGGAGAAGCTTCACAACATGATCGAAGTTTGAAATGAGGCACTATTCCTGAGTCCCAAGTTGCACATACAGGGAGACATAACACTGTCAGTCTGACAGCAAATGACATGGATACATTGACATGGCAAATCTAGCAAAACTGGGATACGAACACTACAGGACACTGCTATATATAAGTATAACCTTTTCTATGTATACATCTATTGTATGAGACAAATATATAATTTTGATTAACTAAGAATAGCATAATTGGATCACGAAGCTAGACATGGTCCATAATACTACTAGTCTTGTAGTATGTTTTTCATTACAATTACAATCTTGTCCAATATTAGAAGTGTCCATTTCATGTTTGGCCTATAGTGGCCATGTGTGCCATGTCAAATTTTCTTAAAGAGAGGACGGTTTTACAATTGGGGGTGTGTTCAACTTGTTTTTGGACATGGCTACTATTAAGATGTGTTGGTGCTATGTAGGTTGTGTCTTGGGGAGCATCTAGAGGTGTAAAGTGGGCTGGGCTGGGTTGGCCGAGCACGACATAGATTGGCATGAAAAAGGTAGGCCCAGTACGGCCGATATGATTCACTGATGGGCTGTTCTGTGCTGGGGCATGCCCCTCCTAACCTACAGGCATGGCCTTGCACGAGTTCGATTCAGGTATGGGCCCAGCCCTTGGCCCAAGCCTGGCTCAGGTACAACCCATTAAGGCCCAATCATGACTAAATCTTAAAAAAGATAAAAATAAAAATAAAAAAAATGGATTGGGTTGTGCCCAAGCATGGGTTGTGCCCGTCACGTGCCTACAGGTCGAGTTGAGTTTAGCTTTCACAATCCTAGGCACAACATGGCATGACAGGATTACTAAATGAGCCCGCTTGGCCTAGCCTGTTGGCACTATGTGCCGTGCCGAGCCAATTCATTTGACCCCTCTTGGAGCATTTGAGATGTGTTGGCCATGTATCTAAAATAATGGAATTTACTTTTGAATTATGAACACACACAAGGACGGACTCTTCCCTATGAGTGTTTGTCCGAGACATGTTTGACATTGACACACATTCATAATAAAGTCTGTGCTTCTACTTTGAATCCGTCACTCACACCGCATCCCCAACTAGGGTGATTAAAAAATGAACACAAACAATTGCTGTATTTCTAAGTTTTAAGATTTGAATCAGATTGCTCTTCAAGATGTGGAAATGGATGCTGATGAATATCTAGATGGTGATGAAGATGATGATATGGTATCTGAGCAATTGTCTGAAGAGCCAGTTGATGATTATGATGATAATATTGGGTCTGAGCTATCACTGGGAGATCTTGAGGAGACCTTGGATGACCAACAAAGGTGATTACTCTGATGGACAAGAAACTTTGGATGACCAAGGTGGTTTCTTTATGGGATGGAAATCTTCGGATGACCAACAGAATGAGTTGTCCAAAGACTGGTGGAATATCAAAACAGTTCATCATTCTCAAACTCAGTCTGTTCCACATAATGGGAGTGTGGGCTTGCAAGAGTTGCTGGAGCTCATTGATGAGAAGCTAAAGGCCCAGACTGTGATGTAAAGGAGCATCTTTGATCGCAAATGGAGAGGTCCCCTCGTACAGAAGATGCTGGCATAGCGGTTGAGCAATAGCAAGCATTATGGACAAAGTTGATTTTACTTCTCTCATGGGCTATCTCAAGCAGTTCAAAGACCTGTTAGGCAAGTATAATCAGTGTCAAGAAGCTCTCCTCCTCAGCTTTATTGCCTGTTGCTGTGGAGTGCATGCGTTGAAAGAGAATAAAGTTTTGGGAAAAATAATAGAAAGTTTTTAAATTAATTTTTTTAATTCAAAAAATCCAATGATATCGTTTTTATATCTAAAAGATCAAAAAAAAAAAAAAAAATTAATACAAAAAATTTCAATTGTTAACTTTTATCTTAATATCTTTAAAAAAATATTACTGATTAAACTAAAATAGTTTTCAAAATACATTTTAGAAAAAAAATATTAAAAGATATATAAAATAACTTTTTCAATTAAAAAAAATCATAACAATTTATGAAGTGAAATTTTATTTTTTTAGGCCATTTAGATAAATAAAAAATGTTATGTTATTTTTTGGATTAAATAATTTATTTTATAAATTATTTAGTATTTTTTAAAATATATATTAAATTTTATTTTGGTCTAATTATTAATATTTTTTTAACGGTGTTAAAATAGAAGTTAACAATTAAATTTTTTTGTATTAAAAGTTTTTTTTTTTTTTGGGATCTTTTAGATTAAAAAAAATGTATAATGAATTTTTTAGATTGAAAAGTTTATTTTAGGAGTTCTTATAGTATTTTTCTCAAATTGTTTTTTGCAAAATTATATTCAGTGTCAAGTATAATCAGTGAACGATAGGAGTGTGTTATTCACATCTAGCATTTGGGCCTACCGTGAGGGATTTGGTATTTGTAGGAGAAGGGATGCCAGTAATTGATGGCTTTTATACTTTACAGGCATGTGTTAAGAGGATCGAAGAAGGTGGTGACACTAGGCATAGGCCCTGGACGGGTCAGTACTTTGATTACTTGTCATGTGTTGATAAATGTAGTCTTCTTTTTCCAATTCTTGATATGGTTCATCTAGATTATTGTCCTGGCTCATCAGCTCTTCACTTGCTTCCTCAAATGGAGGTTGCACCAAAGCTGTTTGAAGAACTGAAGTTTTGGGGAGGTGGTTTAAAGGTCCGGGTTGCAATGCTTTTACATCCAAAACTGTGGGTGTTTGTCTGGAGTGAGAGAGAAGTTTTTTTTTTTAAAAAAAGAATTCCAGAATTAAGCCAACTTAAAATGATATAGTTGTCATTAAAAAAATTTAGCATCATGTAATCTACAATTGTATCCCCTTCCTTTCAAAGCCCAGCTAATTAATAATAGCATTGATGGTATTATATTTCCATTCATCCCTACAAGTTTTGAACCCTACTTTTCGGAGTGAAAATGAGAAAATAATGTTATTAGACTATTGTCTGCAGTAATGAATTTAGGGAGATAGAGGCAGCCATGTTTCCTCTCAAAAAAAAAAAAAAAAAAATTGAATATTGTATTTTTTTATTCTTAATTTTGTTAAATTTTTTTTTAATAAAATAAGATTTAACCTTCTTAATTTTTTTTTAATATAATCATATGAATCCTTTTAAATATTAATATCTGCAATTTGATTCTCTTAAAAATTTAAATATTGTATTTTTTAACGAAATAAGACTTCTTCCTTTCAATTTATATATATATATATATATATATATGTTCTAAAAACTTACTAATTAAAATTTTTAAATTCATCACTGATTGACTGCTTCAACTATAAGAGCTGTTTTATATAAATATATATTCATATTTTTATGTATTTTAAAAAATAAAACTAATACGAAAAATAACTTTAAAAATTTAACCAAATGGACTAAATGTGAAATTACTTTTTCAAAGGTAAAAAAGAGGGTATAAAATCGCATCCAAACAAGAAAGAGAATGATAAATCTTTTAAAAATAATTTGACCAACAGGTCCTTCGGGACTCGGGAGAATGAATGAAAAACACAAGGATGTGTTCGTAAAATGAATCCATAATAATTATATTAATATAGATTCAGGATTACCGCCGACACCAATGCACTGTTGATTTTACACAGGAATATTATCGAATGGTTGTATGTATGTTCTCCTAATATATATCTCATGCCACAACGCGCGTAACCTCACCTACGCAAAACTCACTTTGCATTTTTGCTGTAGTTCATCTTCTCTTCCGCTGTATGCAAGAGAAGAGACCTCGCTATATATACATATGCCAGATCTAAGGTCCAGCCTTTAGATCCCGCCACTTCCTTCGTTGATCTGAGGTTAAAGTTTTGGATTCCCGATTTTCCAATTCTCTTTTTAGATTCGATGCTCTGTTAATTTCGTGTTTGGCTGAACTTTTTGATTCGCATTGCTCGAGAGTTTTCTTTCAGATTTAGTAAAACTTCTTTAAATTTCAAATCTTTATTCTATACGACGTGTTTTGCAATGCAGACATAAAAGCTTGTCAGATCTGAGTTCAATTTATAGTTTACACTTTACATTACATGTGTTACACATTTTTCTTGAATTCTCGCGGTTTAATTTTTGAATAGCTTCTGTTAATTATGCTTCTCTATATAATTCTGATGGTTATGAATACATCTATGTAGATTGTCTCAAGTCATCAGCTTAACGAACATTTATCTGATACAGACGTGCAGCTAATTGAATTCTGGAAGCTTGTACCTTTAGTCAAACACCCAGGTCAGTTGCCTCTTTCAAACAATGTGATTTAGAGGCCTCTCTGATTGGAGCTTAAACTTGTTCCCGAGTGAGGCGATACTGTTTATAAATCTAGCAAAAAGTTTTTTTTCCCCTAAAAATTGAATATAAGTTTCTGTCAATAAAATTATACCATTTTTAACGGTTTGAGCTTTTAAAAGAGTTGGTGCTTTAATATTTTAATCTTGATAATATGAATTGATGCACGTGTCGGTTCAGATTGATCACCTGTGAGGGGCATGTTAAAAAATATAATAATAAAGTTACATCCTCTCTAATGGCTTAATAGCTTAAGCTTTTAGATGAATCGGTGGTTTAACAGTTTCCACTTCTGTATGGCATAAGAAGACAAATTTCATTATATTTCTTACCATTCGAAGCTGCCATTTCATTTTGTGTTTCTCTTTCAAGGAAACGTTGATGCAAGCAATACCATATGGGTTGTACTTGTATTCCTGTTGCTCCATGAAAACTGACCATTTCACTCAATTGCAAGTGGTGAATTGTATAGTGTATATAACTTTTTTGGGTGAATTTATGATGAGTTGTCATTCTGGACAATGTTCTATTCCTCATTTTACTTTTTGATCAGCGAACAATTGGGATTATTATTCATTTTGTCTTTTGACCTAGGAGAGGTGATCTTATTCTGCTTGTTTCTTTTGTACCAGTGTAAAATCTTATTGGCTCATTGTTCTCTTCACAAATAGTCATGTCAAGGCGGCATGCAAATCCCACAAGGCGCTTTGTGAGCGGTGGAAGTAATCCGTTTGGGGGAATTTTACATCCTAAATCACATGTCTCTCCTTTACTATCCATTGTCCTTGTGCTTGTGGTACTTCTCATCTTCCTTATTGCTATTTTTATTTTTTTACTTTGTTTTCTGTAAGTACTTATCAATTTTTTAAGAGACTAAAACTGCATAAATCGGACTTTTTTAATTCTCCCTTCGATTTTCACGTAGTATAGTCTTACCTTCTTTTGAAAACCATACAGCACTGCAGGTTCCTCTTTCAAATTCTAATTATTCTTTTCTTTTCATAATTTCCAGGGCGCAATCCTTCTTATAGGCCTTTTTTATGGTGGCTCAGGTACGTGTTAGGTTTGCCTACAAACTTAATTCTATTAAATAACTGATCTTTAGTTTTTATATTCCATGGACTAACCATGGAATTCCTTGGTTTCTTCTGTCAAATATAGCTGTAGGACAGCATAAACTATAATTTCTTATCCTCATAAATAATGCTTATGCTTTCATTTGTTTGCCGAAGTGCTTGATCTTGATAGTTGGTACACTTGCTTTCTAGTTAATAGAAATTTACTAATTATTCTTCCATTCATTGACTGAACTGTGACTTTGCATAATCTAGGTATATTTGGGGGTTACAAAGAGGCAATTAGTAAGGTTGAAGGTAAATATCTTCAAATTTTTTTCCCAATTATTTATATATTTATTTCTACATTCAGTTTTATGAAATCTGTAGAGCTGGAATTATATAGTTTGTACTACTAGAGGGTGATTATAACTTTCTATTCAATACGGGATTTTTACAAATAATATTGAAATAAAGGGAATTAGGGAATCAAATATACATCTTAAATTTCTCAAGATGTTTGGAACAATAAATCAACAATTCCTTCAGCTTTAAAATGTTAAATCAATTAGCATGTTTCTGTAAAGATGAGTGCTGGATCACCTCTAATAAAACATAAATTTTTGCTTGTAGTCACAATCTGATTTTCAGCTGTATTACTTGCATCTGCTATCCTTGTACCGTGCTCATTGTGATGTATGTTGGTGCTATTGCTTCTCTCTTGCATTGTCAAGGAGAAGGAGAAGTGGCAAGCTTTGGGGGTGTCAGAGCTTCCTCATGGACAAAATAATCATAAATTAAACAGTGAATTTTTAGTTTACCAGTATTTGCAATGCCTGAGTCTAGCTGCTTGCATAATGATCAACATAACTTTCAAGTGTTGCTTTTCTTGGAATTAGCACACATTATGAATTGAGAATTTATGACCTGTGTGGATTTCTGTATGGTAATGTGCTTAATTAACAGGAAAGGAAGAGTATCACCTTATAAAAACATTTGTACAACAAAGATATAAAAAGTAATAAAGTTGAAACCTTTTCTTGTCGGTTCTTGAAAATTAGCACTCTTATTATTGCAAGCATATGCTATCTCTGAGATAACAGAGATGATAAGCCTTCTAGAAACCTCATCAACAGATGTTTATTAATCCTATAATAGTCCGGTGTCTGTATTTCCAATGATTCAATGAAACCATGACAAGGACAATCTTGTAAACATTCCCACCAGTGTGCTCCAGTAAATATTTAAGACTAGTTTGAATTTACCTTGTTAAAATTGATAAGAAGTACCTATTTCAAATATGTAGGTGACTTCACTTGCACATTAGAAGTTCAGAGAGCAATACCTATTTTAAAGAAAGCATATGGTGATAGCATGCACAAAGTTTTGCATGTGGGCCCTGACAGTTGTTCAGTGGTCTCTAACTTGTTAAAAGAAGAGGAAACTGAAGCGTGGGGTGTGGAACCATATGACATAGAGGATGCTGATGGTAGCTGCAAAAGTCTTGTGCACAAAGGTGTAGTACGCGTGGCTGATATCAAGTTTCCCCTACCATACAGGGCCAAGTCATTTTCTCTTGTTATTGTGTCCGATGCTTTGGATTACCTTTCTCCAAAGTACCTGAATAAGACTCTTCCAGATTTGGCAAGGGTGTCATCTGATGGTCTTGTTATATTTACAGGTAATTCTCTTTTTACAAATAGCTTTATATCATGTTAATAAGAATATTTATCTTGATTAATTAGATATATTGTAAAATGATTTATGGAGTACTTGCACCCTTTCTATTCACCTTCTGGCGAATGATTGGCAAGATCAGTTTCCGTTGGATGAATGTCATTGAATGTGACTAGTTACGATTTTCTGTCTCTGTCTCTGTCTCTCTCTCACACACACACAGACACACACACACATGAACGTAGCTTGGTGGGCAGTTTGAACTGAGGCAAATAACGTTGGTATAATCTCTCTCTGTTGTATTTGGTCTTTGATTTTTCAACCATATATAACTTCCTGTTAATTACTGTTCCCTCAACACAATCAGTTATCAGGAATGAAATACTCCCATTTGTAGCATAAGAATAGTACTCTGAAATATAAATACTTATATATTATATATAAACAAATAGTAGTCTCAATGATTTTTTTTTACGTGTATGTGTATATAGAATCTGTTCCAAGTTATTCATCCAGGAGAATTGCATTGACTCTTGGGCTCCGGCACTTAATCTTAATCCTTTTTTCCCCCTTTCCCTAGTGCTACAACTTGATTGAATAAAGTAGTGATGCATGTTTTTCGAATTTTCACCACTTTCTATTTTTGTATTAGGTTATCCAGGCCGACAGAGAGCTAAAGTTGCAGAACTATCCAAATTTGGACGTCCGGTAAGTGGCTACCTGCTTCTTTGTATAATTTCAATCTGCTCTTTTGTAATTGGTTTTTTTTTTTTTTTTTTAAAGAAAAAAAATCTTTATAATGTAACCTTGATCTGAAATAGGCCAAGATTAACTGAAAACTATATCCTTACTAATCAGTTTCTTGGATTTCACTTTAGACCTAAGTAATCAGAGTAGGGAACAAGAGTGTGGATTGTAAAAATCCGTAAGGTCCATAGCATCTTCAGAGCACCTATTGAAAACAAAAATAGTTCCATACACCTTTTGGCTATTGCTATGAATTGTTTATTAATAACTAAATATGTGTAAAGATGTTTGTTTTACTAAAGGAATAAAATATTCATAAAAGGATGTATCGCAGGTCCAAAAACACAAATATCTCGATGGATCACATACACGCATCTCAAACACGTGTAGGATACGCAAAGAAAAGTCTTATTTATTTTTATTTTTTCTGAATTTCGGACATGTTCCGAACACGTCATGGGCACGTTAGGACACTTTTTTGTCAATTTTTTTTATCCTTTTTTGAAATTGTCCCTCTTTCCCTTCTCTCCACTTTTTCTTTTGGGTTATATATATACACATATGCATGTGCTTTATGTAGTAGTTAGCAAATTTGTTTTATAACTTAGATCATGGGTGTGTTTTTATGCCGATTTGATTGAAGTAATGATAGGTTTTTATTGTATAGTTATATAAAAAATATATATCATTATCGCAAAATTTTAAAAAGTGATAGATATTGATATCAAATCATGAAAAATTTGAATGAAATTTTTTATAGTTTTAGTTAGGATGCTAATGCATCATTTTGAGTTAAAATGTGTTTGCCCCACATCTATATGTTCCATAAAATGATTTATATTGCTGCTCATATCAATAATGGTTTGGTTGTACTTGTTCATATTCATAAGATGATTATGCTCAAGAGTCTTCACTTAGTTGTCCCTATCCATGTTTGTAGGATGATTGAAACCAAGTATCTTGACTCCCCCCATCTCATAACCATATGAACCTTGATTAGTTTCAACTAAAAGAAAGTGAGAAACGAAATAACGAAGTGAAATGACATTTATATGCGGTTTGCAGTGACTTTGAAATTAATGGGCACTATTGTGCAATGGAAGCGAGAAACGAAATATTGAAGTGGAAAAAAAACAATCACAACAAGAACCAAAAAATACAAAATATTCGTGGGTTAGAAAATAACCTACATTTATATGTGAAACACAACAAAAGATCTACTGTCAAAGATAAAGAATACAAAACAGGGTGTTAGAACCTTCTCAAAAATGTCTATGGCCAATACTTGTTGCTCTCTATCCTTCCTGGGCCCCGAGTGCCAATTGGCAAACGAGTGCAAATGGCTAATTTTTGACTTCTTCTAAAAGCTTTGAAATTTCTTGTACCGATTGGATAACAAAAAATGGGGTTTTCTAGGTCCAAGTGCCGATCAATAGACCCTCGAAAATGCCCAAAATGGTTTAGGTGCGAGTTGGCTCAAGAATGCAAGACACAAATAACAAATCTCCACCATGACTTGTATTCCATCAAGCCATGAGCAAATCAAACTTCTTCTGTTGTCATTTTCACAAAATCCTTGAGGATAAAATCAAATTGTGCAAACACCAATCAACTACAAAGAATGTTTGAACTTGAGTAGTGACATGGGCTTAGTCATTATATCTGTTGGATTCTCTATTGTGGCAACCTTCTTAATTGTAATGTCACCTTGAGACATAACATCTCGAAGAAAAGGACATTTGATGTCTATATGTTTGGTCCTCTCATGTTACATTTGATTTTTGGTCAAATGTATTGCTCTGGCTATTACAAAACATAACAATAACATCTTACTACAAGCACAAGTTACTGATCAAATCTCTCAACCAAGTTGCCTCCTTCACTGCTTCTGCTGCCATTATGTACTCTGTTTCTGTTGTTGACAAAGTAATTATAGACTATAGAGTAGCTTTCCAACTAATCGCACAACCAGCCAGTGTGAAGACATAACCCGTCAGAGATTTGCTATCACTAGTTATGAATCAACATAACCAACAATGGTAGAACCAAAGCCACAAACTCTATAAAAAACTAAGCCAATATTTGAAGTCCCTCTCAAATATCGAAGTATCCATTTCATTGCCTGCCAATGAACTTTGCCAAGATTAGTCATATATCGACTAACAACACTAACTATTTGTGAAATGTCTGGACGTGTGTAAATCATAGCATACATGATGCTACCTATTGCACTAGAATAAGAAACACTCAACATATACTGTTCCTCTTCCTCACTTTGCGGAGACAATGCTATAGAAAGCTTAAAATGGGAGGTAAGTGGAGTAATCACTAGTTTGGAACTTTGCATAGCAAATTGCTTAAGCACCTTTTTTATGTACTTTTGCTATGACAAGTAAAACTTTTCATGTTTCCTGTCCTTGTCTCCATACCCAAAATCTTTTTTGTAGCACCCAAGTCTTTCATCTCAAACTCGTTACTCAACTTGGATTTCAAATTGTCAATCTCCGACATGCTTTTGGCAGTTATAAGCATGTTTGTGATGCACACAACTGTCAAATTAATCATCGAGTAACCATTGCCACCATGAAGGTGTCAAAACGCTTGTATCACTACCTTGAAAACTGTTTCAAGTCATACAATGATTTTTTCAACCTGTAAACATGATCTTCGTTGCCTTGCATAACAAAACCCTCTAGTTGATTCATGTAGATGGTCTCCTCAAGCTCGCCACGTAAAAATGCTATCTTGATGTCAAGTTGCTCAAGCTCTAAGTCAAACATAGCAACCAAAGCAAGCAAGACGCGAATAGAGCTATGCTTCACAGTGGGTGAGAAAACTTCATTGAATTCCACATTTTCTCTCTGATTGTAGCCCTTTGCAACTAAGCTTACCTTGTATCTAGCATCTTTAACCCTTTGGATTCCTCCATTTTTTCTTGAAGATCCATTTGCAACCAACAGTCTTCGAGCCTTCAAGAAATTTCACCAAATCCCATGTCTGGTTCTTATGAAGATATTCAACCTCTTCATTTATGGCCACAATCCATTGTGTTGACTCACTATCTGTGACAACTTCTGAATAGGTGGAAGACTCTTGAATTGAAATATCTTTTACCATGGTAAGTGCATACGTAACCAAATATGCATACTCAAATCTCTGAGGTGGCTTAATTTGTCTCCTTTTTCTACCAATCGCAATGTTATATTGTTGTTCTTCTGCACCAGCGTTTGAGGAAGAACTCTGTGTAGAAACAATGGGCTGAAGTTGAGTAACTTTTGTACTCTCTCTAAAGCTCCAACTTGTAGCTCCACCTCCTTGCTATAACTATGCTTATTCCCTGAAACATCATTGAACTCCTTTCTCGGGTGAAACACAACGGATTCATCAAAAGTAACATCTCTACCAATAACTAACTTGGGTGACTTAGGATCAGTACACCACAATCTGTATCTCTTGACCCCTTGTACATATCCAATAAATATGTACTTTTTGGCCCTAGGCTCAATCTTGCCGCCATCCACATGATAATAAGCAAGACAACCAAATATTTTCAAATTTGAATAAAAGGACCAAATTTTCTACTACTGTAACGCGCAAATTTCAACCATGAAAAATACTTGAGCCAAATAAACAGTAATCACATGTTGAATCACCTCAAAGATCTAAATATGCTTCGTCTAAAAAAAATACAATAAAAATAGTAAAAAAAAAATCTCTGCAATAAAAGTAATCAATTTAAACCCTTAGAGAGAAATGAGAAGAAAATAAAGATTTTTTGTTTGAATAGTTAGTAGAAGAGAGAAGAAAAGAAAGTGTATAAATTATTTGACAATTAAATCCATCTTACTACAAAAAACTTAATTTTTATCACAAACATTTAAGGGTATATTTCTTATTTTAAAAATTCATTAAAATATTTCTTTTATCTCCAAATCTCTCTACTTTTTGAGAGATTGGAGAAGTGCTCAATTTTTCTCTCCAAATCTTTTCTTTTCTCTCCTATATACTTAAACATCCAAACGATATATTTATTTATAACTACATCTCAATCTTTTCTCTTTTCTCCAAATCTTTACATCCAACTGAAATGTTAATCTAGACTACTCATACTCAAAGTCAACAATCCTAAAACAATCAACTACACAATGAACAATAATTTCAATATTCTAAGCACCATGATTCACAAAACTAAAAGCAAAATTATATTATTCCCAATCACATCTATAGTAGGAGTATTGGACCATACCTCATCAGGAGTTTTAGTTTCAATAGTAGTATTAGGAGAATGGTTCATCAAATAACAAGCTGTGTTGATGGCCTCAGCCCAAAATGCCTTTGACAACCCGACATTTGTGAGCATGCAACGAGCTCTCTCCATAAGAGTTTTGTTCATCTATTCTGCAACTCCATTTGGCTGGGGAGTGCCACAAACTGTGCGGTGCCTCACAATACCTTTATTCTGATAGAACTTATTAAACTTTCCATCACAAAATTCCATGCCATTGCCTATTCTAAGCTGCTTGACCTATTTTCTTGTTTGCTTCTCAATTAAGACTTTCTACTGCTTGAATGTAGCAAATGCCTCATTCTTGTGCTTCAGAAAATGTACTAATGCAGCACGAAAACGTGAAAGAAGAATCGAACATGTCGAATTTCTTAATAACCAAGAAATAAGGGAACTCCTCACCTAAAAAGGAAGAACTCTCTAATTTCAAAATTAAAATATTATTGATAAAGATGAATAGTAAGAGGTCCAATACATCGTATTATAGAGCTAAAGCTACTAATCCTAATAGGCTACTAACTTCCTCTACTAGTATAATTAGGTAACAACCAAATCTTTATACTTGCGGAATAAGCAACTACTAATACTAATCCGAACACAATTAAGAAACCGGAAAAATACAAGACAACGGGTCAAAATTGGTGGGTCAAAATTGGGTCAATTTTTTTCCCCAGGGCTCCCTCCCTGACCCTGGTAGCAATGGTGGAAAACCCGCACATTACCCAATTTTTGAGTTGTGCCGGGTCGCATTCGGGTCATTGTTAACCCATGCATGACTTTGCTTCGAACGGGCCTTGGAACACTCCGATTGATCCATGAAATCAAATGTCATTTATTCTACATCATATACCCAAACTTTTCTTGAATAATCATCAATGAAAGTTAGAAAATACCGAGCACCACCATGAGATGTGGTGGTTGCAGGAACCCAAAGTTCCGAATAGATGTAGTCAACTGTACCATTGGTTCTGTGAATCACGGCACTAAACTTCACCCTTTTCTGTTTTTTGAAGACACAATGCTAACAAAAGTCAAGTTTTCCTGTAGACTGTTCACAAAAAAAACCTTGTTTGCTCAGAATTGTCAAACCCTTTCGCTTATGTGACCCAATCGCATATGTCACAAACGGCTGGTATTTGAATCTGAATCAACTGAAAATGAAGATGAAGATGAAACACCTACAAACCAACAACTTTATTGCCATGAAAAACGTAAAGGCCATTGACTTTGTTACCTTTCATCACAACCAAAGTTCTCTTGAAAACCTTCATAACTCCACCTTCAATGGAAAACTTGCAACCATTGGAATCCAAACTGTCCAAAAAAATCGGATTTTTCTTTAAGTCCAATATGTGTCGTACATTTGTCCAAGTCCTCACAATTCCGTCATGCAAACGAATTCGAACTGTACCTATCTTAATTGTCTTACAAGCCATGTTGTTGCCCACTAAGATTGAACCACCATTATTGTCTCATAGGTGACAACCAATCCCAATTAAGGGTCATATAATAGGACCAAGCCAAATCGAGAATCCACTCTTTCTTGGAGTGATTATCAGAAATAATAAATGAAAGGACATTATTTGCAACCTCAATGGTTTCTTCGACAACACTGGCAACATTAGCAGAACTCGCCTTCTTTCTCCCTTGTTCTTTGAGTTTAGGACACTCGGTTTTGTAGTGTCCAAACTTATGATAATAATAATATTCAATCTCACTCTTGAGTGTTCTAGACTGTGATCGACCTTTAGATCTACCTTCACCTCGGCCTCTACCATTATCACTATCAGAGCCCCTTTCAGTTAGCCAACCTCTATTATTGGAGAAATCTAAACGACCCTTCACAAATAGACCTTCGGCCTGTAAATCATCACTGTCTTTCCCATTCAACTTAGTCCTCAACTCTTTCAAGTTTAAAGACGCCTTATCAAAGAGATAGTATCTCTTCCATATAACATGAAATTAACAAAAGTCTCAAAAAAATTAGGCAATGAAAACAAAACAATTACAACTTGGTCTTCTTCTTCAACCTTAACATAATATTCTTTAGGTCTATGATAACTTTATTAAATTCATTAATGGACATATCTTCCTTCATTTTGAGAGTGTACAACCGTTGCTTTAAATACAAACGGTTGGTGAACGATTTTCTCATATACAAATTCTCTAGCTCACGTAAGACTCCATCGAAAAGAGAGAATTGAATGGTGCTATTCGCCTTTTCTTGCATCTCGATCTTCTGCTCAGCGGTCAACGTTGATGGAAATGTGCCATCTAAACCTTCGCCAAACCTTCCTGTCGTAACAAAGTGCACATCTTGATGGGCCAAAGGCCAAAATTATTTTGACTGTCAAAGTTCTCTTCTTCGTATTTCGCAATAGACATCATCAATGCTCTGATGAGAAATGAAATAACGAAGTGAAAAAGAACAATCACACCAAGAACAGAAAAACCACAAAAAATACGTGGTTCGGCAAACCTATGTTCACAGGTGAAACACAACAAAAGATCCACTATCAAAGAAGAAGAACACAAAATGAGGTATTAAAACCCTCTCACAAATGTCCAAGGACAATTCTTGCCACTCTTTATCCTTCCTTTCCTCATAAAAATACTTTATATAATGTTTCCAAACCCAAAATACGAAAAAGAGGCAAAAAAAAACGCAAAACTGGACCCTGAGTGCCAATCAGCACACAAGAGGGGGGTTTCTGGCACCCAAGTGGCGATGGCCAATTTTTGACTTCTTCTAAACTCTCTAAAACTTATTGTACCATTCGGCCAATAGAAGAGGGGATTTTCTAGATACAAGTGCCGATCGGTTGACCCCTGAAAACACCCAAAATGGTCAGCTCAAGAATGCAAGACAGGGACAAGTCTCTTGCCAACCATTTAATTATAATACATAAACTCTAATAGTTGGAGCATGAGTAATTCGTGATCCAACAAAATTCAATCTGCGGATTGGCTCATGGATTCCTGCTGAAAGTGTTGATCTGCAGTCCAATCCAGACCGACATCCATGTTGCACGGATTTGAGCACCTAGGTTTAGACAGTATGTGACTGATTTGCTGTTGAATTATATATTTGACAAGTTGAATTTTCTAGTCTGTTTTGAATGATTGCATAAAAATTTCTGTAGTATAAACCTGTAAGCATAATGGTGTCATATGTACTACCAGGATGAACAATGAGTTATAGTGGCGAGATATAGGTTTACAAAATTGTTAATCTGGCTCAACAATTGTGGCTAAATTGTTTGACTTGGGTCAGACTACCAGTTTTTTTTAAAAATAAACTACAGTTAAATAAAAAGGTCCAAGTGGCATGTAATTGTAAACTAAAGAGAAGAAGTTCAAATTTTATTTTTGAAAGGACTTGGGAAAAGGCAACTTCTTTTTAAAATTTGCAATTGTTAGTCATAAAATTTTAAAGGAGAGGTTCAAATCCTGGCAGTGGAATATCTTTTGAAACATGATTCATACAAGGAAACCCCAAATATAAAGAGTTGGAAGTCGTTCTGTAGAGTTGAGAAGAGATGAGAAAAAAAATCTAGTCCAGAAAACTAAGTTACACTTGAATATAAAAGTGATGTTGCAGCACTTATAACGTCAACAAAGTAGTAATGTTAAAAACTGTGATGGGGATGTATGTCAGGGGTCTGGAAGACCTTTTTCCCCCCGTCCAATAACCTAACGAACCTTGAGGAAGACAGTACTGCTGCGACTACTAAGAGATTTTACCAGTTAGGTTAAACTTAACTGTGAAGTTTTCTTTTTTTTTGCCACCTGTTTCTGGTGCAGTCTTTATATTCTTACTTTGATTATCTACAGTTTGACTAACAAAATGACATTTTTGAATGTTTGAATTGTGAAGGCCAAAATGCGGAGCTCATCTTGGTGGATACGTTATTTTGTTCAGACTAGCTTAGAGGAGAATGAAGCGGCTATTAAGAAGTTTGAGCAGGCTTCTAGCAAGAAGTCGTACAAGCCGAGCTGCCAAGTGTTCCACCTCAATTCATACCATTGATGTCACAAGATTAACAAGAAGATTAACAACTACGGTTTGATCGTCATTTTTTTCCATTTCCAAAGCAACAGAGTAAAAAAAATGCCTTCAGCCCATACAAAATATGCCCCGTGGGAATAATCCAATTTGTTGGAAGAGACGTTGATTATATCACTATATTGTGTTCGTAACATTACACATTTATTAGTAAGAATTGATGGAGAAGTTAGTCTGAATTGTTTCCACTTACATGTTAGTTAAAATTAGCTCTCTCAATCTGCACTTTGCTACATATATCAGTAAAAATCCCTTTCTCTTGCCAATTGACCCCTCTTGGAGGTACTGCTTTTCCCTTGTTTTTCCTGTTTATGTCATCTCCCTATTTAACTGCATTTTTTTTCTTCCAATTTTATTGCGGAATGAGGGGGGTGATTAGAAGGGTATTTCGAAAGAGTTCCAATGGCTCCATAATTCAATAACGTTATCTATTCTTTTTTTCAATTTCCATAATATCCAAATTCCATCTTTTTCTCATCTTTTCAATCACTCAATATATATTCTAGTCTGATGCTGAGGAGGCGGCTGGGGCTCTAAAGATCGAATTGCAGTGCTTGTTGAATGAAAAGTGGAAGAAATTCAAGATACCAGACTTTGGTAGCACATGAAATGAACACACACAGCTTTAGAAATCTTAATCGACCACTCAGATCTGACTTTTGGAGGAAGATGAATACTTAATTTTCTGTGTATACGACTTGGACACTTAGGAATGATGATTTTCTACCTAGGAGAATTATTTTTTCTCAAGTCAGGATTAGTGATTCCTTGTTGCATATTTCCTTCATGATTTTACTGTGTTTTTTCTTTCACTTTGGTTCAGAACTAAGATTAAATAAGGATCACTTCTTCTTGAATGGTTATCCGATCCAGTAAGAGAGAAGCATGATTCCATGGATCAATCTTTGGAAAAGACCCAATCAGCCCAAATCCATAAAAATGGATTGCACCTTAGCTAAAGGACTGAATTTAAGATCCAATTTGAGCCTCGGTTCAGCACCATAGGCTAAAGGGCCGAATTTAAGGCTTTGAAATATATTTTTTTTTCCAGTATACATTTCCTGTAATTCCTAGAGAGTTGTCCCAGATTAGGGAAAATTATTAATCGGTTTCAGTGCATTAAATAATTTTTTTTTGAATGAGACTAACTTATAATTGTATTATTTTTTAATAATATCATGTCATATGTATTATGACTCACTGTATGAACCACTCTTTTTAATGGACCATAAAATATATCGTAAAATAGTATTAAACACAAACATTGTCACACTGCGATATGTTGATCCATTCTCACGGAAGATTGCCTGTAATATATCCGGGTCAATGAATGAAAAAAATGTAAGTAAAATGAATGAACTATACCACACATTTTGACAACGGGTCATTTATGTATTATTGACTCAAGTACTTTGAACCTGGACTGATGAATTGTTTATCATGGATTAGAACCGCAACATGCCTCCGGAGGGGCAGCGAGACAATACATACAGTTAGAGCTTGTCCTAAACATTGGGTCTAGGTCTGGGCGTCTGTATGCGACACATTTTTCTTTTCCCCTGACCCATCAAATTTTGGCTTCCCGCGATCAAGAGTCCGACATGCATGGCTGTTGCCCAGAACTTCAATCAATTCATCAACTCTAAATGCCATTTATACTCAAAACAAAGATGTAACGTTTAATGATTAGAAACATTGGAAAAATATCAGCATCCTACCCACCCTATTTGCTAGCTTCTGGTCTGTTATGGTCCTCAATGGGCCTTGACACCCATTGTGATGTGTTTGAGTTGTCACACTCACCCATCTATCCATATTTATTTAGTTATCTTTATTTTTTATTTTTTTTAGATTGAAAAAGTGAAATACATAGATGGCACACTCAAAATTAACTCACAGTATAAAAAGTAACGCGTGGCAGTTATACCTCAAGAAATCTAGACCTCATGACGCAGTACTATGACATCCATACCCGAAGAGATAACTTCCAAACCTCATGACCTAGTATAGAGAAATAAAGTATTCAAAAATATGCGGTGGTTGACCAAGTCAAAAAAATCAAATTGAATTCCTATTTCATTGGGAAGATCTCAACAACAATATATTCATCATCTATAAAAGGGGTAGGACTTTAACCAGAAGTGATACGCTTTTTAAACAGAATTTACAATCACTTTTAGCAGTTCTTTGTACAAGCTACTAACTTGACTGTCGGAGTATTCTTCGTCGGACCTTTACCGATAATTTTCTAATCTTTTCATTGCAGATACCTCAAAGAAAGGATATCTGGGCACATCAACTATCGAGGACAAAAAGCGACATCATCAATTTGGTGTCGTCTGTGGGACCTCGACAAAGTTCTCTTCTTCAATAAAATCTATCAAACAACCAAATGGCTCAAAATTTGTGACCAAGGCAGCTTGCCCCGGTTTGAGCACCGGCTCTTGTACCAAGGTGGACTGTTGTACGTCAGCCTCGTTCAAATACAGCTGATCAAAGGATAAATACCATGGCTCAGCAAATTGAGAATCCGAGCCAAACCATGGCAAATTTAGTTCAATGTCAACAAGCTTTAATCGCACAGATTCAACAACAGCCCCAACTAGTCCAGCTGCCACAACCAGATTAGAATTAGCAGCCTCCACAGCTCGTTCTAGACCAACAACCGCGGTAGCCTATTTAGGACCAACTGATACCTCAGCCACTTCAGAATCAATAACCTTTGAATGACCAAAACAACAATGTGCCTCTTGGGCAGAGGCTACATCCTCAACAAATAAACCAACGAGGGAACCTGGATCAGTCAAATGCGCAAGGGAGAGGGGGCACCTCAATCGTCTAGAAGTCACCATCATTCGCGACAAAACCGAGATTAGGAGGTAGAGTCAGGAATCTCTGCCAGGTTTGGAGTCGCCCAACATACGGCCGAATAACTCTACAATCTGTTCGGTATGCGAGGGGCTCCCTTCACACCGGCCATAATGGCGGAAGTACCTCAAAGAAAGTATGTCCTTCCAAAAATTGAAATGTATGACGGAAACACTAACCCTATGGACCACCTCTCTCACTTCTAGTATATTATGGCTCTCTAAGGAGGTACAGATGTACTAATGTGTAGATCGTTCGTTATGAGCCTTAAAAGAGTAGTGTTGAAATGGTTCCACCATCTACCTCCAAACTCGAGTTTCATAGACTTGAGTAGCAACCTGTTGAGCAGGTTTATCACTAATGGGAGGTTTAGGAGAGGCCCTGAGTTTCTTCTAACAATCAAGCAGAACAAAGGCGAATCTCTGAGGGATTTCATAGGGAGTTTCAGCAAAGAGTTCACTTCCATGGAAGGATATGAAGAGGGATTTTTAGTCGCAACTCTGACCTTCGATCTGTCTCGGAAGGTTCAGGGATTCTCTCATTAAAAGTCCTCCGACCAACATACCTGAACTACTACTTAAGGCCCAAAAGTACATTACCTTGGAAGACGTAAGGTCCTCCTTAAGGGAAACGAAAGAATTGGCTAAAAAAGAATAGCAGCCCCTCGCAAGGTCGACTAGAGATGAGAGGAAAAGAGCCCGAAGTCTTGAGAGGCGTGAACGGAAGGAATTGCCAAGCACCTCAAGGAAAAGTAGCCCCTACACACCTTTGAACGCACTGTTGAGGCATATTCTCCACCAGATACAATCATGAGAAAAACTCAGATGGGCGGAAAGGATGAGGGGAGATCTTGGAAAAAGGAATCAGAATAAATACTGTGATTTTCACAAAGACCGCGACCATACCATGGATGAGTGTCGGATTCTGAAATAGGAAATCGAAGGCCTAACTTGTAGAGGGAAGCTACGGGAGTTCACCCAAAATACTCAAAGGATTGATGGTCGATCACATAAAGGCGAAGAGGACCAGTAGAAACCCCTTCATAGGTAGCAAGGTCCCATCCCAAACAGACCAAATGACAAAGGTAGGGCGGAACCTCAACACCACATCATTTATGTCCTCCATGCTAACAGCCAGAGGAGTGGGATGCTGAATAGGGCTAAGAAGAGGTATGCTAGGGAGGCCAGGCAGCAGCCAGAGGTCTTCAATATTGACGTACTTGAGAAAAAGTATAAAGTGACCCTCGTGCTCTAGTTTTCAAATCTGGACCTAGTAGGGGTACATTTCGCCCACAATGACTCGCTCGTAATATCTCTTCAAATCTCAAACTTCCATATCAGGAGAGTGCTCATTGATATTGGGAGTTCGACAAATGTACTATTTACCCCTCATTTTCAGAAAATGAAGATAGATCCAAGAGAACTCCAACCTACTACAATGGTGATGGCGAGTTTTAATGGTGATATTAGCTCTCCACTTGGGACCATCAAACTTTTCATCACTATCGAAATGGAACAGATTATTTTGCTTTGTTTCATAAGGATCTATGAAAAATTTACAAATTCAACAATTGGTATCAGAGCTTGATTTCTTAGTTCGTCAAGATGTCTTCACTTATTTGTACGGTTTACAAATTTGATGGGAAATCTCCTTTTCATATTTGGGAGAGTGTGATGATGACTTTTTTTGGTTCAAGTAGTTTTGACGGAAAAATTCATTAAGGAAGAGCTTGCAGCAGATGCAAATGAGCCAACAAGGCAAGTACACTTCAAAACTTTAAATTGTATTCATCAAGTTTTAGATATTTCTGTTCTTAGTAAAATTGTCCATGTTCAGTCTGCGAAACAAGCATGAGATATTCTTAAAAAAATATATGTTGGTGTTAATAAGGTGAAAAATGCTAGATTACAAAATCTGCATAGAGATTTTGAATTGGTGCAGATGAAAAAATTGGAAACTATTTCTGATTATTTTTCGCGGACCGCGACACTTGTTAATTATGAGGACTAATGGTAAACAAATAGCAGATCGTCAAATAGTTGAAAAAATTCTTTGAAGCTTGACACTACGGTTTGAATATAAAGTGACTGCTATTGAAGAGTTTGCTAACTTGGAGTCCATGACAGTGGATGAATTACAGGGTTCGTTGACCGTTCATGAACAACACTTGAATAAGAGATCAAAAAATTCAGTTGAGGAAGTTTTTCAAGCTCAATTAAATTTTAAGAATGAAAAAGGTGAGTCTCAGAATAATGCAGGATTTAATCAACATTTTTTAGGCTACCAGAATAGAGGGCAAAATCACAACAATAGAGGAGGCAGAGATAATAATGGACAAAACAGATCTGGTGGAGGAAGAGGTAGAGGCAGAGGCAACCAGTAGCAGAATAATAATCAGTGGTAGAATAATAATTGGCACCACAGACCAGTCCAAGGAAGAGGGGACGATAACATTTCTAATCCACAATCTCATAAATCCAATATTCAATGTTTTAATTGTGGTAAATTTGGGCATAAAAAGTCTGATTGCAGATTTAGAAGGCCAAATAATAGAAATCATCAAGTTAATGTTGCTGAAAATAATCCTGGTGGTAATAATGAAGTAGAAACCATGTTGCTGGCTTTTAACGTTGTGGATAATGATGATGGTACTAAGTGGTATTTAGATACTGGTTGTAGTAATCACATGTGTGGTAAGAAAGACATGCTTTCTGATTTGGATGAGTCCGTTCGATCAGAGGTAAAGTTTGAAAATAATTCAAAGATACCTATGATGGGTAAAGGCAGAATAGCAATCAGATTGAAAAATGAGTCTCACAAGTATATTTCAGATGTGTTTTATGTACCAGGTCTACAACAAAATTTGTTGAGTATAGGGCAACTTTCAGAGAGAGGTTATGATATGCGAATCCACCATGTAGTTTGCACAATCAATGATGATCGTATGGGGCTAATATCAAAAGTAAACATGACTCCAAATCGTTTATTTTCATTGAGTATTAAATGTGAGAATTTATCTTACTTTAGTTCTATGATTGATGATGATAGTTGGTTATGGCATATGCGTTTTGGGTATGTGAATTTTGGCAGTCTTAATTTTCTTGCTATAAAACATTGACTTTTTGGTTTACCTGCTATTGATATCCCAAATAGATTTTATGAAACTTGTATTATAGGAAAGAAACATAGAGATGTTTTTCCTACAAGAAATTCGTGGAAAGCCAAGAGACTTTTGAAGTTGATACACTCAGATTTGTGCTCAGTAGATGTACCTTATAATGGTGGCAGTAGGTACTTTATTACATTCATTGATGATTTTAGTAGAAAAACATGGGTTTATTTTTTGCAACATAAATCTGATGCTTGTGATACTTTTAAAAAATTCAAAGCTTATGTTGAAAAGCGAAGTGGATTTCAAATTAAAACTTTGAAAACTGATAGGGGTATAGAGTATCTTGTTTGTGATGATTTTTTGGAGAAATATGGTATTAGGCATCAATTGACTACTAGATATACTCCACAGCAAAACGAAATGGCGGAACGAAAGAGTAGAATTATTATGGATATGGTTAGATGCATGTTGAAATCTAAAAATTTGCCTAAAGGATTTTAGGCTAAAGCGGTTTCTTGTGCTATTTATGTTTTGAATATGTACCCTACTAAAAGTATTTCTAACAAAACCCTACAGGAAGCTTGGAGTGGACAGAAGCCTATCATTAAACACCTAAGAGTGTTTGGATGCATTGCAAATGCTCATGTGCCAAATCATCTTAGAAAGAAACTTGATGATAGAGGTGGAAAGTGTATTTTTATTGGCTATAATCAATTGTCAAAGGCCTACAAGTTATATAATCCAATAATAGAGAAGGTGATTATCAGTCGTGATGTGACTTTTGATGAGCAAGGAGTTTGGGATTGGTCTCAGGATGATCAAATCCAGCTAGCTTTAACTTTTAATAATACAGAGCCGCAGATTGAAATATAGAGTGAGCCTCATAATAGTGATAGTTCGTCTTTAGATGTGTTATCTCCTCATGCAGAGTCCTATAGGCGTCCTCAACGCCAACGCCACTTGCCTGCACGCTTACAGGATTATGTTGTTGGTAGTGATAATGAGCCAACTAATGAAGATTTGGTGAATTTTGCTTTATTTGCAAATTGTGATCCAATGACTTTTGAAGAAGCCTCTCGTGATGATCATTAGATTAAAGCCATAGATGATGAGATCCATGCAATTGAAAAGAACAACACATGGCAACTTACTACTTTTCTTAGTCGTAAGAAACCAATTGGTGTGAAGTGGGTATACAAGACAAAGTACAGGCCCAATGGTGAGGTAGATCACTTTAAAGCAAGATTGGTGACTAAGGGTTATAAACAAAAGCCAGGTATTTATTATTTTGAGGTGTTTACTCTCGTTGCTAGACTTGATACAGTTCGTATGTTTGTTTCTCTTGCTGCTCAAAATAATTGGAAAATTTTTCAAATGGATGTTAAATCTGCGTTCTTAAATGTGTACTTAAAGAAGAAGTTTATGTTGAGCAACCTGCCGACTATGTGATAAAAGGGCATGAAAACAAAGTCCTTGGATTGAATAAGGCCTTGTATGGATTGAAGCAAGCGCTTAGAGCGTGGTATACACGCATTGACTCTTATTTTTGTTGAGCATGATTTTAAGAAATGTCCTTATGAGCATACTTTATATGTCAAGTCTAATTCACATAGTGATATTTTTATTATGTGCTTATATGTTAACGATTTGATATTTACTAACAATAATCCAAAGTTGATTTCAGAATTTAGGGAGGTTATGATAGCCCACTTTGAGATGACAGATATGAGACTAATATCTTATTTTCTCAGCATTGAAGTTGTTCAAACAAATGGTGAAATTTTTATTTCACAGAAAAAATATGCTAGTGATATTTTGAAAAGGTTTAGGATGGACAAGTCCAATTTGATTTTGACTCCAGTTGAGAAGAGATTAAAGTTGGTGAGAGATGGTACATGTGATCTTGTGAATCCAACCTACTTTAAAAGGTTGGTAGGAAACTTGAGATATTTGATTTCTACTAGGCCAGATATTGTGTTTGGTGTTGGGTTAATTAGCAGATTTATGGAGACTCCGGTCCAGATCAATCTCACTTTCAAGCTGCTAAACGGATTTTGCGATACATTCGAGGTACCCAAAGTAATGATATTTTTTACTCATCCTTTAACAGTTTGAAACTTGTTGGATATACAGATAGCGATTGGCCAGGTGATACTGAGATGCGAAAGAGTACTTCAGGATATGTCTTTCATCTTAGTTTTGGTGTATTTTCTTGGTTTTCTAAAAAGCAGCAAGTTGTTACTCTTTAAACAGCAGAGGCAGAGTACATTGCAGCAGGGAATACTGCTACTCAAGCAGTTTGGTTACGGCGGATGCTTGGTGTTCTACAACACAAGCAGGATGATCCTACAACAATATTTTGTGATAACAAATCAGCCATTGCATTAACGAATAATCCAGTTTTTCATGGGAGAAGCAAACACATTGATATCAAGTTTCACTTCATTCGTGACTTGGTGAATGACAAGGAGATCCAGCTTGAATTGTATCCTTGTGAAGAACAAGTTGCAGATATTTTTAAAAAGCCGCTCAAAACAAACTCTTTTTTGAAGTTGAAGAGATTACTTGGCATGGTGAAGCTTAAAAAACTTGGTTGAAAGGAAGCAATGTGAGCCAATTAAATCAAGTTAGTATAGTTTTAGTAGGACTCTTAATGTTGAGTCCTAGTAGTGTTAGGATTTGATTTATTTTATCCTAATGGGACTTGGAGTCTTTATCCTAGTGAGAGTGGTATTATTAATTTAAATAGGATTAGAAGTCCTAATTGTATTATGATTAGATTTTATGTAATCTATATATATGTGGGCACTGTGAGCCGGTGTGCTAGTGTGGTTGGTTTCCAAAGTTCTGTTATGCCATGTTAAAAAAGTTTGATGCTTGATTGAGTTCTTTTTTAATAAAATATATTATTTTGGTTTGTTTCATACGGATCTATAAAAAATTTATCGATTCAACAATATATATATATATATATATATATATATGCAACACTCCATGCTTGATTGTTCCCCATGATGACGCACTTCCATATATATGCAGACAAATATTTTACCAGTTTTAGAGAAACAAGAAAGACTATGACTAGATTGCATATGGGTCCTAGAATTATAAATCATTGTCACCATAAGCAACTTGAAGCTGCTCTTGATTTGATTTTCCTAATCTATTAAACCTGGGATTTTCTAGTTTAATTAATTAAAGATGGGGGCATCATGAGATAAGGCTAAATCGTCAAAAACTTGCTAATAAATTTGTCTCAATCACTCCTGAATATCTCTTTCCTTGTATCAACCTTAATTAATGGCATTTAATAGAGGTCTGGCAATTTGAATTTATAAGCTTGCGTCGTCAATTTATAAATATTCTTATAAGTTGACCATAGTGTATTTGTGTCTTTAATTTTTCTAATTTCAAATAGTCATATTTTTTTTTTATTAATTTAACCATTTTAATTATTGAATCAAATTCATGATAGATTTGACAATAATTTTATAAGATATAAGACCATATTAAATCACTTTTTAATATTGGGTATATTCCCATAAGAAAATAATATTGGGGTAGTAAGATATTACGTTGAATTTGTTGGTGCAACAAACACAGATTAAAAATCAATCGCTTTTTAAATAAAGAAATAAGTTAAACACTATACATATGATTTTACAAAAAAAAAAAACCTAGTACTCAGTGTTTATCTGTTATGTCAATGGTGTAGTTCTCATATATATTAAAAACAGTTGAACAACATTACGATGTGAAGATTCAAAACTTTCATTACAAGGCTCCCCTCGAACATAAGATCTATATATAATTTCACATATTTTTATTATAAAAATATGATTCAATAATTTTAATAAAAAATAATGAGAAAATATCATTTATGTTAGGCTAGGACTAAATATAACATTAGTATTCTTGTTCAGTCCATGCTAGCTGGCAAGGACTAAATATAACATTAGAGTCATGTTTAGGTGCTCATCACTTTATGTTCATGTTGTGTCCATCTATGAGTATATAGTGATGTGCCATGAGTCACTAGTCATAACATTATTAGTAATAATTGAAATCATGTACTTATTCTGATTATACCACGTCACATGATCGACTTAATATAATTAAAGGCTTAAAGTGATGTGCCATGAATCACTACTCTTAACATCATTAGCAATTTAATAAATCTTCGATAAAAAAGAGGTATATATTGAATGAAACTCTAATAATAGTATTTTTACATAATTTTTTTATTTAAATAAATAGCAATAAGAGATTAGAGTAAAATACGAACAAAACTCTATTGATAGAATTAAGTTTTTTTTAATGGAGTCTTTATGGGATCTTTTTTAATTTTTTTGTAGAGTTATATTTTTATTAAACTTAGACTTTTAATTTGATTATACTATAAATCTAGAAAATTTGAAGTTTTTTTTTGTAGAATTAAACTTTTATTAATCATACGCTTCTAATTTGATTATACTATATATATATATATATATATATATATATAATTTGGACATTATCTTTAAGTGAGCTTAAATCGATTGTTTTGTTAATTTTATGATTAAGTTGGCCTGCCATATCATTTGAGATATAAATTTAGAAAGCATAACATTTTCATTAGTATATATGTAAGTAAGTTTAGATGATTAATGATGTTGCACTTTTTTTATCTAAAAGCTTCTTCTTTCAAATTACCATTCAAGAATTTGAGATCAGAGGGTCACTGGAAAGATTTCGGTAATAGCCGCTCTAATGATAAAGTCAGTAGAAAAATAAATACAGTAATTCGAAAGAGAAATTCAACATGAATTGAAATTGTATTTTACTGCTCTATTTATAGGGGATGGATTTTTCAAGTTAAGTAGGATTAAGGATAATGAAAGTAAGGATTTGAAAAAATTTATGAATAATAAATTTTATATTATACTCTATTTTCTTATTATAAGATTAATAACTTATAAAAGACGGTAACTAATTCTCAACTCATATAAGTTTTGAATAGTCAATCATGCATAATTTAAGATAATGAAATCTTATTTATCAAATCTTGCAAAACATTAATTCCGATTCAAACCCATGTATTTCCGCGTACTTTCGTCTTCAATCCTTCATAAATATATGTGGATGAGAAACTGGGGTAAGTGGAGAAGGTGTTAAACCTATAACAACAATTAATGAAGAAGTTGTTCGAGAGCTGATTCAAGTCAATGTCTGAACAAATTAAAATTTGCAGCTTTCAGAAGGCGACTTGACTACGTATTTGCTTCAACTAATATAGAGATAAGTTGGTATACGTAATTTTCATTGACCTTCAAGTCCTTTGCCTGCATGTGGTCCTAAAGCATCAGTTTCTGGAGAGAGAAAGGAACATGTGTTGGAAATAATAGGTTTTTGAACGGATTTTTCTTTTTTTGTCAATCTTGAAGTAGAATTAAAGTAAGTCTCACACATTATTTTAAGTAATTTATATGAAAATATATTATTTTTCATAAAGAGAATAAAAATATATATTGAATTATTCAAAATTATTAATGAGTGAAAGAAAACTTGACTCTAAACATCCCTACTTAAAAATGGCAATAAAGCTTGAAACTTGTAAAAAGTTTATGTCCCACGTAAGTTTGGACCTCAAGAGACACCCAAGTTTTGTGGATGGATGCATTGCCGCCCCATCCTAAATCGGGTTCGAGCTTGGGGTTGGGTTTCGCTATATATATCTAATTTAGACAAAATTCATTTGAATTTTTCCTTAATTTTTTGTTACCGTTTGAAAAAAGTTTTAAATGCCATCGTTTTAGAATACGAGACTAAACAATCGCATCTTTACAAAATTGGTGCACCTGTCTATTCAAGATCAACATCAGTGTCTATTGGTCTCATCAGTTGCATTCGTTGGGGGGGGATGTGATTGTTTGAACAATCACCAAGTCATATATATATATATATATATATATATATATATAAACCTAGTCTGTTCTTATCAGATTTCATTCAGTTTTACGAGTTATAGAATTTATTCAGACATACTGTGAGTCTGCAAATTGAGTGATCAAGTTCAACAGAAGTTTTGGTTCACTGTGTACAGAAAATTGAAGTGCTACTTCTCTGTGCATGACCACTATATCCTAAGAGACAACCATCATTACAAACTTGAAACACCAATTTGAAAGCAATCTTAAGAATTTAGTGTAATACACTAGTCTTGGTCAATCACCAATCTTGTTTATCTAATTTTTCCTACATTAATTTTGTAAGTACTACATGTTAGATATATGTATTATACAAGTGTACTACGGTCTATAAGTAAGGTTAGGAGTTCTAGTATTATTTTAGCATATTCCATTTTCTTTTTCATTTCCTTCATTGTATATAGTTTCTTACCTTATATATCATCTCAGCTCTTGTATATAAAGGAGTCTCCCTTTGTAATATAAAGTACTCAAGATATATATACATGTATATTTCATTCGTTTCTCTCATCTTTGTCAACATGGTATTAGAGTCATCTTGATTAATGGCCTCCACCATCCACCACGGCTCGCACATCACCACCCTTCTCATCCGAGATTACTCATCTACCGTCTTAAGCCTCTATCCACACTTTTGACATTCCGACATCACAAAACCGTTCTCCACCAACCCAGCTTTCAGACGCCACCAACCGGAGTCCCAAAAACCCCCGCATCGGCCCTTACGCGCCACCCGAATATTCTACTGAGATTTGTAACGTGCCACCACGCGCCCAGTGCCCCACCCGCTACGCGCTTCACGCCACGTCAGCACACACGACATCCGGAACCTCCACGTCATATATCCACACCAGCAGTACACGTGTTGACACGCGTTGCCACGTCACCCGACACTGCCACGTCATATGTCCACGTCAGCACATCAGACCCACTTTTAACACATCATCAAGTCCACGTCAGTAGTACACGTTAGTGACACGTGTTTCCACGTCCAGTCCACGTCAATTACCAGAAGCCACCTCAACCTTAGTCTTCCTGCCGGTTCAACACTAAACCAGTTCACCGTAGTTCCTTTCCAATGACCGGTTCAGTCATTTTTTGGGCATTTTTCAACGGGTTTAGACCGGTTCCTAGATTTGTTTGCCCTTCTGAATCCATTTTCGTGCTCGATTTTATTCAGTTTACGCTTTACAGTACACTTTTATCATCCTTTACCATCATTTTCTCATAGGTTCTACACTATGGAACGTATTGATGCTTCCCATCCAATCAACATCACTCTCGACGGCTCAAACTACATTCCCTGATCTCAAGCAATGTCTAGTTTTCTACGAGGGCGCAAGTTATGGCGATATCTCACTGGCCATATCACTAGGCCTCAATAAAGCAAAGAAGAATCTAAGAAATTTTTTTAGGAAAAGCTTGAAGATTGGGATAACAAGAATCACCAGATAATCAAATAATCACATGGTTTCGTAATACCACCATCGCCTCCATCAGTCTTCAATTTGAACGTTTCACCACAGTCAAATCAATTTGGGGGTTTTTAGTAGCTAGCCCGCTACACCACAACTGACCTCACTCACCAATATCAGCTTATCATTACACCTCATCGTACGCGCCAAGAATCTCGCCTGTCCATTAATGATTTTCTTTCTCAAATGTACAAGCTTTGGGATCAATTGACACCTTTCGAACCTCCATGTAGTTGTCATCATGATGTTGAGAAATTTGCTATTTATCATGATCACCAACGACTGATCCATTTTTTGATGGCTCTCAATGATCACTGTGAACCTGTTAGGGCATCTCTACTTCACCGGCATCCTCCTCCCAAGCTTGAGCAAGCCATTTTTGAACTTCTTTCTGAAGAAACTCGTCTTCGCCTTCTCAAGAGCTCCTCTACAGACACAATTCTTGCCATCTTTTGGCCTCCCCAACACAAAGGCAATCAATCTAACCAGAAGATCTGTAAGTACTGTCACTACTTCGGACATTTCTTATTGGACTGTCCTTCACAACTATGCAAGTTCTGTCACAAGTTAGGACCGGGACATTATCAGGAAGACTGTTTCAAAAATCCTAATTGCCAAGCATGCAACCACTGACAAAAAGGAAAATCTGGTAACCAGTCCAAATTTGGGTCTGCTGCTGCTGCTATTGCTAATAATGCCCCCCCCATCTGCTTCTACCTTATTCTTTGTTACTAACCTTGAAACAATCCTTAAATAGGTTCTTGGTTTCCACCCTCCACCGTTATGTCTGCCACATCTGGTAAGTCCTCTTGGTACTTTGATTCTATACTTGTTGTACTCATATGACTTCGGATTCTAGTATCTTCTCTCCCCACTCCTCCGGTTCCCATATTCTTCCCATTCACACTGCAAATGGCTCGCATATCTTTGTTAGTCACATTGGAGAGGTCTCTACCTGCCAAGTCTTTCTCCCTCACTCATATCTCATCCCAAAACTTGCATTAAATCTCAACTCTGTGGGTCAATTATGTGATGTTGGACTTACTGTTACTTTTTCTCCTTCTGGTTGTTGTGCACAGGATCCACAAACAGGGAAGGCCATTGGGATAGGCCGTAAAGTTGGGCATTTATTCGAGCTCATCTATCTCCGCATCCCTACTCAACTTACCTCTCCCATTTTCTCCACTACTTCTGCCTCCACTATTTCTCTTACCAAGCTTTGGCACTCTCGTTTATGTCATCTCTTTTTTGAGCGTTTGCATACTTTAGCATCTAGTGGGTTGTTAGGCTCAATTACACTTGATCATTTTGACTGTATGTCTGGTCAACCTGCAAAATAACCTGCTTTGTCTTTCAATAAAAGTATTTATGTTTCTGTTGCTCCAATTGATTTAGTTCACTCGATCCAACGTTTGGGGACCTGCCCCTCATCCTACAATGGGAGGATCCACGTATTTTGTCACTTTCATTGACGATTACTCAATTTACCTGGCTATATCTCATGAAAAAATGCTCCGAGTTACCCCAAATCTATTTTGATTTTGCTCGTATGATCCAAGCTTATTTTTCTCGCCCTATCAAAATCTTTCGAGCTGACAATGCAATGGAATATAAAGACAGTAGTTTTTTAAACACTTTTTGTCAACATAGTATCCTTTCTCATCATTCTTCTCCTGGAATATCTCAACAAAATGGTCGTGTTGAACGCAAACATAGACATATTCTAGACACTGTTTAAGCCTTTCTCATTTTCTCTTCTTGTCCTGAATGATTTTGGGGTGAGGCTGCCCTCACGGCCCTTTATACCATAAATCGTCTTCTTTCTCTGGTTACCCACAACCAGTCACCATATTAACGTCTTTATGGCGCGTCTCTTGATTATTGCCTTCTTCGGGTGTTTAGTTGCACCTACTTTGTTTTACTCCATCCCTATGAACGTACCAAATTAGAACCTCGGGCTCGTCTTTGTTGTTTCTTGGGTTATGAAATTGAACACAAAGGCTATCAGTGTTGGGATCTATACGCAAAGAGACTCTGTATTTCTCGTCATGTCATCTTCTAGGAACACAAAATGTTCTCCTCTCTATCTTCATTTCACTTATCTTCTCCACTCACTCATTCATTCTTTACCGATTCCTCTATTGAGCTATTTTTCGATGAGTCTCTCGACCATTCCCTTGTGGTCTTTCTTGAGTCCTCCACTTCGTCTGCTGATCCTGCTGCAGCTATTGATCCATCACCGTCGATTGCATCTTCTGATGCTGTTGCTCCTGGTCTGTCTTTGCGTCATTTTTCACGAGTAAGAGAAACACTTATTTATCTTTGTGAGTATCATTTCTTCTCTATTATTCTCTCTCATCATAAGCCTCACTCTTACTGTGAGGCAAGCTCTAACCGTCTTTGGCGCGCAACAAACTACGATTGAAGAATTACAAGCCCTTAAGAAAAAGCGTAGTTAGGACTTAGTTGATCTTCCTCTAGGGAAAAATGCAATGGGCAGCAAATGGGTTTACAAAATCAAAACCCACTCCGACGGTTCCATTAAACGATACAAGGCTCATCTCATAGCTAAGGGATTTACATAGGAATATATATGGAATTGACTGTAAGGAAACCTTTGCACCTATTGCCTGACTCACATCTATTCATAGCTTGCTTGCAGTCGTTGTTGTTCGCAAATGGAAGTTGTTTCAGATGGATGTTCAAAATGCCTTTCTGAATAGAAACCTCCAAGAAGAAGTTTTTATGCAACTCCCTCCTGGTTATGACCATCCTCTTTACAAGGTTTGTAAATCTCGTCGAGCTCTTTATGACCTTAAGCAGGCTCCTCGTGCTTGGTTTACCAAGTTCAACTTAGTTATTAGTGGCTTTGGATTCACTAGCTTGTAGGTCGCATGATTCTGCTCTCTTCATCCGTAAGACTGACCATGTCTTTATTCTCTTGCTTCTTTATGTTGACGACATGATCATCACTGGAAATGACCTCACTGGTATTACTGATCTCAAAAGGTTCCTCAATCAGTATTTTGAGATGAAGGATCTTGGCTCTCTCAATTATTTTCTCGGTCTTGAGATCACTTCTGACTTGAATGGTTATTATCTCTCTTAAGCCAAGTATGCCTCTGACATTCTTGTTTACGTAAGGCTCACTGAGCTCAATATTCGACTCACTACTCCATTGGATGGCACCCCGCTACTCGATAAAACCTTGTATTGCCAATTGGTTGGGAGTTTTGTTTACTTTACGATTACTCGACTGACATTGCTCATGTTGTTTATCTTATGAGCCAGTTCCTGTCTCCTCCTCGCTCTACTCATTATACTATTGTTCTTCTCATCCTTCGCTACGTCAAGGGCACTCTCTTCCATGGTCTTCATTTTTCAGCTCATTCGTCTCTTGACTTACGTGCATATATATTCTAATGTTGATTGGGTAGGCGATCCTACTGATCGTCGTTCCACCATAAGTTTTTGCTTCTTCCTTGGTGATTCTCTAATTTCATGGCGAAGCAAGAAACAAACTGTCACTACCCATTCTAGTACTGAAGCAGAATATCGTGGCCTTGCCGATGCCACTCAAGAGCTCATCTGGCTTCGTTGGCTTTTTGAAGATATAGGTTTGACCCATGCCTCTACTTCCCCTCTTCATTGTGACAATCAGAGTGTTATCCAAATTGCCCACAATGACGTCTTTCATGAACGTACCAAACATATTGAAATCAATTGTCATTTCGTTCGGCAACACCTTCATCATGGTACTGTTCATCTCCTTCCGATTTTCTCAATTGACCAGGTTACAGATATCTTCACTAAAGCTCACCCTCCTGGACGTCTTCAAGATTTTGTTTCCAAACTTAAGCTGGTTTCGATTTTCCCATCTTAAGTTTGAGAGGGGGGGGGGGATGTTAGATATATGTATTATACATGTGTACTACGGTCTATAAGTAGGGTTAGGGTTTCTAGTATTATTCTAGCATATTCCGTTTCCTTTTTCATTTCCTTCCTCGTATATAATTTCTTACCTTGTATATCATAAGAACATTGTGCTGATCGATACATTATGCTTGTGTTAATGAGAATTGAACATACTAATAGATGAGTTATAGATTATACTGATGTGTTCAATGATCTTTGATTCAGTAGAATACTCCCGAAACTGATGAATACATACTCTATGCGTAAATGGTGGTGGATGGGCCTACGTTATTGAAGAGAGGAAGCAAATAGTCCATGCCTGTGTCTCCTCGGAAGAGTGTGAGGAATGGATTAACGTGGGCATCATGTTAGATGTCACCACAGAATAGATTTCTTATGGCCCCTAAGACTACATATATGAATACATATACATATACATACATATATATATATATAGACACAGTACACACACACACATATACAGTACATATGTTTCGATATATATATATATATATATATATATATAGACACAGTACACACACATATACAGTACATATGTTTCGAGAGTGTGGTGGGGGGCATTTAAACAAGGGATTCACATGCCCTAATGACCCATCTTCAGCTACAAACCACATGGCCCCTTCAATCATATCATTCTGTTTTCTCTCTCTAAGTTCCTAAACATTCCCCATTTAAGGCCCAAAATAGGCACAGTAATTCAAAAGGCAAGGTGCACTGTATTTGTCACAATCTTGATTTTGTTTATAAATGTAAGCTACCATATCATCTACAAATTATTAACTTCCTGCATATTCAAGAGGATATGACATATTTACAATGAACCATAATGGCCAATGTGACGCGCGCCAAGAGTGTCTCCAGGGGACAAAAATTCTCACAACAATATTTTCAATTTTGTAATATGTCTCTTCATTGCCTTCTAGCAGGTTTCGGCGATAAGTAAGCCAAAATGTCATATACCTGCATGTAGGACACGCTAATTATACACGGGTCTATATTTAATAAGCAAATCCAACTGGGTTTGTACCAGGAATTTCTCTTGGAAGGCTGGCTAATAAATATTAATATTATGCTATAATTTATAAATTATATCCCTAATCATTGTCTCACAAACTTTTTTTGTTTTGAATTTTGAATTATATTTTATTTTAATATAATTATTATAAAATATTTATTATGTTAATTAAACCTGTACATCATTCTAAAATGACTATTGTCCTAATTTTTTTAATCACTCCTACCATTTTTATAGGGAACATTCAGATATTTGAATCTAATGTAAAAAATATCTTACAGTTGTTTTAATCTTTATTTTTTTTTAATAACTATTCACACATTTACACGAAAATAAAGAACTTTCTTAATAAATAAAATAAATTTTTTTAGACCAAAAAAAATTAATAAAAGAGGATGATGTACCATGGAATAGGACTTTAGAATGAACATTTGAAACAACTTTTGAGGAAAATATAAAATCAAAAGGGTCTACTCTAAATTAAACAAGAGTGCCATTGTAGAGGTGTCTAAGGGTTTCTTCATAGTAGCTTGTTCAAGGACACGCAGGTTTATATGCAATTAATATATCTCCCTCTCTAAATAAGCAAGAGTATATATAATTAATAGTAGTGGTACCTAACGTTGTTTCGCACAAGTTTCTTCAACTAAGTGATCAGCCTAAATCTCAAAAGCAACAAAAAGTTCAACAAAAGCTATGCCTTTATGAGCTGCTATCGCTTTTTCAGACTCAAATACTCATTAAGAAGAAACGATTCATATATAAATATATGGATACGTATATATTATGCGAAACTGGAAAGTAAAGGCCTCCAAATCAGGGAGCGCGTTACCACCCACCATCACCTACCATATATATATATATATATATATATATATATATATAAGACCAACCATCTCTATTAATCATTTTTATTACCTAAAATGAACTTTCTTAAAAATTGAAGTTGGAAATTATTTTTATTTTACAGCCCCGCCCATATGATTACGCATAGCCACCTCGTTTAGACTAGGACACTTAGAAATCAGGTAGCTAAAACTAAGTGCCGACGATTGGTTAGTGGGTAGCTGTTTCGGATAGTTTTTTATTAGGCTTGTTAGTATATGTTGGGTTAAATTACACTGTTTTTTCTTGATGTTTATGATAATTATAATTTTTTTTTTAATTTATAAAATTATACTGATTTTTTATATTTTATAAAATAATATATAGATACTTTCATTCAGTTAATTTTTTTAAATGATAAAATTATCCCTTTTATATTTTTTTTAATTTTTTAAATCTTGACTATTTTTTAAAAATAAATATTGATAAAAAAACTTAAATTTATTTTTAATTAAAACAAAAAACAAGTTATTTACCTTAAATTTGTTTTTAAATAAAAAATAAATTAAAAAATCTTTTAAAAAAATTAGAATAAATTGATCAAAATTTAAAAAATGCAAAAATAAATAAATAAATAAAGGGGATAATTTTTTCATTTTGAAAAAAAAAATTGATAGAAAGAAATATCTGTATATTATTTTATAAAGTAAGAGAGGTCAGTGTAATTTCAGAATTCTCAGAGAATGTCAATGTAATTGTCATAAATCTCATGGAAGGTCAGTGTAATTTATCCTATATATTGTTATGAAGAATGCTAACGTCAGTTGCAATCTGATTGACGCGTGTATTATACACACGCGTGATGATATGTGTAATAAACGCGTCAATCATATCGTGAGTTTCCACACTTGTTACTAACGTTAGCATTTCTCATATTGTTAATCATCCTTGAACAAAAATTATTTGTAAAGTTTTGACATTTTGTAAAATAGTTTATTCCAAAATTTTAGCTTAGTTCAATCATTACCATTCATTTCTTATTTTTTATTCTAAAATTTCAATCAAATCTAAAAATTTTATCTTAATTCTCTCTCAAAAATTTGGCTCAACCCAAAAAAAATTTACTAAAATATTCTTCAAAATTTTTTTAACCCTTAATTTTTTTTGGGACTCTGCCCTTGTCTATATATGTGTGTGTGTGTGTGTGTCTATTTCGTGATACCCACCATTCTCAATCCATCTGATGGTCATTTCCATCACAATCAAAGTAGTTTGGAACCATGTCATTGTAAATGTTCACATACTTAAACAAGACAAACAGAAGGCAAAATACTAAAATAGGAAGCAAATTCAGCTTAAGATTTTTTGTCTTATAAGGGTAGTGCTCAAAACCCATTAACGTAATGTGAATGGTTGATATTCAAATGCCTTATATCTATAGGAATTATTTCGTGTACTACTTACTACAACTAACTATCCTTAGAGGTTGACTTCAATGAAAAATTGATGTGGTAAGCGTGTTTGCATCATGAAACCAAAGTTTAACTGAGCTAAGAATTAACTTTTAGAGAGAGAGAAAAGTGGCCGACATGAATGTAAGAGATGGGCCATTTCAGCCGCGCGGCATAAGGACCATTGCACGGGCACGGGTCCAAGTTTGTATGGGCTTGGTGGGTCAGTAATGAAGCAATATTGTCTCCCAAGATTTGCTGTCGTCTGTCGGTAATGGCATTGAGTTTCTCTCAACAAAATACACTCACTCTAATCTTATTTTCGTCTTTGTATCTTCGTTTTATTTGCTTTTTATAAGTTTCCGACCTATAGTAGCAAAGGTGTGTATATGTATATCTCTTCGGTCAAAGCGCCTGGGACACAATGACGTGCCATTCCTTTGTATATATACACATGCTAGATAGATACCTTCACACTACAACCAAGTCCTACAAGACTTCAATTCTCTCTCTCTCTCTCTCTCTCTGTCTCTCTCTCTCTCTCTCAGCTCTTTCTCATTCATCTTTAGTAGCTAGCTAGTTCCTTCTTGTTTTTGCACTCTACTACTTTGAAGCTTGTTCTAGCTTTTCCAATTCAATTAGAGAGAAATCAAAATGAAGTTGCTCTCTAGGAAAGCCACGTGCAACTCACATGGCCAAGATTCTTCATACTTCCTAGGATGGCAGGAGTACGAGAAGAACCCATACGACGAGGTTACGAATCCCACAGGAATTATTCAGATGGGTCTAGCAGAGAATCAGGTTAGCCAAACTCACTCGATATATACCCATTCTGTCCCAATTTTGTAATTTCTCTTTTCGTCTTATCAATTTGATGTGAATAATAAATTAATAATTAATGTAAAAAGGAGACTCTAATACGGGGATATATATATATATATATATCAGCAGTTTTTGTTATCATTCTTATTTACGCTCATTTTGTCATTTCTTGCAGCTGTCCTTTGATCTTCTTGAGTCGTGGCTCGCGAACAATCCGGACGCAGCCAGTTTCAAGAGAGATGGAGAGTCCATATTTAGAGAGCTTGCTCTCTTCCAGGATTATCATGGCCTTTCCGCTTTCAAGAATGTAAGCAATATTGGTTGCTTTATATATATTCAATGAAAATAAAGAATACGTACCCTTCTCATATATATCATTACAAGTATATATAAATATATCTATACATATATATATGCCTAACTCTGGCGTGGATATTGGTATGCAGGCACTGGTAGAATTCATGGCAGAAATAAGAGGAAATAAAGTAAGCTTTGATCCAAAAAAGCTAGTCCTCACTGCTGGTGCAACTTCGGCCAATGAGACGCTTATGTTTTGCCTTGCTGAACCCGGCGAGGCTTTTCTCCTTCCCACTCCATACTACCCAGGGTATGTTTCTTTCTATTTCCTACAATGTTACGTTGTTCATTGCTTAATCATGAAATGTATTTTTCTAATCTTAATTTTATGATAATTCATGTAGATTTGATAGAGATCTGAAATGGCGAACTGGAGTTGAGATTGTACCGATACAGTGTACTAGCTCGAATGACTTCCAAATTACTGAATCTGCTCTGGAAGAAGCTTATCAACAAGCCCAAAAACTAAACCTCAAAGTTAAGGGTGTTTTGGTCACCAACCCTTCAAATCCGCTGGGCACAACAATGAGCAGACATGAGCTCAATCTCCTCGTTAACTTCATTACTGTAAAGGGCATTCATCTAATAAGTGATGAAATATATTCTGGTACAGTTTTTAATTCACCAGGCTTCGTGAGCATTATGGAAGTTCTAATGAACAGAAACTCCAAAAATACTGAAGTTTGGAATCGAATTCACATTGTCTATAGTCTTTCCAAAGATTTGGGTCTTCCTGGTTTTCGAGTTGGTGCAATTTACTCCAACGATGATACCGTTGTCGCCGCTGCCACGAAAATGTCAAGCTTTGGATTAGTTTCTTCTCAAACTCAATATCTTCTCTCTGCTATGCTTTCTGACAAGAAATTCACAAAGAATTATATTTCCGAGAACCAAAAAAGGCTTGAACAACGACATGAAATGCTCATCAAAGGCCTTAAAAATGCCGGTATCGGCTGCCTGATGAGCAATGCTGGTTTGTTTTGTTGGGTAGATATGAGACATCTCTTAAGCTCCAACACTTTTGAGGCAGAAATGGAGCTTTGGAAGAAAATTGTCTACAATGTCGGCTTAAACATCTCTCCTGGTTCTTCCTGCCATTGCACCGAGCCAGGGTGGTTTCGAGTATGCTTCGCCAACATGTCCGAAGATACACTAAACCTCGCAATGCAACGGATAAAATCCTTCGTCAACTCCATGAACAACAACAACAACGATCAGAGTAATGACAAATCGAACAAAAATTCAAGAAGAGGGTTACTCACCAAGTGGGTTTTTCAATTATCGTTCGACGGCCGTGAAGCCGAGGAGCGATAATTTCGTGTGAACATATTATTCATTTTTATTTTTTTCTCAATATTTCATTGTTGAGTTCCATTTTGTAATTTTTTTTATTTTAATTGTAGAGAGAGCACTCTGTCCATGTGGATTAGTAGTGGCTTCAGCTTCGTTTGTTCAAGTTTGAGTCTTTCCATGAAATATCCTGTGAATTGTTCAAACAAACGTATCATAAGATTATGACTATTTCTTTTATTCTCTTTTATAAATGACACGTGTCTCATATATATAAATATATATATCATATCGTAAGGTACAAATGTATATAGCTTGCAACAGTAATTAGCTCTAATGGCGCGGCCGTAGATTGCCGACAATGGCCGGCTTCTTATAAATTATTGTGTCAACCGACCAATTTACGTCTGAGAGTGCGTTTGACGTTGTTTAAGGCATATAAGTAGGAGACCCTTGCGCAGGTCAGCTAAAGGAGTCAAAAGACATTGGTAATTTTCTCTCTCACAGAGTTTGAGAAGTGTATATTATATAATAGGCTTTTTTAAAATTTTTTGTTATATGAAATTAAATTGAGAATACATAATTTTTTAATAATAATAAACAGGTTTTCTCTTATTTTTAGAGGCTAATTCATAAAACTTGATCACAACCAACAAAAAAAAAAATGAGGCATTGCCCCCAAAAGACTACTCTTCTTTTATATATATATATATATATATATATATATATATATATATATATATATATATATATATATGAATGTAGGTGTGTGTATGTATATATAGTTTCCAAAATGTAATCCTTAATTATTTGGGTGAGAAAAAACCTGCAGAGAATCTTAGACTCAAAAGATAATCTTTAAGAAAAAGTCAAAAAATGTCACTAACTACGCAAGTGGTAGAGTTGCTTGCAAACAAGCTTAAACATGAGAGCTAGCCTTTGAGCTTTAACAGGGTTTAATTAGTGCTTAAAAGTTCTTATGGATGTTATAAAATTCACGCGGTTTCACTGCCAAATGCAATTTTTGGACAATTGCTCTGGAGTGTGTGTCAGTAATTTTAATGTAACACAACAGAGGCAAAAGTATTGTTATCTTTTTTGATATCTAGGAAAAAATATTAGTACTATATCAATTTGATTATAGGGTAGGAAGATTTTAAGCTAATTAGGTGAACATGTGCACGCTTATGTTCATACTTCATAATTATTTCCTAAACCCTAACCACCACATAATTAATGTTACAAAATTCAATTCACTTCCAAAAATAAAAAATAATAATAAAAAAAAGAATAAGAAACTATAATTGGGTGGAGGACATTAAGATAATGGCATGCCAATATTGGAACATTTCTCTGTAATCTTTTTATTTTATTTTTTATAATTGATATTTTTATTAAGGGCTGAGCCCAAGAGGAAAACTTCTAATGTAGAGACCCTTGTCAAGGAGATTGAAACTGGTGCTAGGTTGAGGTTTCAACCTGGAGAAAAGTCCTCAACATCGATCTTCTCTGATTGGGAAGCTAGTATGCTATGAAATCTCCCTAGAACTATTTTTACTATGCAAGTCTATGTTTTGTAGGTTGGGTTGTCACTTCTTGTTTGTTGTGGCTCTCTTGCTGTCCCGTTAGTGCTTTGTTGCTTTGATCTCTCTTTTACAATGATTTCTTTTGTGGCTTCTTGCCTTAATAAAAGTTTAATTACCAAAAAAAAAAATATTAAATTATAGTGATATTCTTTAAAAACTTTGACAATTACATTGATCTTTATTAAAGTTTCAAAAATTACATACATTAACTCTCTTTATTTTTACTGACAAATTACAAATATTCCTCTAGTAAAAAAGATTTCAAAATGACAAAAGTACTCGTGTTATTTTATTTTATTTTATTTTTTGCAATTTTTTTCATTTTGATCAGTTTTTCTAACCTTTTTTTTTTCAAACAATTGTTTCATTTTATATAAAAATAAATTTAAGGTCAATAACTTATTTTCATTTTATTCAAAAAGAAATTTAAGGTTTTAATCAATAATTATTTGAAAATGAAAAAAATGGGTTAAAAAATGGGTCAAATTTTATAAATACAAAAGAAACATAAAAGGCATAGTTTTGTCATTTTTAAAAAAAATTAACTACAGAGGATATTTATAGTTTGTTAGTAAAAATAGGAGAAATCAATATAATTTCAAAAACCTTAGAAGATATCAGTGTAGTTATCAAAAATTTCAAGAAAGGTCAGTGTGATTTACCCAAATGAAAAACCAGTAGAGCAAACAAAAAAACCCACAAACGGGGCACATGCAAGGGAAAGAGGGGGCCACAACCCTTCCAAAAATTTGGATATTATATTTTTTTATCTTTAATTTTGTTAGAATTTTTTAACAAAACAGGATTTGCCACTCCCAATTTTTATTTTATTTTATATATTCAAATAAATCATCTTAAATTTTAATACCTTCAATTTAATCATTTAAAAAAATTTAGATGTTATATGTTTTACCACTAATTTTATTAGAATTATTTTTAATAAAATAGGACTTGTAACTCCAAATATTTTTTATATTTTCATGTGAATCATCTAAATTTTAATTCCTACAATTTTTTCCTCAAACTAAAAAATTTATGAATCCTACTGGCCAGCAACTACAACTCAAGAACAAGCAGAAAGCTAAGAGAGGACAACACAGAAAGTCAAGGCTGTCTCTCAACAAATATTTAAAAAAAATTATAAAAAAAAAAAAAAAAAACATAAGAGAAAAAGTTAGTTTTCGCTGTCCCGTTTGTCTAGTTACTTTTCTAACAAGGAGAAACTCTTCCTTAGATTAGGTAAGCAAAATGATCAGTCCACAAATCTTATTGCACTTTGCTACTGCTTTATTTATTTATTTTTTTTGTTCAACTGCTAAAATTCGAAGCGCATGCTGCATGTCCATATCATTTATTCTCTGTTTCATGTCACCACCCTGATTCGTAGAAAGAAAATGTTTTGTTAGAAGCAATTTGATTAATTAGTTTTTCCAAATTATGATTATCATTTTGTTTTCATTCAAAAAAATCAAAAGACTAGGTGAAAAATGTAAGAGAAATAAGTGTTTGAGAGTGAAAAGTCTCAAATTCAATATTTTACTAAGTACAAAAAATATTTAATTTTTTTGCAAAATACCTATTTAAAAGGGAGTCCGGTTTATAAGTAAAGCTTGTGCGAATTAGCCATAAAAAGGATGGTTTATAATCCGGTTACGTGACCAAATGTTCCAGTGAGGGGATTAAGACATTCAAAATGATTTGATGATTTTTGTTCCACATAAATCACTTAGTATCCTGTAACCTTTGTTAATGATCTAGTGTATCCATATTTGTGAATGTTTATACGTATACATCTAAATTAACCTTAAAGGTCACCATGAAATGATCACAAGCATTCTTCCCCCAAAGTGAAGAAATTTACTTTGACCAAATATTACCATCCATTTAATTCACCAAAAGCCATGAATGCCCTATTGAAGCGTGAAGGATCAGTAAAAGTGAGTTCAAAGCTGAATACAGATGGTGGATTACGATTTATCACTCTGTTGCTATGTCCAAACTTAAACCTTGACTTTGAATAAGTATTCTGTCTACACTTCATGTTCACCTCGGGTTGTAGTAGTTGGACAGAAAATTTGCCATCCTTCGTTGACTCCTCCTAAGAGAAGAAAAAAAATTTGTGTACATATATATCGTATCTGTTTAAGATTAATCTTTGTTTATTTACGTTGAACATGTTGGGTCTCCATGATATGCGGCTAATAGGTCTCGAAATGGCACATGATCCTTGCATGTGAGAGGGGTTTGGTAGCTCTTAACAGTGGGGGAGAAGAATGAAAGAGTATTAAGATAAAATAAAAGAAGTGGGAATTTTGGTCGATTTCCATGTTCTTGTTGACTCTATGCATGTGTACTGAAAAATTGGAAAAAAAATTTAGTAATATTATAGCATAATGCAACTGTCACTATGATTTGTTAGTTTTATGTGACCCATATACTTAATTTACAGTAGCAATAGTACCATGTCATTGTCTTATTTGACTTTTTTTTCCGAAAAACAACCGGGTAGCAATAGTACCATGTCATTGTCCCATTTGACTTTTTTTTCCGAAAAACAACCGGGCTTCTGCACGCAATGATGTCACTTGAGCTAGTTAAACCGCTCAGATTCTGGTTATGATATTAGATTAAGGGACATGAATATAAAGAATAGTTAGGGTTTGACATATACACATGTATATTAATTAGTCCTCATTGATATGCTTTCTGCTGTTATATACGTGGATAATATTCAAAACATTAATTTACACACTTTTTGTTTTCGTTTTTTAAGTGAATTAGATTACTTCAAAGGTATCTGAGATTCTGGGCGGTTGATTATATTCATAAACTTTGGAGAATCGTTAAATCTAATTAATTATCTGATTATTTGACAAGATATATAACATGTTTATTGTATTGGTACTTTTGATTATGGTAATTTTTATTCCATTATTATAGCTGGGCTGGCATATACGTAATTGGTTGCTGAGATGATGTTTTCCCTTGCTGTTTTGTTGTTGCCTTGGCCTTGGCCAAGCTTCTGGTTTTGATTTTGTTCCCCCTCAATGTGTACATATATATATATATATATATATATATATGTATTTTTCGTGATTAATACATACTCAACAAACTTCTTCCAAAAAGAGAAAAAAAAACTCCTCCCTCTATTAATCCCAAGGATAGCTCGGTTAGAGACGTCTAGAGAAATAAGTGACTGAGAATGGTTCAATACTCTTCCGATATTCTTGGAGCTACTCTCCCAGCAAGCACAAGTTTGTGCAAAATGATTGAGGTGGCAAGAGAGTTGATAAGGTCGAATCGTTTGACACGCAGGCTACCCTCGAATTTTCATCATTGTGAAAAGAAGAAAAGGCTTTTTCTGTTTATTAGTAAAACCGTCCACAGACCCGCACAGTAGCGGGGTTTTATTCTGTTTTTTTTAAAGACAAAATGGTGATGCAAAAAAAAACAAAAAATATGGACTTTTAGAAGAAAAAAAACCAGGAAAAGGAAGTTTCCCTACATTAACCTTTTTGTGCACCAACCTAACATCATTTTAGCTTGAAAATAACATTCGACAGTTCACTAAAGCAAAGATTTTTTGGGTAATTAAGGTCAAACAAGCAACCAATATATTGGCTTTGCATGCAGACATGGAAGACAATTTGCAGACATGAATGCTTTTGATTTACAGACCTGTCTGTTGACAAACCTTAACAACAACATCACAATTAGGCAGTAGACACTTTGCATTTACAACTATCTATATCATAGAGGGACAATGACTAAAAAAGTAGGGATAACGTATTACCTGAACTATTCATAATTACGGTAATATACTTAATTCTGTACTCTGGATTAAGTAGAGGCTAAATTTTCAACTAAACCAGATTGGGTTTTCTGAGTTGAAGGGAGGACATGACCATTTTGATTAGAAGGTATGGGGTGTCATGTGGGTTTCACATGAATGCTTCCCCTCATAGCACATGCTAGGGAACATAGAACACCTGCACAGTCTTCTGATAGGGCCGGTATTAGGTTTTCCCTTTGTGCATGCTTCATTGAAGGAGTAACCTGGTATGCCCTCCATTTGGTGATGCTTATATTGAAGAGGACAGGGATGGCCAAATGAACATGGCACCTTCAATTCTCTCACATTAAAACCCTGTCCCACTTCCCATACCAAGAAATTGAGAATCTTATAATGGGTCCCATAAGCTGCAGATATACATTGGTGTTGTTTCAGACTTAATTTCCATGTGAATGAGCACGGAGAGAATTTCTTTTTATGTTAGCTTTCATTGACAGCCATAATAGAGGAACACACACACGCGCATATGTTTATATATTGGCTTGTGTTCTCTATATATTCTCTTTTCAGCACTCAACCCTAAGCCCCTAAGTTATTTTTGAACCCCTAAGTTATTTTTGAAATTCGATCTTAGCTCATGGAAAAAAAAATTCAAAAAAAAAAAGAAGTAACATCTTAAAGATTTTATGTCACCCACACTGATCGAGGTTTTCACTTGTATTTCTAATTTTGCACTCAAAATTCATATCCCTACATGATCTAAGGGAAGCGTAACGATTGATAAGCATGACATCTCTCTCTCTCTCTCTCTCTCTCTCTCTCACGTCTCTGATATAAATTTTATTCTATCAATACATGGCCTCTGGAAATTGCAGTGAGATTAAAATCCACAAACTATAAGGGTACGTGTTTCAAAGATGAACGGCACGACAAAAGGTTTAGACGTCATTTGTTTTCTTCATGGATAAGCATAACCTGACGTATGATATATATATATTGGAATTCATCATTTTTATAGAAATGGATTGACACAGTTGTCGTGGTTGACACGTACAGTTTGTCTTTGTGAATTAATCACTTCAATAGATGCAAGTGAAAATGACTTAAGAGGCAAACAAATGAAATTAGGACTTCCCCAAGTCAAGAATTTTAACTTTACGCACTTTGAATATGTAGAGAAAAGGTTTTGTTTCTCTTGGTTCATGTCATGTTCTTCAGGAATCGACATGCACGATTGAACATTTTTCCAAGTGCTTGTTTTGTTTCTGGTGCAGGTTCATGCTGCAGGATATGTTGCTTGATGGGCAGGGGCACTTGGAATTCCAGGGGCGGTTGGTTTAGGTTTAGGTCATTATCAACCTTACTGGATTATGATTATCTGCCTGCAAAGTATTCCACAGTTCAGTCATATCAGTTTCCAACTTTCAAGAGTGTGTTGGGAGACAAATTCAAAGCTACATACATTTCTCTTAAACCATTCCATCAATGACTACATCAATTTTATTGATAAACTATCCGAGAAAAGTAATCTATGACTTCGGCTACCAGAAAGTTTGGCTGGAGAATAACTGAAAGACGTTGGATATGCTGCTAAATTAGAAGGGAGATAGGCTAACGACAGAACATGGTTGGTTGGAAGTCGCTTGCAGGGCATCATATTGTGGGGAACCACTCTGCCTTTGTTGGATATCACTTCACCTATTTATACACACCTGAAAAAAAAAAAAAAAAAAAAAAAAAAGGGCTTTTCTGTTTGCTTTGAAATTAGATAAAGAACTTAAGGTTAAGCTATGTTTTTTTTTCTTTATTTCTTAATTTTTTTTTTTTTTTTGGAGGTACTGGGAGTGGGGATACAACCCAGATTTTGAAAATGTCAAATTTTGTTTTTGCATTTTCATGTTGTTTTTTTTGTCAAAGAAAGAGCAACCTACTATCAAAAGATTTTGCTATTTCCTGTTTAATAACTTTTCAATGATGCATTATTAAAACCTGACACAACCAATAACTTTCATGTTCACTTTACATCACAAAATGACAAAACTTAAGTGTAGAAGTTTTGTTGCAGGAAAAAAGTTTTGATAAGTGTTGATATTAAAAAAAGTAATGATTCATGATTCTTTCATTTTCATTTGGTAATGTGTTATTGGTGAAAGAGTCTTTTTTTCTCTCTCTTTTTCATTGAATGACACATTGCATAAATAAAAATATACCAATAAAAATAAATATATCATAAATCATGACTCTATCAAGTGTGTAGTGAGAGTCATTATATATATATATATATATATATATATATATATATATATATGGTAAGGCTTGTTTCTCAAGACTGGTTATCCTTTTTCTTTTCTTTATGTTTTGATACAATATACACGTTTTGGCTCGGTATACACTGAACTTGTGCCTGTTATGCTTCCGGTCCAATAAAAAGAAAGAAGACGGACATGGAATTCTAGAATGGAGAAAGAAGCCGTGAAAGCTGGATCTAGAGAAAGAGAACTGCTTCGAGGGGCAGACCTGAAGAGGGAATTAAATTAGAGAGAAAAGGGATAATTTTAATATTAAAAAAAATTATATTATCACATCATTATTTTTGAATCATGACTAAATCAGTTTAAAAATTTAAATACTTTTGAGAATACAATATTTCTCTGTAAATTTTAACTTATAAATACTTATTTGAAGAAACTTTTTACTAATTAGTTCTAGATATAATCAAATATTTACAATAAATAAGAGAGAAATTAACTCCTTTTGAGAATGAGTAACTATTCAATCGAAGGTCACACCGCGTCATTATTCGATATGGTGTGACCATCCTAAATAAATTGATAAGGAGTCTAAAACACGAATAATTATTCGGTAATTTCAGATCATATAACACCAATAACTAAATGATGTATTACGTGTACATAATACACGCATAACATATTATCTCACGATTTGGATCATGTTGTCCCGGGTCATTCAATTTTTTTTTTTACCCGAAATACAATTACAGAAGTAACGTACAGTTCCACTAAATAACTTAATTCTCTCGTTTCACCCCCCCCCCCCCCCACACAATGAAATCCCAAAAGGTAATGTTAAGACAAAGTAAGCAACCAGTGAATCCAAACAAAGGAAGTTAGCTCTTAGGTGAATTAATTAAATATGCAGTGAAAAGCCTAGAACTTGTAGTCCTTGTTTCCCCAAACCTGTAGTATCATCGAAATCTTGGATTAATCCGGTCCAATCTATTAACCTGCCACCCTGATTTTTTTTTTGCTTTTTTATAGTTCCATATTTTGACTTACCAAAAATAAAAATTGCACATTTTTAAATGAAGTTATTTGTTTTGATTTAAAGATCAACATTTCCTATGTAATATATATACTGATAAGTGATAAGCAATGTTGAAATATAGATGACAATAAAGTTAGAAAATTCATGAAAAACATAGGTTTCTTTTTTCCTTGTTTTTCTTTTTGGAAGGGGGTTGGCTACTTAATATATATATATATATATATATATATATGTATGTATATATATAAATGTATGTATGTATGTATGTATGCATAAGCAAAATGGTATATACACACATAAAATGGAAACCAAAATTTTAGCAGGTTTACAAGAAAATGGGAAGTTTGATTCCAAAAGATATAGTTTGAAGGAGCAAGAAAAAGGAGTGATCGACACAAACATATGTGCTGGGATGTGTCCATTGCTCATCAACTTTCCTTTATGGATTTGCAATCCTTTTCTCCAACATTTAGCTTTCATTCTTTATTGTTACCTAAAGTAGGAGGAATATCCTCAATATCCGGTTTAAGTGTCTTTGGCATAGTAATATCTGAACTTGAATGATCACTTTTATAAGTGGGTGCCTTGCTGCCTTTGATTATAAAACAAAAAACAGATGGACCACATCGTAGTGCCGCACTATTGTATGTCTAGACCATTTCAGGTTTGTTAATGATCGATTAGAGCTAATTTGATCCTTTACATGCAGACAGTATATATATGTGTGTGTGTTAGGGTCCACCCCTACTGAACCACCATCATAGAGTAGGTACCAAGTTGGGATAAATTTTGTTCTTTTTAAGTTTAATCATAATTTTTTTTTTAAAAAAATAAAGAAATATCAAAACTTAATATGAATTAATAATTTTTTTAATACGTTACTAAATTTGTTAAAATAAAAAAATTTACAAATTAGATAAGAAGCTCATTAAAAAAAATCTTAAAAAAGCCTTTAAACTATAGGACCATAAATCTCAAAATATCAATAGGAGGTAAAATTGAAATTGAAAGAAGGATAATGTATGAAAACTTTCAAAAGTAGAAGGGATAAAAACATAAATTAGAAAAATATACAGTCAACTCTCTTATGATTAATAGACTTAGGAGATGAAAAATTTATTAATTATTAAAATTATTAGTTATAAATTTTCTTATACTTTATTAATAAAAAATTATTTCATACATGTATATAAATTTCGACACAAAAGAGACCTCATAATCGGGACATATAAAAATTCATAAGAACTAAAGAAGTTATGCTCCTACGTTTACTCATGCGATAATTTTGTTCACTCATAATACATTTAACTCCAGTTTAAATAGAATTTACAAATAATATTACCAAAGCATATCCTAAATGGAATATATATAAGTATTTGGAATTTTTTACCAAATTAAGGTAGTTTTGAAACTTATTTACCACTTTAAGGTGGTTTGAAACTTATTTACGAGAATAGGGTTGATTGAGAAAGCGTCTTTTCGAAAGACGCTTTCTATATACATTTTATAGCCTCCGAACGACTATTTTTCACTTTTCTTCTCTTCCCGAATCTCTTTCTCTCTTCTTCGCGTATCTCTCAGTTTCCAGTTTTCTTCTTCTTTCAGTTTTCTTCCCGATCCATTTACTGAAGGAACGACCGGCAAGTTAAGACGACTCTCTCTCTCTCTCTCTCTCTCTCTCTCTCTCTCTCTCTCTCTCTCTTCTCTCTCACAGCGGAAGAGGAAGAAGATTCAGAAGCCTAATCTGTGCATATAATAGCGTCACCACAGCCCTCGTCTCTCTCATATCTTTCGACCTCTCTTCACCGACCGTCACTGTTGACCATTGCCGACCTTCGTCGACCATTCCGACCTGATCCCTTCGCTGTTGACATCACCGACCATTCTTCTCTCTCGGTGCAGTGATCTCATCAGATCTGAGGTAAAAAAAAATGTTTTGTTTTTCTATCTCTAAGTTAGAAATTAGGGATTTTAAGGATTGAGTTGTGTTGAAAAATTAGGGCTTTTCTTGAGTTGTGTTGAAAAATTAGGGCTTTGATGTCTTTGATATTTTCTGGAATTTTAGTTGCATTTGATACTTCCTAGAAATTCAGGATTTTGCTTACTGATCTTGTGCTTGCAGAACACCCTGCTAACCTGCTTCTTGTAATGTTGCTCCATTTATTTCTTCATGCGCATCATTCCAATTGTATGGCAATACAAATTATGTTTTCGTGACTCTTATGTAATACTGTTGTGTTGCCATTGCAGCTGATTTGTAGAATGCAAAACATCCGATAGTCCTGTGCACTGATGATGCAGGGGTGTTCTCTACCAGTCTTTCTGGGGAGTACATCCTTGCATTTGGGCATGGAGAAGATGAAAAATGGAGATAACAGCAGTCAATCAGGCTCATTTCATCATCTGGACAAAGAGGGCAGGGGGTTGTAATGCTTGATTTTCTGGGAGTTTTTCCTTGAAAATTCTGTTTTTCCTTTGCTTTTGATATCCTTTTTCTTTGGTGGGTGAAGTCTGTTTGGGTTGATTTTCTTCCTGTTGGGTCACTGAGAGAAGGAAATTAAATGCAGGAAGGAAATGGATGTTCTTAATTGTGCTCTAGATTGGATAACATCTATTGCTTGCTTTTGGAGGAGGAATTTCTTATGGCTTGTAGTGTTTTAAAAGGTGAAGAAATCTAATTCTGCCCTGGTAAGGAATTTCTTATGGCTTGTGGACAAAAACTGTGGACAATGACTGTGAGAAATGCTTTGGATATGCCTGCTGTAAGTCTTTTTCCTTTAACCATGTAGGAATCTGGTGTGATATGTATTCACAAGATGTTGAGATTTTGTTTAATGGGCAAAAAGAAAATATGTGCTGACCATTCTCATTCCCAACAAAATTTTGAGCTTTCTTATAATTTGATTCTTCCATTTACATTTAAGTTTTGCAGTCCTCGAATACCTGAAATCATTGGTTTTGTTCATATTGTGTTAAATGAGTCCTTGAATCTTCACACAACACTTGGACAAGTCCATTTAACTTTATTTATTTATTATGAAGACTTATTTGCCATCAGATTTTTGTTTGATATTCAATGTCTTCATTTGATTGATATATAATGGTTATGGTTCATTGGTTCCAACATTTTATATTACTTTGAAATGGATTTGGAATGATGGAATTGGTAGTGAATGAGTTTAAAGTGTTTTGAGGAATTTTTTTTTTTTATCTCAGTTACTTTTTCTTTTTCCTTCTTTTTCCTAGCTCCATATTACTCAAATGCTTACATATACTCATATATTATTCTAGCTACGTGACATTATGGCTCTGTTTGGTTTATGGATTTGGTGACAGAAAAGAGAAGGAACATAAATTAGAATTTAGGGCTCAGTTGGGTGTGAATCTTTCATGAGGGCAGGAAAAGAAAATGAAAAGAAAAAATTCTAACTTTATGTGAGTGAGAAATATTAGGAAAACCATTTTTACTTTTCTTTCACCAAATCTATGAACTAAAGGGAGTCTTGTAAACAATCTTTCAGAATTTTTTACTAAAAGAGGGTTATTTTAAAACTTTTTTACCACTTTTGATCAGTCATAGTGGTTAAATAAATATTTTTTTGAATTTTAGATAATTTGGGTTAGGCAATGACTTCAATTTGTTTGATGACTAATCTCTGTGAAGCATCTTCTAACTAGTGTAGGTTACTGGACTAGAATTACTGAAGTAGAAAGAAGATGGGGAAAAAAATGGGCAAGTTTTTAATCAAATTCAACAAATTTGTACCAGAAATTTAATGGCAATTGCTTGGTTGATGGCCTTTATGTTTTATATATGTGCAGAAGAAAAGCTGGAAAAACTTATGTGCATACATGGGTCCTGGGTTTCTTGTTTCTATTGCATATATTGATCCAGGAAATTGTAAGACCATTATTTCTTAGTTCATTGTATAGCACCAATAATTTTGCAGTTCTCAAGTGTTATTAGCCTGACTTACATAATTTCCTTGCTTCCAGTTGAAACTGATCTACAGGCAGGAGCACAGTACAAGAATGGGGTACGTATATCTTCTCTTGCTTGAAGTTAATATGACCTGAAATTTAGTGGCACTTGTTTTGATAGATTAAATGAAATTTAGTGTTATTAATAATTGATGCAATTCAATTAAATGATGTCCTTGGGTTTTGTTTAAGATGTCATATTTTTCTTTATATTTAAATTTAGGCAGTATCGATATGTGGAATCACTCAATTATTACTACTAATGGATGGACTCTTATGGTCAAAAGCTAATCAGTTCTATTACTATATATTAATTCCCGTCTAAATATTGTTTGGTTACTCTATGATGATGTTAGTAAACAGGCGGTGGCATATCGACAAATGTCATTATTTTTACGCCGACCACCAGGCCATGATCAATTTCTGTTTCCAACTTTAGGTGGTTTGGAGTGATAATTTTGTGATAATTTTCAAATTTACCTGGCTAAATTTGAGTGATAATTTTGTGTGATGCATCAGTGAAGTTGAATTAGTTGAGATACAGGTGATCTAGGAGTTCTGTAAAACTGTTTTTAATTTCTTTCACCTCATTCTTTTTGCTAGGTCTTACACCATGGACTCTCTATGTTTTCAATCTTTCTATAGCATTTTCTTTTTTTCACTTTTATTGCAAGATGGGGGCAAATTAAGTGATGCCTCCCCTGCACTTAGTGTTATTTTATTTTTTATCTGCTATAGTGCTGCTTTAATCCCAGAGGTAGAGAATTTGTTTGGTTTGACCACTTAGGTCTTGGGACTTCAGCTGTCACATTTTCCTTTCTCCCATGATTCTCTATTTAATCTTTATTCCTGTTTGCTTTAAGAAAACTAAAGAGAAGTTTAGTTCCCAAGTTTTCATTTTTTTTTTCTCATTTGGAAAGGGGGGAGGGGTTGCTACTACGTTGCATATCACATTGTCACCTTTGGGCCAAAAAAAAAATTGGAGAAAGGAATTCGTATTAATATAGCTGTACCCCACTTTGCAAATATTGAGTTAAGTTGAACAACGATTTTTGGTGCAAATATCTTATGAAATTTTCAAACAAAACTAATTGTACCCCACTTTGCAATTGATTTATGAACACACTATACAAAGGCCATATTATTTTTTATTTGTTTAATTTTTTAATTACATATGTTCAGGATGCTGGAGTGACAATCTTGGGCACAGTTCCAAGCTTAGTTAAGGCTTGGAAGTGTTCTCATGGAGAAAATGGAGATTCTCAACTTAGATTTGTTTTCTTGCTTGCTACCTGTGCTTTCTCCAGCTCCAAAATATCCAGATAATTCTTCCTGCACTTGTAAGGTAAACATGCTGTTGTTCTTGAAAGGAGATAATCTGAAAAAATTAACAGCTAGCAGTTCTGTGTAGGAAGCATAATGAATTTTGTCAGTAACTAAAATTATTGAGTCTTAAAAAATTTATCAAATTTTATATTCCAAATATTGTTGCAATGAATCATTAGTAGAACATTAAAGATGTATTTAATATATCATCAATGAATTCATATAATGTCAATTTGAGATAAAAAATTTGAATTTTTTTTTAATATTATTGTTAGTTTTATCGTAGTTGATTATTATAAGAAGTTTTTATGTTGCACCTTTTGACTAGTTTTTATGAAACCCACTTGTGAATGATCCGGTTGTTCAAATGTTTTGGGTTTTCTATTTTATGCTCAACATTTGTTTTGGTCTGCTTGACTTCAATATTTCAATTTTCTATATGAATTACAGGCTCAAAACCTCTCAGATGCATCAAAATTCTATGGCCTTGAACCAGCAGCAGTTATCCCAGCTGGTACAGCAACAGCAGTTATCCCAGTTCCATGATGCCACAAACAGCACAAGACCCCTTCTTTGCCTCCAACCCTTGGATGCTCCACCCAGTTCCATGAAATCATTGGGAATTTGAAGCCAGTTATGAACATGAGAAATGTGTACAATATCATTTGTTGCAGTCCTGAATAAACAGCTGATAGAGAGACAAGACTTTTATTTTTATTTGTTTTATTTATTTTGGTAAATTTGAGCCAATCAACTTTTGACAGGTCTCTTTGCATGTAGGCTTGAGCTTATTTTATAACTACGCATTTTAGTCATGTACAGAACATGATATTGAGTGGAAAAGCAAATTGCACCTATATGAGATTCTATATACCTACATGGCCCAGTGTAAAGTTTTCATTTCCTTTCAATGTCCGACTGCCCCCACACTGTATTTAAACATTAATAATTGCAGTCATCTCATTGGAAGAAACTGATAATCCTTAGGTTAACTTATTCAAGTAATAGGACAAGACTCAGCTGGCTTTGTTAGGTAAATATTGTACCACACCAGGGCTGGTAGTCTGTTGTCATTGTAGTTGGCTGTGGTTGCTCCAAGCATGGCAGAGATCTGCTTTCAGTTTTCGGAAAAATCTGTTCATCTTTGCCTGCACAATGAGTATCATATGGTCTTGGTATTCAAAGAAATTGTTTGATTGCTTATTTTTTATCACCTTTTACTGTGTGTGATAGATTAGGAGTTGCTGCAGTTGAATACTCATGTCATCCAAAATCATCAAATTTTTTGAAAGATAAAAAAAAAAAAAAAAAAAATTGGTTAGAAAGCGTCTTTTGGAAACACGCTTTCAACAGAAAAAATAAAGCGTCTTTTGGAAAGACGCTTTTGAAAGCGTGTTTTCAAAACACGCTTTCAACGAAACATAAGGAAAAAATAAAGCGTCTTTTGGAAAGACGCTTTTGAAAGCGTGTTTTGGAAACACGCTTTCAAGCCAGTTTTGCCAAAAAAAAAAACGAAAAAAAACAAAAATAAAGCGTCTTTTAGAAAGACGATTTTGAAATCGTCTTTCCAAAAGACTATTTTAGAAATAACCCTATTTTGATAAATAAGTTTAGAATGACATTATTTTGGAAAATAAGTTTTTTTTTCACCCTAGTTTAGGATTTAACTCTAAGTATTTGAATAGCTATTTTATCTCCCGAATAATTAATATTATAAAAAATATTAATTATTGACTAATAAAATTATTAATTATTTACTATAGAACTAAGTTGGTTCCTTCAAATTTTATTAATTATTATAATAAATATTAATTATAAGAAAATTAATTGTATTTAAAAATAGAAGAACAATTTCTAATAGAAGAAATTGAGGGCGACAATTGAACCCTACCCCCTTAATAGCTCCATCCCTTCTTGTATCCAACCTAACATGTGACGCCATTATGCATTTAAGATAGAAGCAAAATATTGACCATTGTAAATTTGGCATACTTCCATTTCAATTTGAAATGGATTTCACGCGTAGAAGTCGGACTAGCTGCAATAAAATAAGATGGATCCTGGAAATCTCAGATATAGGTGGGATCAGTTACAATGAAATAAGATGAGTCTCACTTCTACAGAAATGAATTTCAATAGTCGGAAGTGGTAATTGTTAGTGTCTTCCTCGAATATTTTTTCATCTATAGAAGAAAAAAAAATTACACTGACTTTCTTTAAGATTTCTAACAATTATAAGATTTTCTTCAAAATTTTTAAAATGACACTGACATTTATAAGCTTCCCTCTAGCCCAAATTTGGTTAAAAATGACAAAAATGTCCTTTCATTATTATTTTTTTTTTGCAATTTTTCAATTTTATCAATCTTTCTAGCTACTTTTTAAAGGATTTTTTTATTTTATATAAAAATAAATTTAAGATAAATAACTTATATTTTTTTTAGCTAAAGAAGAGTTTAATTAATATTTATTTGAAAATGAAAAAAAAAGTTAGAAAAAAAATGAAATGAGCAATTTTGAAAAAAAAAAAAAAAGGTTAGAGGGAAGGTATTTGTAATTTTTCAATAAAAGTAGGAGAGATTAGTATTATTTCAAAAACTTTAAAAAAAAGTTTTTATAATTGTCAATAATTTCAAGAAACGTCAGTATAATTTATTTCAAAAAAAAAAATAATTAAAGGCACCTAAACAAGGGCTTGCTGGTGGTGGGCCTTTGGCTGTTACTGGGCTACTTTGGCTGCTTTTTTGTTCTTTTCTTGTTCTGTATTTCTTTGGGCTTTGCCCCTTTCTTAATAAAAGCTTGCTTACCCAAAACAAAATTGTTGCACCGGTCTCCTATTTTGCACTGCACCCAATCCCGAGTGCGTGGTCGCAGCTTGGGCTGAGTTCAACCTTCAGCTTACGAACAAAAAATAAACATCATCACTCCGCTGATACAAACAAGGCCCACTACTAGATACTGATGAAGTGGGCTTGAATTGAGGTTAGGCCTCTGAGTTAAAATTGAGCGAAAAACTTATCCTCCACCCTGCCATCACTATGGGATTTTCAGTTTTATTTTATTTATTTCTTTTTATTTCTTTTGGTTTTCTGGTTGAGATTTTTTAGGTGGGACGGCACTTTGAAACGTATGCTATTTTGGTTTGGTCTGGGTTCCGTTTGAGGCCCGTGTGGGCTTTTGATTATGGGAATTTGAGGCTTATGTTCGGCCTGAATGCGAGCCAGCCGTGGCCCACTCCTGTCACACTTGACCCTATTAGGTATTTAGGTTGGGTGGTTTGAAAATCAGTTTGATTATATGATTGAATGAGTCATTGTAAAAGATTGATACTCATCATACGGTTGATATTTGATCTTTGAACGAAACCAAAAAAAAACAAAAGAAGGTGTTTGAAGTAAAATTTATCATGGTCACACAAAAAATTGGCTTGATTATTGTCAACATTTCCAAGATGTTATGTCAGAAACTTTCACTTTCTTCAATTTATGTTTGGAACACTTGGACATGTAGAAAATGGATGTCATCCTCTTCTGTCGAAGTTAGAGTGTATTGGAACATCAGACATTCAATCATTTGATCATCAGAATGAGAGTACTCCAAGGAAGGGACTACCAAAATCATTTGAGGTAATAATCGAACTTTCCAGAAGGTATCAGGCCAATGAAATTGATCAACTTCAGAGTGACCTTTCAAACATGTTTTGGCAATTACTTTGTGTGAACCTAATTCATAAATCAGGTTAATCACACTCAACTATTTGGCTTTAACAGAACAAAAAAATAAATGTTTTTAGCAAGTTGAAAAATTATGAATAAATTCAACCGACACAAGAACTTCTCCTCCATACCGCTTTATATATATATATATATATATATATATATATATATATATATATATATATATCCCGGAGACAAGGATTCAAAATGTTATTTTCATGAACGATCACAATCTTTTCATCATTTTGGTTCCACAAAAAATATAAAATGCCACACACAGTAACAAGGCTTTTTGACACAGAGTAATATATATATATATATATATATATATATATGTATGTATGTATGTATGTATGTATGTATGTATAGGCGTTGTTTAATCAATTCTAGAATAAAAACAATTTGCTAACTTTGAAATGATATATTCTCATCTTAGTGAGGGTCGATGTCATTAAATAAACAAAGAATGCAAAATTAGTTTATTAATATGGGGCTTAATATAAAAATAAAAAGATTGTACCAAGGTCGTCGTGGAGGTCTTTGTCATGGCATGGGTGACCTGAAGGCCAAAATCACGCATCATTTGGTGCTTATTATTATTATTTTGAAGTTATGGCCAAGGCTGTATCTGTTTAGTTTCTTCTAATCAAGGATTATTCCTCTTTGCTTTACTGGTACTATGTGATACATTATGTACTCGTTAGTTTTAGAGATTAACATTTTTTAATCACTAACATCGACCTCAGCTTGTTAGTATCATCTAGGTATTTAAGTTAATTGGCATGAGTCCATGCCGAATTTCACCAACTGCACTACGATTTTCACGCTGGTTTTAAAATGTTTGAATGGCTTAATTAAGCTTAAAATTAATTAATTAACAAAGAAGCTACTTGTGAATATATAGGATGGACATATCTTGTTTAGTCCCTTTGTTCAAGCTCCTTTACCAACTTAAACTGGCGAAGTTGTAGCTAAACTTTCAATCCAAATTGCTTAATAAGCCATTCCTTTTGAAGCATGAAACTCGACTTGATGATATGTGTTTAGGGAGGCCTTGCATTGTGTAGTTGTAGTCACTAATGAGACTTGCTCTAAACTACTCTTCAAAAAATAAAAATTGACACTAGTTGAATACATTTTTTGCAATATGTTTTGTTCCCTAAATAGCATTAAGAATGTTGGAATCAGGGGCGTTTGGAAGGGACTAGATTTACAGGTAAATATTTTTTCTTATGCAAAATTTAGAAGAAACTTTCTTTATGTCAAAATTAGAAGTAAAATTTATATATAATTTTTTTTCCAAAAGTTGGCGGAGGTTGGTTGGAATGCTCCATTTTGGTATTGATAGAGTTCATGTGTAATCTACTGTATTATTAAAATTATAGATGCCATCAAACGTACGTGACGGACTCATGGAATGATTTTTTTTCAGTAGTGAGTTATCATGTAAGCTATATAGTATATACTAAAATGTAACATATCTCACATGGTAACTATCAAACCCTAACTTATATATTAAGATGGACTATGACAAGTCTTGATGACATCTTGTAGTAAGGCATGACAGTTCGGTGGCTATAAACAACTTATTTGGATGTTTGGTAGACTTCAAGCAAGGCATGCATGGTTCCTCCTATCAGACTAGTAATTTGTGGTTTAGGATACTTAGGGGAGGATGGGCTCCCCCATTGAGTTTGGATATTGTAGGAGATTGTATCTTCTCCTGTCGGAGTGCAAATTTTGTATGCACAATACTTAGTGCATCTTGTAAGCTTTAGTCGCTTGGAGTGTTCCTTCATGTTCAAAAAAGAGTATTTGAATAAATTTTTTGAGAGTTTTTCTTTATAATTTGTGTGTCTTTGTTGTATGTATTTTGAGTGGTTGGTTGAAGGACAATGTCATTACATACTTGGCTTCAGTTTTCTATGCTTCAAAAAATTACCCCATGATAATAGCATTTTATTGGAGGGTGGTATGGCAACGTAGTGCCCCCAAAGCACCGAATACATACTCCAAGGTTTATAAAGTCTAAAAGATATGCAAGCCAAGATTGAAAAAAGTTCATTGCAAGATGAAATTGGCAGTGAAGTATCATAGACCCGTTGCATTAATTAAAGAGTAGCAAGCATGAATCACCATTTGAATTCCAATCTTGTGTGCTTGTGTGTGTACAGGAATGCCATTTTTACGGTCTACCACAAGATTATCTTGGACAATTCAATGTCAAATTAGTAGGTGACAAGGTGATAATCTAGGAATTTTATATTTAACACTAACTTGGTGGAATACAATTGGATTATTCTTTAAATATAATTAAGAATGTGTTTGCCCATTACTTCAGATTTAAGTTGCCGACCTTTTGACATTATGCATTGAGATTTTAGTGCCTGATATGGATAAAATAACAATTTCAATGTCATTCAGTCATGTTTCCTTTCTTCTATTTGTTATTGATTTCATTGCTTTACATAGTTTATTTTTGTTGTTAGAGACTTTTTTGAACTTGAGACTAGTTCCTTGCTATTACATTGTTTCCTTGAACTTTCTATGTAACTTCTTGCCACATTGTCTGCTCATCCATTTCCTCAAAACTTCAAATGTAAGAATGTCATCATGCATGACTTAATTTTGGTACTATTTTCAAATTTGTTATTTTATAAATCTACTTTATTTTTGAAGTGCCGGTAAAGAAATCGAAGCAAGATAAAAAAAAATGGCAAACGAAAAATCTCTATTTGAGATTGAAATAGACACTGTCCAACTGTCCATTTGTAACAAAGACAGACAGAAATAACATAATGTATTTTTAGAATTGGAGATGTATGATATAAATTGTCATTTTGTTTTTCTCTGGCATATGAACGACGTCCATTTCTTCTCAAATGGAGACGATTCCCAACTCAAAAAAATGCTACCATCCAGGGCTCAAACCTTGTATTGGATTTAGTGACACCCTCTTTGATCATTGGTGGCATTTTATTATTTTCACATTTTCCTTTCATGTTAAATACGACCGACTTTAATTGACTTTAAAAACATGGAAAATCCATGCAGTCTGTCACCCGGGCCACAGCAGTTGAGGAAAGAGTTGAATTTACTTTCTTTTCCAATTTTTAATTGCCAACAACTCCTGCTGTATTTGGCTTTTTGTTGTTTTTTTCTAGAATGATTGCAAAATGTACTTGGTTAACTTTTTCATCAACGCGTATTTGTCCCTGGGATAATGCTTTTAAGCTAAATTTCTCTAATGAATGTGTGTGTGTGTGTGTGTGTGTGTGAGAGAGAGAGAGAGAGAGAGAGAGAGAGAGAGAATTCCCACTCCTTCATACAGATGTTGATACGATCATGTATATCTGTAAAAGGCATAGTTAATGAACTAGATTCATACATGTTTCTCAATTATTGTTTGCGTATATATACATGTATGATAGATGTTGGGTGCATCATTTAATTATTTCATACAGTTTTAGTTGCAATCAGGGGCTACCTCAAAGACTTAAACAATCAAATAATTTTGCTTATCTTTGATTATTTCAATATTAAGGGGAAAAGAAAAAGGCTATCAAGTCATCAACATAGAGAAGAATCACAAATGATATTAAATTAAAAGGAGATGTCAAATTCCTGCTGCTTTAAGATATTGATTTGAAAGTTGATTCTGCTATTAGACTAGGAAGTTTCAACATAGATTGACAAAATCAACTATCAGTTTCAAATCATGTCAGCTGATTCTATTTAAAAACCATTAACTTGGCTAAACAAATAAAATCAGAGGCAAAAGTCTATATAAACTTATTCGTTTGATTCAATTTGAAGCAACCACATGTTTAAACCAACTGTCTCCCATACATACAATAAGAAAAATGTGTCTTTAAACTATTGTGAAATTTTCTTCTATTTTATTTTAAAAGCTAATTAAATATTAAGTCTGTAATTATTAAAATAAGTTGAATCTTGTTGTTAGTCTATCAAATCTTTGAATACTTGAGCAAGTCGTATTAGATTACAACCATTTATTTACGAAAAAAAGTTACTTTCGATAAACAATTGAACTTCATACTTACTCTAGTGAAAAATGTATAAACACATGCACAACATATATTCACAGATTGGTGCATACAAGTAAAATGTTTGTGTGTTTAATATTTCATTTATCAATCCTCATAGAATATCCACTACAAGAAATGAGGTTATTTCCGACGGTATAAGATGTCGGAAATACTAAGACAACAGTCGGAAATAACTATTACCGACCAATCCAAAACATCGAACAACACGGTCGGTAATAAACTGGTCAGAAACTCTTAATTCCGACGCTATAACATTAGAGTCGGAAATATTCAACTAATACCGACAATATTAACAGTCGGTATAAAATATTATTTCCGACCACTATTAACGTCGCAAATAATCATAAAACCGACCATATTCGTCGTCGGAAATATTCAAATAATACCGACCATTTATTGAGTCGGAATAAATATTATTTCCGACTATACAAAGCGTCGGAAATAGTCAACTAATACCGACCACAAGTAGCGTCGGAATAAAGAGTATTTCCGACTATAAAACGCGTCGGAAATATTCAACTAATACCAACCTTTTATCGTCTCGAAATAATATTTTCGACCATATTCACGGTCGATAAAATATTATTTCCGACCAGAAAAAGTGTCGGTAAAAGTTGATTTCCAACCATACACCATTACTAATAATGACATTTTTCTTATTATTAATTTATTATTTCCGACTCATTAGTTATTTTTTCATTTCCGACACAAATTTGTTGTCGGATATAAAGTTAAATATGTAAAAAAAATCTTGTTAGATTCTACACAAAACTTGATCCAACACAAGTATGTATATATATAACTCTTGTACATGTCATCCACGCACCTATCAAAAACAAAAAGTTCAATTCATGGCAAAATTTCATATATATATTCATGCTCTTTAACTTTTAAGGACTAGAAATAAAATACATAACCCATAGTCTGACTGACATATATATTAATTATCCATTCAACTTCAACTGAACCAAAAGATATACATTATCATAAAACAAAAAATAATAATTTTTTCCTTTGGAAACCACCAACCCAACTACCAATGAGTTTTTTCCTTTACACATGCAACACCAACTCAATCTTTAATGAATAATTACACTTGATATTACCTGTTTGTGTTCCCATGATCTTGTTGTGCAAACATTGCAAGAAATTCATCCATACGTTTCTGTCTCTCTTCCATTGTAGCCTCCATTTGTCTATGACGCTCCTCCATACTTTGCATCCTCATTGTAACTTCTGCTTGCATTTGTTCCATTTTCTCTTCCAAAGTCTCGTTGCGTCGTTTCTCGGCTTCATACAATCGACGAAGCTCATTAATTTGAACACCCTGACTGGATGAAGATGAAGGAGGAGCTAACTTCCCATGGCCAAGACCTTTCACATATCCTGACCTCGTTCCCAACACTTGCTTACATATTTCCTCATCACTCAATGCCTCACTACCCTCTATGGGTGGCTGCGATTGACGGTTAATCATTTCATCCTGCAATAATTATATATGAAACAAGTGATTACAATTAATGAATATAAAATTAATAAAATTACAATTAAAAATACGTACATAAAAATGTTGGGACTGAGGTGTGACCCAACCCTTGCCCTCTTTAAAGTGCGTCATCCTCCATAGTTCAATTTGGCCAACAGTCTGCTGTGTCAAAGTATCACGCTATATAATGTATATAACGATATCAGTCCTCATTTAAACTTAACAGTCTACTCAAGGATAAGGCAAAACAAAAAGTAAGAAAAATGATATTATACCGTCTCATGGAGGTATTGCACAAATGGCTTTGACCCACCACGATGATTTACTTGAAGTTGTGCCCGATTTTCAATATTTTTCTTACTTATTTCCTGTAAATAAAAAATGCAGATATTTTTCTTAAGGAAGTCTTGAAAAGACAAAAAAAAAAAAACTAATGTCCATGACAAAGAAATACATCGCCAAATTAGAAATAGAGGTTCCCATGTCATCATCACCCAGTTTGTCTAATGATGTGGATAACTCTACTTTTTTCCTTGTTAATATTATCCAATGTCTAAGGGACTGTTAGAGTACTCTACATAGTGAGACAGCCAAGTTTACACCAAAACATAGTCATGCAATACAGCAGGGACCAGCTTGTGGTCAGTGTGCAAAAATAGCCATATTAGAGACAAATCAGGTGGCCTAATTTTTGAATTCCAAAAACAAGGATAAAGGGAATTTATGTGACTAATTTTTTAATTCCAAAAACAGCAGATTTTCACATGCACATTTCTCTTTTTTCGAGGCACCATTGCCCAAGCAGTTACAAGAGCATAATGTGTTTGTGACTAATGAAAATGCATCAAGTGAAAAAATTAACCAGACATTACACAAAGCAGCTAAAATTGAAAATGGTCCCCATGCCATTAAAAAAAAAATTCAATATACCATCACAATTTGAAGCATCCCAGCACATCTAATGGCTCATAATTTTGGAAGGCAACAAGTAATGCAAACAATAACACAGTAAAGTCCACTGAAGCAAATTGATGTAGAAAAAATGAAAAAAAAAAAAAAAACACTAGGATGAAAGGGCATCAAAAAATCATTTCCAGGTCCCCTCAAATGCTAACAATTCTTACAAGGTATCATAGAAACATGAAAACACAATAAGATGCTGAGACACCTAGTCCACTAATTAATCTCCACGTCAATCTTGTCTCAACTGGAAAAACAAATTAAAAAAGGGAGAAATACCCACTTTCTGAGCAGGGTGGAGACAGGAAAAATGCAATATATCATTCTAAAGAACATTTGTTAAATATTAAGCTAAAAAAAGGAGGAAACATAGCGAGGTATAAAACAATACCAACGGATCCACCCACCATCATCAAATTCCATATATAATAAACAACATAAATTGATTCGCAATTATTAAAAAAAAAAAAAAAAACAACAACCACCACCAAACAATGTGATGTAGAAAAAATGAAAAGACATTGTGAAATGAAAAGACAAAATAATTTTATAATGTTTTATCATATTCTTTGCGCACATATCTATATCAAATTCATTTCACAATAGGGTTTAAGAAACATACCTTACAATCCTTCAAATCAATTAAAAATTAATGAATATTTTCAGAAATAATGAAAAGGAATTTTTTTATAAGAATTTAAGAGCCATTACAAATATTGTGAAAGATCTGCAGGAACCTCTGGACACGCGCACAAAAAAAAAAAAGATCTCATGTTAAAAAAAGATACCTTAAAAGCATCTCCCTCAAATCGGCTGCACACAATGTCCCAATCATCTATAGATACGCCATGGTAAGGATGTGAGCGTACATTAACTCCGGCATCAATCATTTTGTTGTAGTGACCATGCATTTCAGACCGGAATTCTTTTAGAATTTTGGCTGCCATTTTAGCCACACAAAACTTTATATGCAAATTTTCAAGGTCTATGTTGAATGCCTCCTACAAATGAGAGTTGAAGGAGCAGATAGCTGATGCATTAGAGTTGCATAATTTGACAAGTCCGACAGCAGAACATGGTATACAAAAAAATGACATAAGTAAATATTGCAACATGCAACTGATTATCCCAAAAAAGCCATTTCTAGATGGGGAGAAAAGCCATTTGACAAGTCAGTCATCAGAGTTTGACTGCAAGAGAAGACAGGTATTCTAGATGGGGAGAAAAGCCATTTCTTTTTTACTTTGGCTTCTGAATTTGTATATCCCAAAAAAATTATTTCACTTTATTTGCCATATATGATTATCCCATTAGCTTTATTTGCTTGATCTCATTTGTGAAAAAGTTTGCGGTTGGTGGCAACATGTAGTTTGAGAATTATTTGAACAATCCTTGGGCATGGTTGAATTTTGATCCACGCATGCCATTTTCTTTTGTTTTTTCCCCACCATTTTTAGCTGATCCGTCTCACCTTTCTCCTAAAAGTAACAGTTGAAGGGAATGAATCAGAGTGGTGAAAATGCTTGGGAGTTTATGCAGCAGAAGTTTGACAGCATTGTGGGTAGTATATTTCATTAAGGTCTTGAAGTGCTTCTTTTGTATCCAGGGTTGTATGTTGTCTTGCTAAGAAGCCTAAAATTTAGTTGTTTTCCGGCTGGTCTCCGGCACGGTCACAGGTTGGCCTGCTTTTCCACTGTTTTTATGTCACGTTGAATTGGAATTGAAATTGAAATTAAAATTGAAATGTTACTACCAAAGCATAAATGGACTCTATAAATAAATAAACTCACAATGGAATAAATAAATAAACAAAAAGTTTGACAAGGAATTGTTAAATTATGGTGCAGTCCATACAGCTGTCGAAATAAATAAAAAATGAAAAGAGAAATGAAGATTAACTTTCCTCCTTTTCTCCCTAGACAAATTGTCCATAGATGACCTTGACTTATCAATTAATATATAGATATACACACACACACACGGAAGCATGATTAATGTTTAAACGTATGACAGAGTAGATTGCTGTAAGGGGCTGCTTGACCATCTTCTTTAATATTCAAACGTTTCCCACACCATGTTTGTCCATTTCTCTTCAAATTTGAAACTTGCCAACCTCCCTGATATTTTATTACTAATAAGATTGATATACATCACAGTCAAAGAAATGATTGGCCTCTTAATTTACACCTAAACCAGTATAGCAGTTTTGAAATTTTTGGGCAATATTTAATTTCAAATGATTGGCAAGGCATTTGTGAAGTTGAAAGGTGAAAGAATTTTTGTCCTACCCTCGACAGCTATTTAATTAGGAATTTTATTTTTTATTTTTAATTGAATATTTTTAAAAATAGACCAAAATAACAAAATATCATTCATCTAACCGATCTTAAATAGTTAAGAAATTTTTCATTGAGTTGAATTAGTTTTAAAACCTTTTTTTTTTCAGATTCAGATACTTTTTTTAATCTTATTTGATATATTCAGATGAAAATATGGGCACTTTAATTTTTTTTTGCCCTAGTCAACTACTTTCATTTATAACTTAATAGATGGATAGCAAATAGTGTACATGTGTTAGGGGGTAAAAATGAAAAATTATTCAATGATTTGCTCTAATAATTTGAATGCTAAAATAATGTGTCATATATATATTTATAATATATTAACTATTAAATAATTAAATAAAAAGATGACTCAAATCAAAGTTATTTTTCGCAAAAAGCATCACCGCTATCAAGCCTCACCCTAACTAAGTTGACACCAGAAAAGAAGTCAATCATATGCTAGCACCAAGCCTAAATATTATAACATAAGAGATAAAAAGAACTATAAGTATCCAAATCCAGAATTCCCCTAAGACCATAATATTGTATCCAAATTATGATGCTATACTTCAACTGAAATCAGTTCATACCTCAAGTCGAAGGCGTAATGTTGTATTTTGAAATTCTTCCATCTCCCTCCACGTGGCTGCAGCAATTGGTGCATAGCATCGGCAAATTATGCCTAGCTCAGCCTTGAACATGTGCAAGTTACCTCCGACCGGTTGAGTGAGGTCGGGTGGTATGACAATAGTAGGCTTTCCTCCCATGAGTTGAGCGTATGACCTCAATTTATTGTTTTTGGCCCTCCCACGGCCTCTCCGTTTAGAGGCCGAACCTAGAGAAGAAAAATGAAATCATAATTAGAAAGTATAAAATACATAGAAAGTAAAAAATATTAATCAAACTTGACTCGAATAATACCCTCATGAGAGGAGGATGTGGCAGCCATTGAGTTCGAGGAAGCATCATCACCATGTATAGAAACCATGCCAATAAGGAATGCTGCCCCATTAATAAACTTTTGAGTTATATGTCAAAATGGAAAAACTTATTTACTTTAATAAACAGAACTTATTGGATCATAGACATGCAAAACAGATTGAAACAAAAATAAATGCCACAAATTTAAGATAAAAAAGATAAGATACATAACAGATTAGAGAACTAATTAGATCAGATTCAGAATGGATTAGATCAGACAAACAAATCAGATAAGACACAAACAGACTATGTCACATTCAAACAGACTAGATCAAATGTAGAAGAGATCAGCTGAAGGACAAATGAGATCAAATATAAAAAGTTTAGAATTAAATTGGATCAGATACAGAACTGATTAGAACAGATCAAGTCAGATACAAATGAATCAGATTAAATACCAAATATATTTGATTAGATAAATAACGTATCAGATCGGATCAAAACAAATATAAAACAGATATTAGAATGGATATAGATCAGAAATTAGAACAATGACAGATCAGAGGTTAGAATAGTTATAGATCAAATAAGGATAGATACAACTTAAAGCAAATATAGATGACAAATCATAATAGATACAGATTAGAAATCAGAAGATATACCGATTAGATTAGATCAAAATTGATTTAGATACAGATCATATCAAAATGGGTGCAGATAAGATCTAAACAAACTCAGAACAAACACAGATCGGATTAGAACATATACAGATGTAGATTAGATCAGAACAAATATACCAAATTAGTTCAGAATAGATACAACATACCAAATTGGAACACATATAACAGATTAGATCAAAATAGATACAACAGATCATATACAAATCGAATTTGAACAAATACAATAGATCAGATTAGAACAAATATAACAGATTAGAGTAGAATATATACAACAGATTCGATACAGATTAGATAAGAACATATACAATAGATCATATTGGGATTAAAATATATACAATATGAAGGGGTAGCTCTGTAAACACAAACATATGAATTGTGAAAAATATACTTTTACCATAAACAAAAACTCTAGAGATTTTTTCCAAAATGCATTTTATAGTTGTGCCATTTTATATGTCAAAATGCAAAACAGATTCTAAAGTCTAAACAGATATTAACATGCATTTTTTTATACAACAGTTCAGATGTTAAAACAGATTGAAACAAAAATAACTCATAGACAAAAAAAATCAGAGATGGGACATATTAGAGACAAACAGATCAGAGATAAATCAAATCAGAGATAGAATAGATCAGAGATAAATCAAATTAGAGACAAATCAGATCAGAGATAGATCAAACTAGATCAGAGATAAATCGGATCAAGACAGAACATATTAGAGACAAATCAGATCAGAGATAATTCAAATCATGACTACTACATAGATAAAAAATAAAACATATCAAAGACAATCATATTAGAGACATAACAGATCAGAGATAAAGCAGATCAGATCATAATAGAGCAAATACAGAACATATCAGAGATAAATCATATCAGATCAGAGACGAAACAAATCAATGAAAAATTAGATAAGATTAAATATAGAACAAATCAAAGATAAATCAGATTAGAGATAGATCAGATCAAGGACAATCCCGTTAATAGATACACAGTTCAAATAGCAAAATAGAACAATAATCGATATTTCACAAATCTGATCACATTTAAAACTTCCTTGACAAACCATCAGTTATAAAATAGAGCTGTCATGATGCAACCATAGTTATGCAACAAAAGATGCCATTATCATAGATATTAGTATCATCATAATCAGTGTTTTTCCATTTCACTTTCTCCATCACTCGTCTATATCAGTATCATCATTAGTTGACAACTGATTTTCTTCATCATTACAATAATCTATCAATGTATTGTCATCTTCATCACTTGTATCATCATTGATGAAAGTAGCATCTGTCTGATTTGATTCCACATTGATGACAACCTCTAAAGCGTCAACTTAAAAAGCTTCAATGTCAGTCCTAATCCGAGATGATGATCCAGTCGCACTGCCATCATTTTCATTATCAATAGCTTCAAAACATCGATGACGTTGCAAATCCTCATAATATGCTGATTGTTCCTCTTCTTGGAATACATCACTCTCCACTAATCCATTATCTTCCTCATTTACCTCTAAGAAATCGTAAATGTTTCTTGGCTTAACCAAATCAACAACATACCAATTACCCCAAAATTTCGCATCCTTAAGGTAAAATACTTGTTTGACTTGTGATGCTAACACATAAGGATCATTAGCATACCGTGTTCGAGCCATATTTACACTCGTGCAATATGAATCTGTATGTATTCCAGTTCTTTTGTTCCCAACATCCCACCAATCACACTTGAACAAGGAAATTTTATTATCAAAGCAGTAACTCAGTTCAATAATGTCTTTTAGCACACCATAATATTGGATCTCCTTATCACCTTCATACACTGTCACAACCACACCACTATTTTGAGTTTGACGATACTTTTCACGTTGAATTGTGTGAAACCTGAAACCATTCACAATACAACCAGTGTACCGCGTAATTCGTTTATCGGGACCACAAGCCAACGAATATAAGTCGTCATTAGCTTCCACAGCTTTCTGTTGGCGCAATAGTTCTATCTATATATAAAAAAAAATAATACATAATTAAGATTAAAAGACAACATCCGTAAAAAAAAAGACTACACTTTATAACCAAGTACATGAAAACTTACATGTGTTTTAAACCAATGAGCAAATTGTTGTTCGTGCCTTTGTTGGACATTAACCATGCTTTCAATTTCTAGCATTGCCTTGTGCATCCTACATGTGTAACGCATATTATTGAAATTGTCAAATGTGAATTCTATCCAAAATGAAAACTTATTTGTATGTAGTAGTGGGACAGAGTTAATTTACTTGCGATAGGAAGCGAGTTCAGCAGAATTATTCAACACGTAATAATTCACTTTCTCATATTCTGTTATATCTATATATTCATATGATCCTGAACCCATTGGTCGAACTGCCATTCCAAACGCAGCAATTGAATGCCTAGGTTGTTGCCATTGACCTCCATCATAATTCCGTTCTACACGATTGAATCTTGTTTCAATACCATCTATATACATTGAACAGAATGCAAGGCATTCACTGTCAATGTATGCTTCTGCAATCGATCCTTCAGGACGTGCTTTGTTGCGTACATATTGCTTTAGTGTTCGCAAGAATCTGTTCACAATTTAAAATTAGACTTCTACCACCAAAAATCTTATCATACATATTTTAAATTATTACATTACCTTTCAATGGGATACATCCATCGGTACTGGACAGGTCCACCAAGTTTTGCCTCATGTGGCAAATGAACAGCCAAGTGGACCATAACATCAAAGAATCTTGGTGGAAATATTTGCTCTAACTTACAAAGTATGACAATTATGTCCATTTCCATCTTATCTAACACCTGCCTCTTCAATGTCTTTGAGCACAACTCCTTAAAGAACAACCCCAATTCAATCAGTGGAGTACGAACTTTATCCTCAAAATATCCACGTATAATGATTGGGAGCAGTCGTTGCAAAAAAACATGACAATCATGACTTTTCATACCCGATATTTACCGTCTGTTGCATTCACACATCGAGCAATATTAGAAGCAAATCCTTCTGGAAACTTCACATCTTTAATCCAAGCACAAAAACTTTTTCTCTCATTAGCTGATAATGTATAACACGCAGGTGGTACAATGAATTTATCACCATTCGGTATCAAATGCAATTCCTTTCGTATGCCCATTACCTCTAAATCCATGCGCGCTTTGATGTTGTCTTTTGTTTTCCCATCCAGGTTTAGCAATGTTCCCAACACATTCTCACAAATGTTTTTTTCAATGTGCATAACATCGAGGTTGTGTCGAATCTTAAGAGTTCGCCAATATGATAATTCAAAAAATATACTCCTCTTTGTCCAATTCAACTCTACATCGGTACGCTTTCTTTTATTATTTGTTGCTCCCTTTCCAAATAGGTTAGGTTGGAGATGTTCCAATTGTGCAAGTACGTCGTCCCCAGACAAATGCTTTGGTCCCAACCTACTTTCATTTTTTCCGTCAAAGTCATCCTTGTAACGTCTTCTCCAACTATGCATTCTTGGCAAAAAACGACGATGACACATGAAACATACCTTTTTTCCATTCTTCAAATACATCGATCCAGCATCCTTATTACAAATTGGGCATGCCATATACCCTTTCGTGCTCCAACCTGACAAATTTCCGTATGCAGGAAAATCGTTAATAGTCCATAACACCGCTGCATGCAACCGAAAGCTCTGCCTTGTTACAACATCATATGTATCAATGCCGTTCTCCCATAAGTCCTTCAACTCATCTATCAATGGACGCAGGTACACATCTATGTCATTTCAGGTGATTTTGGACCAGGAATCAATAGTGACATGAAAAGGAAGGGTTCTTTCATACACTTCCAAGGCGGCAAATTATAAGGAATAACCAACACAGGCCACATGCTGTAAGCGTTGCTCATGTCCCCAAACGGATTGAACCCGTCACTCGCGATGCCCAGTCGGACATTGCGAGGATCCTGCGCAAACCAAGGATGTTCTTTGTCAAATTCCTCCCAAGCCAGGCTGTCTGCTGGATGTGTTAGAACATTATCCTGTGAAAGTCGTTTTTCTTTGTGCCATCTCATATCTCCAGCTGTTTTTGTTGACATAAACAACCTTTGTAGCCTAGGTTTCAACGGAAAATATCTCAATACCTTTTGAGGAATCTTCTTACTCTTATCGGCATTAACTTTATACCTCGGCTCACCACATCGCGGACATTCAATTTCATTTTCGTGTTCTCCCCAAAATAATGCACAATCATATTTGCATGCATGTATAGGTACATAACCAAGACCTAGGTCATGCATATACTTCTTACACTCATAATTTGACTTCGGGAACGTCTCACCAGGAAACAGTGCCATTTTAATCAATTCCAAAAGCATATCAAATGATTTGTTACTCCAACGGCTAATCGTTTTTATATGCATCAACTTCACAAGGAACTCTAATTTTGAGAACTTTTTACAACCTGGGTAAAGTGGCAGATGCAAATCAGCTAAAAATGCATCAAATGGTTGTGGCTCCTCCCCCTCTACATTAGAATGATCATAACTACTACTTGTTTTCCCTTGCACATTGCTCTCAACATCAATTCTTCCTGCACATACGTTTTCCAACATTTCCCTCAATCCATCACAACCTTGCTCACTAGAACCTTCACGACTACTTTCAATATCCACAGTCCTAACTTCATAATCTTCGCCATGAAATACCCATCGAGTGTAGTTCTTGTCCATTCCATGCAACTCCAAATGTGCTTTAGCTACATTAATAGGTTCATAATACCTATTGTTGCATTTCCTACATGGACATTTAATTCTATTGCCTCTATCTGTGCTCGGACGTGCATACTCAATGAAGTCTTTAATTCCTTTCATGTAACCAGGCAAATGTCTACCCGGAAGTTTCATCCAACTCTTATCCATGTTTGATCCCTACCATAATAAGAAGTAATCAATTAGTATAGTTTCATCCTTCTATTGCATTAATATTGCAAAGCTAGTAATAAATAGTGAGTGGGCATAGCAATCACTACACAACTATACACCGAGCAACAATTATGCAGAACAATGAACCAATTATTTATTGTTATTAGATCAATAACTCAAGCAGTTCTTGGAAAATTTTACAGAACTGCAGCAGGTATTTGGCCTAATCCCCCTTCTGGGTGTCTCCTATTTTTGTTGACTGTTTGATCTAAATTACTGATGCATAGCATGAATTCTTTGGGATTCTTCTTTAGTAGACTAGTCTATATTCAATTCTTTGCCACAATAAATTCATACTTTCATGATAAGGTTTCAAATTTCACATGAAACTTATCTGTAACTTTATTTAATCAGATGGTGAACTTGAGGGAGAAGCTTTGGTAAAGCTCTAAAGCATGGCTAGCCATATTTATTTGAACTTGAAGTAAAATTCCAACCCCTTCTGGTCAATCATCAAAATTTAGAAAGATTCCAAGTAACTGTTATGTTACAGACCTCGGCTCTAAGGATGCCTTCTGATATGGAAATTTTGTGGCCACTTTCCAAAAGATAGAAAGGTTCTTGTCCTAGTATCTTCACTCTATTTTTTTTATTTCAATAAATAAATAAATAAAGCTTGAGAAAGGTGAAATACTTACAAAAAAAGGGGGCAGCTTATTTATAAAAAAAAAAAAAAACTCTAAGACCCCCAAAAACTCTACAAAAGAATCATTACAAGATCGGTAAGAATCGAGCTAAATGTAAAGATATTCATGAGCCAAAGTAATGGAAATGTTCACACTAAACGTAGACGGAAAACAAGAAATAAATCAACCTGCCAAGTCACCATTTGGATAGCATTTCAGGAGCAATTTTTGGTTTTGACTCTTGAGCAAGAACATTTTTGATTTTTGCTCTCAAGCAAAATAAGCACTTTGAAAATACCAAACAAACACGCAAAGGAGCATGGATTGTACAAGAAATAAAAAGCATAGATTGTGAGATAACACAAAATTCTCAGCTGTAAATACAAGGGATTCAAACAAAAATGTGATCAGAAAAAATTATGTTTGATTATCCAATCGTAGCAAGCCTCCAAAATGTGCTTACATAGCAGTGGCTTGAGCCTCAAGTGAGTAAACTTCTTATATATGTTGAATTATAGCAATTGATCTTGAACCCAAATGTCCACAAGTAATCCAAATTTACCACCAAGCTAATGTTACATTGTGTAAGACGAAAGAGTTGGGAGGGAAGAGAACAGAGGCAGAGAATAATCCTATCAAAATAAACAAAAAATTGTTGAATGGAAAATATTCATTTATATACAACAGAACTTGAGGGACACTAGAATTCCAGAACAGTAAATGAGGAAATATTACATGCACAAAAGATCAGGCAGAGGGCAAGTTTTGTACTGAAAGTTATTTTAGGTGAGATCAGCAGCATTGTTCATCCACATTTTAAAAAAAATATATGAAACAACCTAGACATAGCATTTGCCCCACATCTGCATTTGCTAGATCAGTCAGTCCTCCTCCCAGTCTCCATGTTCAGCTGGTTGAGTTTATGCTATGTGGTAAAGTTACAATTATTATGATCTTTGATAAGTAGAGTTACAATTAATTATTATTATTATGTATATATATATATATATAGACAATAATTTTTTATTTATTTTAAGTAGTCTTTTTGTTTTATTTTTTTAACAAGATTAACTTTTCACTATTTTGTCAAGTACAAATGCATATTGAAATGAGAAGAACAAAGTATCATCTATAATACCTCCCAATTGTCAGAATAGAAAAAAAACAAGTTATACAAGGACAAGAAAGGTTCCTGTTGCATGACTTTACGGGCTTTGGGAAAAGATAACTAAAGAGGGAGACAATCAAATAATTTCTTCTTTCTTTGACCGTAGCTGCAAAGGCCAACATACACAACTTCTCTAAGAAGCACTTCCCCTACAGAATATGAAAAGCCCATTGCAGTTCGATCCAAATACTTAGGTTAAGGGGTTCTCAAGCTAAATGAGGCATTTCCTACTGACCTTCTTCCACACTTGCTGCAGAGTAGTAGGAAGTGAAGATTATAGATTGTAATAATGGAGGAAAGTTACCAAACTAAGATTGGGACTGAAATATCATAAAATTTGTTTGAAAAAGTGAACAAACTCTATTTTTTTTTCACCAGCAAAAAAGAAAATTTTATTGCTGTATGGAAAAAGATACAAATCAATACATCCGCAAAATAAGAAAAAAAAAAGTGTAAAAAACATCATGGTAAGAAACCAATATCCCAATCAGATTGACACCTTGACACCAACTAATCAGCTGTAAGCAACACAACCCCAAACTACAAAAGTTGGCAAGTTACCAACTTTTTTTTTGGTAAGTAAAGTTTATTAGAAGAAGAGCAAAGCCCAACAACAGGAAAAAAACAAAGCAAAAGACCTATCAGGGAGAACCCTACAGGCGGCACCAAGGTAAATTTCACCCCAACATTCGAAGCACTATTCCAAACAATTAATACACAAAGCAGCCTTACTTCCCTAGCCTACTCCAAATAAATCAACCCAAGGCTTTACCTCAAAATAATTGCAAAAGAAAAGCAACACATCAATGAAACATAAGTAAATTTCTCAAAAAATGAGCAAGTAATGCCAAAAAAAAAAAAAAATTCACTACCCGCTTGGACAATTGTTGTTGTTGTTGTTTTTAATCAGACTAGTTAATATTATGTGAAGTCTAATTGTTGTTTTGTGCAACTGAGGAAATACTAGTTTTAGGGCTCTCATTGCGTATATCTATCAACTCCTTACTTGGTGTATATTTGACTTTCTCACTTAATGCAACTTAGTTTCATCTTGTAATTTTAGGGCCTAAAAGGGGCAGGGATTTGGATCTAGATTAAATAGTATTTCAACAATTATGATGACTAAATTCTGAATAATTATAGAGAAAGGGGGAGTACTGCTGTTGCCATTTTTGTTCTTTACCACAAAATAAACAGACTTTTCCTCCACTTACTCTCCTAAACTTTCTTTCAGCCATTGTTTCTTCTTTCAGCCCTTGTACAAGAAATAAAAAGCATAGATTGTGAGATAACACAAAATTCTCAGCTGTAAATACAAGGGATTCAAACAAAAATGTGATCAGAAAAAATTCAACAAAAATATCAGAAACCCTCACAAGAAATCATGTAAACAATCAAGCTCAAGCAGAACAAACAAAAATGTGGAAGAAAAAATTCAACAAAAATATCAGAAACCCTCACAAGAAAATCATGTAAACACGTTTATGACATTAATAGAAAAAACCATTAAGCAAAAGAAAATCAACAAGATTGAAATTAAAAGCTACATAAAGCCATAAATACCGAAAATGGATTAACTTCTTCCTCAAAAGAGACAGATTTGCAAGCACAACGTTCCACCGAGTGGCTTTTTTCCTTTGGAAACTAGTCGCCAAAGAGAGAGAGAGAAGAGAGAGTTCAGATGGAGAGAGGCGCGCGAACGAGGAGGTCGAGATGAGAGACTTCAGATCGTTTTTGCGATCAGTTTCAGAGAGGCGCGAAAAACAGAGAGATCAGAGAGAGAGATGCGCGGGACAGCAGGGGGGGAGGGAAATATTCCAGCCTTTCCGACCCATCCAAACATCGGAACAAATATCTTTATATTTCCGACGCCGTATCACGTCGGAATAAATATGTATTTCCGACATAACAGGTCGCCGTCGGCAACGTGATATCTTGCATTATTTCCCAACCTACTTATTTCCGACCAAAACGATGGTCGGTTGTAGCAAATTATTTCCGACACAAACTATCTTAGTCGGTAATAATAATTTTTTCCGACAACTACTAGCGTCGGAAAATATACTTTAGTAAATTTAGTTATATTATATTTGATTATTTCCGACCCAGAGTTTTTTGGTCGGTAATATTAATATTTTCCGACGATTAACAGCGTCGGAAATAACCTTTATTAAATTTAGATATTGCCGACTTATAAAATGGTCGATTATAATTAATTATTTCCGACTCATAGTAGTTTTGGTCGGTAATAATTAATTATTTCCGCCGCATAAAATTTTTGGTCGGAAATAAGTAATTATTTCCGACTCATAGTAATTTTGGTCGGTAATAATTAATTATTTTCGACGGTCGGATAAAATGCGTCGGAAATAAGCTCATTTCTTGTAGTGATCTTATATTTACTGTTATACATACTCTAGGTGTTTTTCACTGTTCCCTATGAGCTTTCTCGTCTAAAGGCAGGGGTGAGCTTTCTCACTATACAATGACCACTACGAACTAGGAGTCATCAGATAAATGACTGTTAAGTCCAGTGACGAAGTCGACACTACCTTTAGTGGTGTACTAATTCTTATTATCCCTAAAGAGTAACAACGCTTTAGTGGTGTACTTATTTCTCGTTCTCCCTCGGGAGTCAAAACGAACAAATCATCTCTACCAGCATCTGAATAAGCTTTGCTAGAAAAATCTAAGAATATTTTATTATAAAGGCTCTTAAATACTTAATATGGTTTAAATTTAATTAGAATCGGTCTTCAAATTCCAATACCTGAATCATTTGAACACGTCTAAGGATTTACCAAATGGGTGATGTCATCCAAATGCGTATGACTACCTTCCAAACACGTGTGACGATTTTGAGAACCTGATTGGTTGTTTAATCCAAGTTCAATTAGGGTTAAAACTTGATTTTATACATGTGACATTTTTCAGCTCAAAAAAAGACAAATTTTCATGAAAATTGCATATAGAGAGTATTTCTTTACATCACTTAAACACAAACGGCATTATTGAATTATTGATAGTTTTATTCTAATTTCTTGTGTCAGCTATAGTACCCATCACAAAAGTTTTTGTGAGTCTTGCTAAAATATAATCTTTGGACACATCTCTAAATAACTGTATAAGAAGTTTCACATCAGGTAGTGTACGTGGATCTGCAGAGTCAGATTTTGATTGAAACCAGGTATTATTGTAGTAAAAATATAACTAATAAATGCAATTAACAAACAAGAGCAGAACAAAGAGGACAACATGACTGATTGAGTAGCGAAAAACTAATAAAAAATGTAAAATGTTAGTAATTAGTGTTCTCGGTTTTGTATTTTGTAACTGGATTAGTTTGTTAAGTAGATTGATTTCTAATAATAGAGTGGATTTTTCTGTCTCACATGACGGTTTTACCACCTCATGGGTGTTTCCCACTACATACCTTTGTGTCTCTGTTACACTGATTGTGCTTTATTTTAATATTTGCTCGATATATTGATTAAATAAAGGACTTGACTATTAACAATTAATAAGAATTTAAATTAATGTTTAGGATCACTTGGTTTTATCCTTCAAAATAGCAATTCTTGTCTAATTAATTAGAGAAATAATTTTGACTATTTTCGTTAACTCTAAGGGATAATTAGATAATTTTTAGTAACCAAGTTGTTAGCCTAAATGATATCTTTCAATCCATATGCCAAATATCAACCAAGTTGATCAGAAAATGATATCTTTCAATCCATTTAGCCCTTGGAACTCAACTGTTATCCTAAATTTTATGAAAATTTGCAGATATATTGATAAGATGACTACCATTATGACCATTGTGAAATTCACAATCTGTGTCTGGAAAAAAAAAAGTCCCACTCAAAATTAATGAGTTGGGTAAGTATAAAATGCAAAGCACATATGAGATGGTTGTCACTATTAATAAATATTGCATAATCAATTCTTTTAAGTAAAAAATTCAATTGCTAATTTCAAGGCCTCTAAATAATTGACTGATTTGGTTTCATTAATTAAATTATCTCTACGGCTGCTATGAGATAATAATCTCTCTTCTATGGACAATGAGACCCTTTTTTTTTTTTGGTGACTTTAGCTAACAATACTAGAACAAGATAAAAATAAAGATCGGGTCCAATGCTATTCGATCTTTTTCACTCCAGAAGTTCCTTAATTTTTTTGTGACTGAATTTTCCTTCCATGCATGTTCCGTGATTCCCTCCCCAATTTCCTGGCGCGTGAGCAGTGCATTGTTTCAAGAAGTTTTTTCAACTTTCAAAATTTAATATCTCATAATATATAAATATATTTTCAATAAAATTTATATATTTGGACTCTACAAATTGAGATTTATCAAATAATATTTATATTGCATACGACAAGGTCAACCGAAAGTTATATATGTTTAATGTTTTTGTACATAAAATGTGTTTTTTTTTTTATCCCACTTAGTTAGAACAACTTACTCATTGATCTATTTTATCACATAAATGTGAAGAAAAATACTTCAATACATTAAAAAAATAGTGAAATCTCATTGTTAGAATTAGACTAGTTTCAATTCAGTTTCACTTTTAAAGAAACAGTGAAATTTCATTAGTGGAATCAAACTAGTTTTAAGTCTATTACACTTTCAAAGAAATAGTTACATCTCATTATTTGAATGAAACTAGTTTCATCTCAGTACATTTTTCAAAGAAAGAGTCAAATTTCACTATTTTTATGAAAATAAATAAAAACTTAACTCTATGAGAGTGAAATTTCACTACTTTTAATCAAACCAGTTTTTTTTTTTTTTTTTTTTTTTATAAGCGAAAAAAATAAATATTATTGATGAACCATAAAGGGTACAATTTAATCAAACCAGTTTCATAAATCACTTTTAGAAAAATGGTAAAATTTCACTATTTTAATGAAATTGCTTTTTGTTCAATTCATTTTTTTTAAAGAATAGTGAAATTTCACTATTTTAATCAATATAAATAAAAACTCAACTTTAGACAGTGAAATTTCACTACTTTTAATTATAGCAGTTTCGATTTAGTTCACTTTCATACAAACAATGAAATTTCATTGTTTTAATGAAACTAGTTTCAGTTTAGTTCATTTTTTTAAAAAGAAATAGTGAAAGTTTAATGTTTTAATTAATATAAATAAAAACTAAACTTTAGACAATGAAATTTCACTACTTTTAATCAAAGTAGTTTCAATTTAGTCCACTTTCACAAAAGTAGTAAACTTTTACTATTTTAATGAAACTAATTTCAATTTAGTACATTTTTTTAATGAAATACTGAAATTTAACTAGTTTAATCAATATAATTTTAGTTAAGTTCATTTGTAAATGAATAGTGAAATTTTATTTTTTTATTTAATATAGAGTTAGTTCATTTCATTAGTAAACAAACAGTGAAATTTCACTGATTTTATCAAAACAATTTCAGTTTAGTTGTAGTATTAAAGAAACAGTGAAATTTCATTATGTTAATCAATATAATTTTAGTTCAGTTGCAAATTTGAACAAATAGTAAAATTTTACTATGTTGATGAAAAATTTGTTTTAAGAAAGTTTCGTGTTTAAAAACAAGTTAAATTTCATTATTTTAATTAAATCATTTGTTGAATAATAATTTTTATTTTTACATGCACCTAAAATTATTAATTTTTGGGTTTTGATTCAATTATATACTCTTTAAGAACCCCAAAACTATTTGAAGTTCACTTCTAGATTAATTTGCTCCAGATAGAACATCACGATCCAAAATTGTTATTTTTTTTTTACAAAATTTTGTATACAATATGAATCTTATTTTACATATCTTGAATTTTAGAGGCCAAAAATATCAATTTTAGAAAGAAAAAAAAATATGTTCATATTATGTAAGTTATTGAATTTTGAAATTAAATTTTTTTTTTTAAATACGTGACAACAAGATTGTTATAAGAAACTTAATACTCTATTAAAATTAATGAAACAAGTTAAATTTCATTTTTTTAATCAAATAATTTGTTGAATAATAATTATTTTTTTTCATGCACCTAAAATTTACAATTATTTGGTTTTGATTCTATTATATACCCCTTAAGAACACAAAAACTATTTGAAGTTCACCTACATATTATTTTGCTCCAAACAGGACATCATGATCCAAAATTGCAAATATTGTTTGACAAAATTTATATGCAATATGGATCTTATTTGATAAATCTTGAATTTTAAAGTCCAAAAATATCAGTTTTAGAAAAAAAAAAAAAGGTTTATATTATGTAAGTTATTGAATTTTGAAATTTTAATTTTTTTTTTGAAATATGTGGCAGCAATCTAGTCGTAAGAAACTTAATACTCTATTACATTCTACCCTTGACTAATACAAAATAAGGTAGAATAGTCATTTACAAAAAAATTAATTAGCCTTAAGTTCCTAAAAAAGATATTCAATTATTTTAAGGTCCACTCTATTTTCAATTGTAAGCTAAAAGTGACATGATTGTTTTCAATTTTTAGCTCATGTCCATCTTGATAATATAACACTTATAATTTTTCATAAATGACAATAATACCCCAAATGCAATTTTCATGCATATATGTCCAAAATCGAGATCTCTTTTAGGGATTGATACACCGAAGAGTTTCATTAGGTTGTTGTCGTAAGCCCTAGAAATCAGTATGAGTTGTTTGTGGAGATGAGACGTGTTGATTTGGCGGTAGAACTTGTGTTGGAAGACAACGATGTCTTAGCTAGGAAGGGAGCATCGACAAGTGGTGGAGGAGGAAAAGAGCTTTTCGGTGAGGAAGGTGTTAGTGGTAGAATAGATCTATGAGAAGTCAAAAATGAGAGGGGCTTTGAGGGAAGGAGGACTAGAGGCTCGAAAAGGATATCTAGATTGAGATTGAAGATGCTACCGTTGACAATGATGAATCATTGTAACTAGAAACGACAGATGGATTTCTAAAACGAATAGTTTTTAATCGGTGACGAATAGAGACGGAGCTTCAATCAATGACGAATAAAGGACAACGAGCTTCAATCAAGAGATTTTAACGTGTGGATCATAGAGTTGTCAAAGTTTTGGTTTTCATTAGATGTTTTAGTGATAATCGCCATTGTGTTGGTGAAATGTGGGAGATAATCAGAAGACTAATGACTAATATTCATTTGAGTGAGATTTGAAGGAAGAAAACAAGCTTGAGAATTCGAGACTATGTTATTTGATGGGAAACACTAAAATCTATGCAATTCGAATACCCAAGTATGGAGTTAGATCCAATAGCTGTAGTTCAAAAATGAATTTGGTTCTTTTTTAAATCCAATGGTTGATAAGCTTATGGTTATTGTCCCTTTATTTTTGTAATATACTACACTTTTGGAAGTTTCAATGTTTAGACAAGTGCCATAGCTACTCATTGTATAATCGATAGAGAAATGACAATATATGTTATTAGAGCATCCTCTACAAGACATGGTTGCCTTTTGGTATTAGCATTTAACAAATCTGATGAGGAAATTACTATCTCTATAAACTGTAAAACTTTACAGTCTATAAAAATTATAAAATTCTATTATATTTTGAAATTACAATATATTGATTTCATTTTTTTTTTCTAATTGCTATTATTGGATTATTCTATCCTCCCTCATTTTTTTTGTCAACTTTATTGGTTTAGCATAATGAATTTTCACTTTGGTTTCGAAAATCAGTTAAATTTGATTGCTGTTCAAAGACGGTAAAATTTTATAGTTTGAAAAAGTGTAAATTTTACTACTTCACAATAACTCAATAAATTTATACTGTCCAAAATGTGAATTTGTTACAAAATTTTATCTGTAATATATGCATGTTGTTTAATAGATCTTTATTTTTATAATTCAAATATATAAATTTTATTAAAAACAGACATATAAATTAAAAGTTATTGAATTTTAAAGTTCTGCACAACTTTCTTCAAACCTCTAAGATTTTTGGAACTTTATATATTTAGAAGTATTTTAGTCACATAAAAATTGAGAGACCTCTAGCAAATTTTGTTTAGGCTTGGACCTTAAAATAATTTTGTTACTTTTCTTGGACCTTTGGTCAAATCACCCTTATAAAAATGAAAGTGTGTAAGCTAATCAATAAAGGAACTAAAGTCAAAACAACACGTGCGGTTGGACTTCTCATGGGAAAAAATATGGACTATGTTCTCATGCTCCAATTAAGTTCATAAAATGACCCACGACTAATTATCCTTTTTTGTGTAAATGAATAGTATTATAAACATGAAACTATACAAATATACAACCGACATTCCCAGGCTCACAAACCCAAGATTAAAACAAACATACAAGTTAGCAAGAACCTCTATTGGTCTAAACGAGACCAAAATAGGGCCAAACAAAAATACAACTAACAAAACTACCACAACCAAGAGACAAAGGGAAGCTAAGCATAACAATTATCTAAGGAAACCCCAATAGAGACAAGCCAACCAATTCTCAAAGGAATTATCAGTAGAAGACCATGTAGCAACTTTGATTCTGATGGATTAATTAAATAATAGTTTAAAAAATCTAATCACCGGAGTCAGGGCTCCTCTTCCACAATCTATATTTCCTTTCTTTCCAAAAGAAATAAACAATAATGGGTAAAATCCGTTTCCTTAAATTATGGTAAAGGAAGATCCTTTTAGAGATTGAATAGCAAGTTGTAATTCAATGTGTCGTTTTGGGGTCTTCTGTGAATCAAACTAGCTATAAGAACACTTGACCAAACTTCCCAAGAAAATGGGCTATAACACCCCAAGTTTGCTATCCCAACAACTTGAAGAAAGATTTCACAATATTATTATGGCTCAAAAACTTAAGCCCAAGTTATTAGTAGTAAGATCTAGGGTGTCGTATATTCCAATCAAATTGCTCTTACCTAACCAATGTGAGATAAAAGTATCACACATTTTCCCCCTTAGGAGCACAAGTCATCGTGGGGTAAATCCAAATTTCTTCCAACTACCTATTAAGCAAACATTCTAAGGGCCTTTACCCTCTTTAGAACTAGCATTTGTGACACCCCAAGCCTATTGTACCAATCACTTGAACAAATAGCATATAATATTATGGCTCAAAAGTTTAATCCCAAGTTATTAATAAGTAGACTTATGGTGTCTTATATACCAATCAAATTAGTCTTATCCAACCAATATGAGATAAGAGTATCATAAAGGTAATCAAATGAGAGATGATCAATGGTTTCTTAGCAAGAAGAGTAAAACAAGTACTCAACAAGATCATTTATATAATTGCTTCTATTTTTCTCTAGTAGGTAGTCTCCCCTAAATAAAAAGCCAATGGATGAAAAAACATTTCTTTTGATAACTTAAAATAGAGCCCACCAACCGCAACCATGAATCACATGACCGGATCATAAACTAGAGTATCCTACCACAACTATTTCGCACAAGCTTGTGCTTGCGGGGAGGGCGATCCCAAGAATACTTGTGGAGTATTGAGTCAGGAACTTTACACTCTTGAACACTTATTCCTTCTATAGTCTCCAACAGAGGTGCCCCTTGGAGTTGATGAAATAACATTTTACTATGAAATAAGTTGAGCTCATATGTTTTCTTTGTTATTCTCACTACAGGAATAGTCATTTTTAGCGACGCTCTTAAGTGTCGCTAATAATAGCAATTTGTGTCACTAAATGGTTTTAGCGGCTCAAGTGGTCGTCTCTAGATGCGTCGCTAATAGTCATGTCGCTAATAGTAGCGACATACAAACTAGGGGCGTCGCTAAAGGTAAATATTAGCGATGTTCACAAGGTGTCGCTAATAATCAGGTGGGGGCGTCGTTATTACTATACGTTGGATTCAATGGGCATTGCTAATTGGTACCTTTTGCGACGCTCCTAGTGCATCGCAAATAGTTTATTGGAAACTATTAGCGACGGCTGTGGGGCGTCGTTAATAGTGTGTTTTTAGAATAATTTAGCAACGAATATGAAGTGTTTCTAAAAACTATTTTTGTGTCATTTAGTGATGACTTTGTGTGCGTTGTTAAAAGTTTTTTTTTTTTTTGACCTATTTGTTTTTTTTTTTTTTATTCCTATTTAAAACTTGTATCAATCATCTTGATATACAATAAAATTCAAATATTCTGAAATGAATATATTAAAAGAAAAATGCATTCATATATATGTATATATTATACTAATTACTTACAATTGTAAAAGTACAATTTATAAATAAATACAAAAATAAAAAATTGTCTCAGGAAAAAAAACAAATGAGAATAATAAGTCCCGATGCAGAACAGAAAGACGGTGGCACAATAATCTCAAACAATCTAAAATAAAGATCAAATGATATATATTAGAACACTTATTAAATATATATGAACATAGAATATGAATATATATTTTTTTTTGCATGCATAAATAGTAAGAACAACATAAAGTAGTATAAGTTTCAAACTGGTGATCCGAACCGAGTTTCATAAGTTCGTGCAAGTCTATTTTATCATTTTTGAGGTGTGTGATAGGGTTTCGGGGTCGGTAGGCCGATATTCGGCATTTTGGTCCGTGAAAACTTGAAAATGGGTCTTTTTGGAGTAGAAACTTGCATAAGTTTCAAATCGATGATCCGAACCGAGTGCCGTGAGTTCATTTATGTATATTTTATCATTTTTGAGGTGTGTGATGGATTTTTGGGTTAGTTAGACCAATATCTGGTGTTTTGGTCTGTCAAAACCCTAAAATGAGGTTTTTTGGAGCAGAAGTTGCATAAGTTTGAAATCGGTGATCCGAACCGAGTATAGTAAGTTTGTGTAAGTCTATTTTATCATTGTTAAGGTGTGTGATGGGGTTTCGGGGTCGGTAGGCCGATATCCGGTGTTTTGGTTCGTTAAAACCCCAAAACAGGACTTTTTGGAGCGAAAAGTTGCATAAGTTTCAAATCGGGCATCTGAACCGAGTGCCATAAGTTTCTGTAAGTCTATTTTATCATTTTTGAGGTGTGTGATGGGGTTTCGGGGTCTTTAGGCCTATATTCGACATTTTGATCTATCAAAACCCCAAATTGGGCCTTTTTGGAGCATAAACTTGCATAAGTTTCAAACCTGTGATCCGAACCGAGTTTCGTAAGTTCATGAAAGTTTATTTTATCATTTTTGAGGTGTGTGATGGGGTTTTGAGATCGGTAGGCCGATATCCAAAATTTTGGTTGGTCAAAACCCCAAAATGGGCCTTTTTGAAGCTAAAACTTGCAAAAGTTTCAAACCGAGCATCCGAACCGAGTATCGTAAGTTTGTAAAAGTCTATTTGATCATTTTGGAGGTGTGTGATGGGGTTTCGGGGTCGGTAGGCCTATATCCAAAATTTTGGTTTGTCAAAACCCCAAATTGGGCCTTTTTTGGAGTATAAACTTGCATAAGTTTCAAACCAGTGATCCGAACCTAGTTTCATAAGTTCGTGAAAGTCTATTTTATCATTTGTGAGGTGTGTGATAGGGTTTCGGGGTTGGTAGGTTAATATTCGATATTTTGGTCTGTCAAAACCCCAAAATGGGCCTTGTTAGAGTTGATAGTTACATAAGTTTTTAACGGTCATTAGAAATATCGATGAAATTAAGTAAGTCCATGCAAGTCTATTTCATATGTGAAGTGTGTCATGCGGTTTCTAGGCCGTTAGGCCGAAATCTTTTTTTTTTACGTAACATTTTCTATAAATAATAAATACACCAAAGCAATTAATTTTAAAAACTTACCAAGGCTGAACAGAGCCTCTCTGCTAGCTGAGGACCGTCTGCATAAGAGTTTCTAGCTGGGTCTGGCGAGCCTGGAGCTCTATCATCATGTGCTCCAGTTGTGCATTCCGTCTCTCAGCTACCTCAACTCTTTGGGTGGCTTCGTGAAACCTAGCATCGTTCTCGACAGTAGAGAACGATGCCGTTGGCTCCATCCCACTTTCTAAGCCACGCACATATCTGTGCCTCCTGCCTAGAATAGTCTCCCGTATCTGGTCATCGATCAGCGGATGCTCACCTTCAAGGGTCGGCTGAGCACGCAGTTGGATCATCTCCTCCTATAAAAACATAAATATATGTTACTACTTTTGTAACTTTAGATTAATATTAAATTATTAATACTGGTATATATACATAAATAACTCACATAAAGCCACTGTGCTTCAGGCCCAGTATAACCTTTCTCGGGGTTGTAGTGCGTCATGTGCCACAAATCAATGGGCTTGGGTGGTGCACCGGTCTCCTGGTCTCATTGCAGCAAATAAACAATAGCTTGTGAAGATTAATTTTAAAAAGATTATACAATAAGAACTTGATACATGTATTAACTTACCATTTCATGCCTATACCTAACAAAAGATCGTGATCCACCACAGTGGGTCACCTTTTGCTTGCTTCTATTCTCACTTTTTTTCTTACTAAGTTCCTACACTTGGCCAAAACAAAGAAGGTTAGTATAAATGACAATGATTTATCATACAACAAAATTAATTTTGACAATTTTTACCTAGAATGCATCACTAGCGAACCGGTCGCATAGTAACATCCAATCCTCCACCATCACCCCCCTGTAGGGTCTATCGCGAGGCTCTCTACCGGCTGCCACCTCTGCCTTGTAGTGTATGTGGAGCCTGTGTCGATAGTCCCTGAAACAGATTCCCAAGTAACGGTCCACTGCCTTCACGACATGAGGTAGGTGGAGATCGATGTCAAACTTTGTGTGTAAAGCAATTCATTATCAAAACATTACTTTATTAGATATGTTAAAATTTAGTTGAATACAATAATAAAAGACATACTAGGATATGCGTATGAATATCCAGTCGTTCCTCATCAATGACCCGACTCCAGTCACTAATATGGAGTGGGGCGCGTAGCCGGCAAATGATGCCTACCTCAGTGGTGAACTGTTGTGCCCACCCACCAACGGGCTTCAACAAGCCCAGAGGTATCTCAATCCGAGGTCGCGCGCCCCTTGCTACCTCCATCTAAACTTGTAAATATTTGATCCCCTTCACATACCCTGACAAATGCCTGCCCTTTAAGTCCATCCAACTCTTATCCATTTTCGTCTACCTAATACAAGTAAATTAAAAAATGATGCTCATTATAAATATGAAACATGAATCTTAGCACCTCCAAATTTTCTCTAAAGGGTAAGGTGATCCTATCCCATTCGTGAATGCATAATCTACATTGCAATTAGCAGCAACTCAAATGCTTGATTCCACTCGGAGAAAATTTTGGCAGCATCTCCCCACGGTTCTCCAAGTATACAAGATAGACGTTACCACGCCTAAATATATATCTAGAGAACAATAGGAGATCGTGTTGAAATTTTATCATAATGGAATATTCAAGCATGCGCTATTAATTGCAATACAGATTTATGCATTCCCAAACTGTCCTACTTTAGACAATTCAAGAATCAATTTTCATACACACGAGCCCAATCGCGAATAAATTTTGCGAAAAGATTCACATGTGATGAAAATGACTCCCGAACGGGACTAGGTTTACATGAATGCAATTGCTAACTTACAAACTAGTCCCAATTTTTTTTCACGAACTAATCCCTTAAAAAAAAAAAATTCAAATCAAACAGTAAGGTTTTTCACAAAGTTGCAGATACTTTGTGAAAGTTTTTTTTTTTTTTTAATAAAACGTGTGACACACTAGATAGTGGGTCAGCCACTTAGTGTGTGTGTGTGTGTGTATGTGTGATTTCAACTATAAGTTACAAGAAAAAAGTATCTACTATTTTATCCCATAATGTTATTAGATCATAATTAGGTACTGAAATCAATTCTCAAAATGGATAATTATTTGTGTATTGATTCAAGAAAAGCAGATGGGATATGCTTAGTCTGTGTACCTATCTCGACATGGACACTATGAATTGCCAACCTCAAATCAAGATTAACCAACTAAGATCTGAGTTTGTTTTGCTAACCAACATACGGGTCTACTAATTAAACCAAATCTATTTTTTTTTCTTTAAGATGGATCATTATTACAAAGTTAAAAATTTATAAATAGGGGTAATTTAGACAACAATAAAAAATTCTTTTCACTTTGAAAATCTTCAAACAACAAATTTAATTTTTCTTGTAACTTTCTTATCTTTTCTTTCATAACCAAATAAGTATAGAAAAAATTAACTTTCTTTTCACTTTTCTTTCTTTTTCTTTATTTACTAGTACTTTCACTTTCTAGCTTTGTTTTCTTCTAACCAAATGAAGTTTGCTTTCTAACATTTGTGTTTTTCTAACTAAACGAAGCCTAAGAGTATCAAATTAGCTTAAAATGATAATTTCATTTAATATTTTTTATCAAGTTGGTTTAGTTTTGGACCACATATTATAGTTTAATACTTTAATCTAAACACAAAAGTAAAATATATATTTGAAAAAATAGTTTAATTAATTATTTTTTTCTCAATAATTGAGTTAAAAATTATTCACTACTCTCGATATATTATACCTGAATTAATAAATATTGAACAAATATGGAGGGCACTCACTATCTATCTGTTAGCATGCATGCCAATTCATGCTTAACAAAAAAATGACAAGATAAAAAACCTCTGTAACTTTTCAATTGTAACTTTCCTATATCATATTCTATAAATTTTGTTAATGCAAAGTGATACAAACAATTCTTCCTTTGATTTTGTCTGCATTTATGTTGATGTTTGTGTAGTACTTATGTTTTCATTAGAGTAGGCATATTTTTATTATGCATAAACATTGTACAAGGTATTTTTGGACTTGTTATGTTCTCATTAGAATGATCAAGCCATGTGATTTACAAGGAGTTACTGTTATTGATCATTAACCTAGTATTTGCTTTAAAATAGGACAAGCAAGAAAACTGTCAGCTCACAATTTCCGCCAAGTTGCAGTACTGCCATTCTTCTTAAAAACAAAATGGGCCTTATGATGTATCTTAGGTCATAGAGATCTAGCATAAACAACATGATATCATAGAGAAATGTTTTGGATATAAAATTTATGTATTCTTGTAGAAGGACAGCAAGTCAGGCTTTCTAGCTTAAAGGATATATATATATATATATATATCATGTTCTTAATATCATTTTCTTTAAAATCATATTGTTCTTTATAAAGTTTTGTTTACAGTTTGCTCAAGTCTCTTTATAAAGTTTGTTCATGGTTTGCTCAAGTCTGTGGACCATTTTTTAGGTTTTATATAGAGTTTCCAATTAGTAGTGCGAAGGAAAAAAAAAACATTTTAATTGGAACAACTGATTATAGTGAGTAACTTTAACAAATGGGGGAAGAAGATTATTTTTCTAGTGTATTTCAGTAGCAGTCTAGGTATGGATTGCCATTACCCATTAACCTAGTTCAGCATTTTTGAAGAAATGAGACAAGCTTTCTTTACCCTTTCCAAAATAGCTGTTGAGTAAGGGAAAGTGAAGAAAAGGTGGTTGTAGTTCTTAGCATTAGCTGAGTATAGCAATATATTAAGCAAATATTAGAATCTAAAATTTTCCATTCATTTAATTTCTCTAGTAGGGCCTCTATTTCATAGCCACTGCATATAAGGGAGAATCTGGGAATTGAATTCTTGAACCACACAATATCATGTATACCTGATATGTCATAAAGTGACAGATCAATCTCCACATAACACGTGTTCCTACTGAACAACCAAAACTCATCCATCTAGAGCAGGTTTAAACATTCAGAGCTTATAGATCAGAAGCTCATACAATCCTTAGATCCACCTCAAGCTCGAAAGGAACAACGAACACTCACAAGAGGGTTCCGAGCTTATTGCCGTCTTAAGCACCCTACCGAGCTAAGGATAAGGAAACAATATTCAACAAGGAAACTGCCATTCATGAAGCACAGTGTCCAACATGGTAACTGCTATTCTCTGGTGATCAAATCCCTACTTTCATGGCTCCAAATCCTAATCAACTTAGGAAATCCACAGCCTATAAATAAAGCCCTAAGGTACACTTTTTACTCATGCTCATTCAATTACTATTACTTTTAGTCTTTTAATTTAGTTTTATTGACTTCATCATCGGAGCGGCTACCACCGAAGCCAACTCGGTGGCCCTCTGATCCTTTTTCTTTGAGTGTTCAACAAGCGACGGAGATCAGAGCCCCTACCGACCAAAAAGTGCAGAATCAGTTTGGCACCGTCTGTGGGAAACGATGATCGTTTCTTACAAAAATTCCTATTCTTTGCGAACAAACTCATTCTCCTTCTCATCGGAGAATCATGGCTCCCAATCTCCGCCCAAGAAAGAATGCTCAAAATCCTCAAAACCCTCCACACCGGCAACCTGTCGGAAGAGGAAAGAGACAAACATCTGATCCCATGCAGCAGTAACTTGATTGAGTTCAGCGACAAACTAACATGATGCAAGAACAGCTCATTGCCATCTTTAGAACACTGGCGCAGCTTACCCAAAATTCTAGGGGTAATTCCCTTTATCCTCCCGTCAGCATGGCTAATACAGGGGCATAACCTTCTGCCACTACTATGAGTGGATTACCCAACGATGGGGTCCCTGTTGAGCAACCAGTGTACCCCCAAGACACCACTCATGTGGGAGGAGACCCCCAGCCATCAACCGCTATCGGTAGAGGGATACCGGCCTTCAACATGATTGTCCATTACTAGAGTACAACGAGGGTCCCAATTCCGGTGGCCTCTAGGGTAAACACAGCACCCCACGAATTTCAACCTCAGGCAACACCAGTTCCCCCAGTTCAAGAAGATCGAAATCCTCTTCCTACCATGGGTCATGGCCGTCCCATCCATATGGGCACTGAAACTGCAAGGCAAGAATCGCAACAACCAATCCCCCCTAAGGACCCACGAAGGGACGAAGAAGTCGCAGACTCTATGGACCATACTACTGTTGCAAGAGGCATTTACTTCCCTCCAGAGCAGGACGAGCTAGCTAGGCTGCTCAGAAGGTTTGCCATATCGTTCACCCCCGCTATAATGGTCGAGGAGCGGCCAAAGAAATTTGTCATCCCAAAGTTCACTCTTTATGATGGAACTGAGGACCCAGGGGACAATCTTTCTCATTACCAGCACACCATGGCACTGCATGGAGCCACTGATGCTTTCATGTGTCGTAGTGACCAGTCTTAAAGGCATTGCTCTGAAGTGGTTCCAGCACCTCCCTCAGAACTCAGTCGTCAGCTTCTACGAACTCAGCAGGTGTTTCTTCAATCGATTCATGACCAGTAGAAGGTTGAGGAAAGGGCCAGAGTTCCTACTGAACATAAAGCAGTCCAAGGGAGAGCTTCTCCGAGAGTATATTGCATGATTTAGCGTCGAGCTCACAGAGATCACAGATTACAGTCTGAGCTTTCTAGTAGTCGCTTTAACCTCTAGTCTTGCTCAGGGGGGCTTCCGGGATTCTTTAATAAAGAGCCCTCCTACTGATATGACAGCACTAATGGATCGAGTTAGGAAGTATATAAATTTGGAGAAAGCAAAAAATACCTCTCAAAAGATTAAAGAACAAGCCCAGAAGGATGATCAGAAGAAGGACTCCAGTGCCACCAAGAAGAGGGTCAGAATGTTATGACATGAAATTTTTTTTTTTATCATTGTTCTTGGTTAATTAAATTTTTATTATTATTATTATTATATTTATTATTATTATTATTATTATTATTATTATTATTATTATTAATTAAAATTAAAGAATGTATGAATGTATATGGATTATATATGTATGTGTAGCATATATATATGTATATGGGTGTGTGTATAGTTAAGTATAGCAGTGAGTTGTGTGTGTGTAACTGGATGTGAGTGTGTGTGTGTGGTTGCAACCGAACTAG